>JAMZAV010001095.1:0-600000 GCA_024449915.1 Sweltsa coloradensis
AAATTAAATTGTTCCACGTTATCCCCCAAACATCATGAAACAAAAAGTCAATCTCTGTTAAAAGTCATTTACTGGCGGTCTGTATATTGCAAATAAATAAGTTTTTATTCCATCTATTGTAATAGTGCCTTCCAAGCCTTCAAACGAATTAAAATGAGTTCTCACATTTATAAATTGTAGCCCATCTTTAACGTATACAATGACTCCTCCACCTCGTACATTATCGCGCAGAGCATGAAACACACTATATCCGTCAATAGAGTACAAATGTATCTCATGTTGATTAATATTCACTTCACTTAAGATAATGACGTCTACTACATCACACACACACAGTAGTAGTAGTAGTAGTAGTAGTAGTAGTAGTAGTAGTAGTAGTAGTAGTAGTAGTAGTAGTAGTAGTAGTGGTAGTGGTAGTAGTAGAAAAAGTAGTAGTAGTAGTAGTAGTAGTAGTAGTAGTAGTAGTAGTAGTAGTAGTAGTAGTAGGTTTTATTTCCAATACAAATGTTACATTGTAGTTGACCCATCTAATCCTCTGTAGAGGATTATTATAATAGGGTATTTGGAAAAATGTTTAAATATACAGTTAAATAAATAAATAGATTACATAGTAGGCTATATAAATAAACTAAGAATATAATACAATTTAAAAAAAAAAAAAAAAAAACGATTAATATTACACTTAAATTTTGAATTAGAGATAAATAAATATATTTTAAAATCCATAGGCCCTAGTCGCTAGTGCACTTGGTTGTAACCTGGACATATTGAATTTTTTCGCTTCACTCGCTTCACTCGCTACGCTCATCCAATAAACATAGTATTTGTTGCGTTTTCCATTTTTGCATCCAAAACCTAAAACGCTAAATTTGTCATAATTATTGAAAACTGCATGTTATACTCATAGGTTTTATGCTTTGCGGTTGGTACTCTTGTCATGAGTCCGGGCGGAACGTTCATGGGGGAAGAACTACATTCTGTGATCAAGACGTCAACTCATTACCAGCTGCAGTAATCTGCTTGAGCACAGATAATAGAATACACTACTCTGTTATCTGGGGTTTGAGCATTGACGAGCGTAGGTTCAAGGTTATCTTGGGATCAGAGCGACTACTGAATGAGCAAAGCGAATACTCGTTATCATCATCATGAGTAACTACTGCTGCTGCTGCTTTTTCAGGTGCGTTGTTGGATGAGCGTAATTGGTGCATTGAGCTGTTATTGTGTTATGCAGATTTTTAGTTTTTCTGTCAAAAAATCATTACAATCGGATAAAGCATGGACGTTTTAAAACGAAGAAATTCTTTTTTAAAAAACAGGGAAAAAAAAGCGTGTAAATTGCGAATTTTCGTGAGAAATAATTTTTTTTTTCGATTGCGCCAAATTCACACGAATATATTAATTCATTAAAATTAAGGTTCTATGATAAAACCTTCATTACAATCGGATAAAGAATTGTTAGGTGCTAAATAAGTCGAAGAAAAAAGAAATTTTTTAAAAAGCGAAAAAATCGTAAAACTGCGTGAAAATTGCGATTTTCATGAGAAATATTTTTCGGTTTGCACTCAAAAAAACGTGGCAGTTCTAAGTTCAGAAATTTCGAAGGCTCCAGAAAAATGTCACGCAATTGGAGTATCGGGTTTAGCCGGAATCGTTTATTAACAAACACAAAAATACAAACAGAAAAAAAGAAGAAAAAAAAAACATTCCGGATTTTTCTCCAAGTGTAGTGGAATGGAAGTCTTCGCTCGATCACGCTAACGCTCATTCGTTTGCGTGTTTTTCTTATTTCGCACGATAATCAAGCCAAAACGGCTCCAACGATCTTGATAATCAATCAAGGTTTGCCATTCTAGGAAGCTTTCCCAAACGCTATTTTCAGTCAGCGTGTTGGATAGCGTCATGGTGCCTTGAGCTGCCACTGTTGTAATGCAGTTTTCCTTGTGGGTTCTGTGAAAAAAATCATTACAATGGATAAAGCATGTAGGAGTTATAGTTTAAAGGAATTTGAAAAACGAAACAATCGTAAAAGTGCGTTTTCATGAAAAATAATTTTAATTGCGTTCAAAATTTCACACGAATATATTAATCATAAAAATTAAGGGTTCTGTGAAAACATCACTCATTACATGGATAACGCATGTAGGTGTTATAAGTCGAAGAAATGTGTTGAAATCGAAAAAAATCGTAAAATTGCGATTTTCATGAGAAATAGTTTCTCGGTTGCGCTAAAAAAGTGGCAGTTCTAAGTTCAGAATTTCGAAGGCTCCAGAAAATCTGTCATCGCAATTGGAGAAAGTAAACGTTTAGCTGGAAATCGTATTAACAAACACAAAAATACAAAAACAGAAAGAAACGAAAAAAAACCATTTCGGATTTTTATCTCAGTGTTAAGTAGAATGGAAATCTTCGCTTCGCTCGCAACGTCATTTAGTTGCTTGTTTTTTTTCTTAGTTGTTCGCACGTACAAGGCCAAATGGCTCTCCAATCTGATTTTAAAATGCAAATCAATCAATGTTTGTCAAAAATTCATCATAAATTATGAGTTACTGTGAAAAAATCATTACAATGGATGAAAGCATGTGGTACTTTGCCAAGTCGAAGTGAATAATTGTTTTTTAAAAATCGAAAAAAATAGTAAAATTGTCGTTTAAAATTGCGATTTACACGAGAAATAATTTTTCGATTGCGCTCAAAAAACGTGGGCAATTCTAGAGTTCAGAGATTCGAAGGCCTCCAGAAATTTCATCGCAATGGAAGTATCGGTTTGGCCGGAATCGGTTAACAAAACACACAAAAATACAAACAGAAAAAAAAACATTTCGTTTTCTCCTATGTAGTTAGACTCATTTGGTAATAATGGATAAAATATGATAATTCTGCGAACGTCTACGGAAAATCGGACGGTTCCAAGGCACATTATGACATTCTACGAAGCTGTGGGTTGACTTGACATGTAAATGTTGAATTATACCGCGCAGTTTTAACTCAAACACTACAGGAATTAATGAAAGTGAACTTTTCAATGATAAATTTTCCATATCGACTACGACAGGGAGGCTACTTAAACGACCACGAGCTGAGACTCTGCAGCTGTCATTTTGTTCACACATTCGCAAATCGGCCCATTATATTACCGCGACGATGCCACAATCTTCGACAATTGCACTGCTACCTCTGACCCATCTTCCTGTGCCTGTGCACGCACATTTGCACCAGTGGCCCTTTTGTACGCAGTGTACCACGTGTGAGCAAGGTCACATCTACGCCTGGCCGAGATGTCCAGCTGTTCCCTACCACGTGCACCAAATAGGGACATATAAAAACCCTTTCAGTCATACGTTTGCCCTCAATTGTGCTACAGCAAACTTGTGATTTGATTGCGGGCTGTAAAACATAGGGGTTTTTCCGATGTATAACCCCTGATTTTTTTATTTTTAGGAGTGGGGAGTTGGGGGGGGGGGGAGAGTTATACTTTATATTTTTAAACCCCAGGCCAAAAGTAACAACACAGGGTACCTTTTTTTATAGAAGATTTGAAAATACACATCTACAAAAAAACAGCTAAAAACGAGGAAAATTTTGGTTTGTGCCGGAAAATTTGATAAATCTCCGAGTATTTCAGTTTTTTGGGGTATCTAGTTTAAGAAATGCTCTTTAAATAAAAAATTTTAACTACAATGTAGCTTTTATTCAAAATACAAAATTCCGTAAAAAAATCACAAAAATGCTATTAAAATTACCTGATTAGTACGGAAAAAAACATAAGCACTCTGGTACAATAGAAGTAATTGAAACGTAACACAAAGAATTTAAAGCCAAGATATGTCAATTGTCTTCTTAAGTAACAGAGATAATTTTGATTAAAGAAGGATTCGAAGGTATAATAAAGATTATTATTAATAATATAATTTTTCCAATAGATGTTGATGATGCAAATAATGCTCCAAGTCCTGCCAACTTAATATATTAATTACGGAAGCATAGTTGACTGTAGAAGTCAACATAGGCGTACGCAGGGGGGGGGGGGTAGGGGCAGGGGGTCCTTGGCCCTCCCATATAGCTAAGCGTTCTTGAAAATTCACTAAAAATAATAAAAATAAAAAATATCTACTTATTTTTCCGAAACCTTAACCTACCTTTTCCTCTTGTCATATCACTTTTAAATGTTTTATAACAAAAAAAAATGCCATAAGGTATTAAGTGTAAATAATAGCCATTCTGACTCTCAAATATGTTTTAAGCCCTCCTCAAAAAAGTTAACCTCATAAAATCGGAATTGCGATCCTGTAGCAGTGGCGTATACAGGGGGGTGCGGTAGGGCGCTCGCCCCCCCCTATCATTATTTAATAAAAAAATATATTATTTCAGAATAATAGTTTATTCTTTATTGTTTTATCATGGAAACCTATGAAAAGTCAAACGTTAATATGTGGCCATGTATGCTATGAATGTAAGCTCGACATGACGACATTGACGCACACAAACAATTGTTTCGGTATTGCATTAAAGCCCACCACTTTTTTCTAAAACGCACCAAATGCACTCTTAAAACCTGGTTTTCAAATAAATCACCTGCGGCACTATATTTATGGGGGGCTGCGGCCCCCCATACCCCCATGCTTGGTCCCTTTCCCACGAATGTACATGCAGGCGCGAATCCCCCCTACATGATTATGTCCTAGATATGCCACATGTTCTGTGGTTCTGTGGCCCCTCCATTGTAAAATCTCTGCGCACGCCATGGTAGTCAAGAAATTCAAAGTAAATGTTAGTTTGACCCAACTTTTCGTACTTAAGCATAAGAGGTTGCAAATTGTTCAACTTTCTTACGCATTAAAACTGTGTCTTATGCGTTAAAACTATGTATTAAAACTAGCGCATTTGTGTGAACGCCAGTACGTGTTTCCTATGTTCCAGCATCTAGGGCGACGGTCGTTCACCCACAGCCAAGCGCACGCGACTGCTAGTAGGCGATGATAGCTCGACCCTTGTTTACTCATATCCGAGTTGGAGAGTTTTCAGCTGTCTGAAAAACGCTGCCCCGAAATATTTACAAACTTGAAACTCGGTATATGACCTGATGTGTGATGGTTAGAGCTATGAAAAAATAGCATTTATATTCTGAATATTTAGCATTAATTTTTCCAAATTTAGCATTTTGTAGCATTAATTTTCTTCTTTCCACCAAAACCCCAAATGTGGGGCGTTTCTTGTATTTTTAATGGGGAATGAATTCAAATTATGCTTTATAGAATCATTTCAATTCAATGTAGTCACTTTAAACGTTAGAATACAATGCTAAAACAATTCTCAATCGGTATAGGTAAACCTTATTTTCAGTAAATTTAGCATTTTGTAGCGTTTTTAAGAATTTATACTCACTGATTTAGCATCAATAACCTAAAACGCTAAATTTTCATGCCTCTAGTGATGGTCCATGACATACAAAAAAAAAAAAAATCAGTTCGATCCGATAACCCATTCTGTGTTAAAGTTCGTAAAAAATCGTCGAAAACCTTCCGGCTGGCTGCTTGGGTGGCTAGCTAGCTAACGGGCTGGGATTCTGCCAGAGAGGAATAAGGGCCTATACAGAGAAAACGGTACATCTTAGAACTATGAAAACTTTGACCACACTTAGATGTACCTCAGCTCAGACTCATATACTTCCTCCGAGAGACGGGGCGCCTGAATAGCGTAGACTGGAATAACGTAGACTCCCTCGTGTATAGTGGTCTTCCAGGGTTACACGCGTCAAAATAAAATGGAACACTTGAACTGTAAGTCTACGTTATTCCGGTCTACGTTATTCCGGTCTACGTTAATCCGGTCTACGTAATTCCGGTCTACGTTATTCCGGTCTTCGTTATTCCGGTCTACGTTAATCCAGTCTACGTCATTCCGGTCTACGTTATTCCGGTCTACGTTATTCCGGTCTACGTTATTCCGGTCTACGTTATTCCGGTCTACGTTAGTCCGGTCTACGTTATTCCAGGAAATTAGCCTCGAGCGCGGAGTCGACGTAAATCCAGTGGATAAGAGTCGACGTTGCAGTATATTTTTTGAGTAGTAATTAATTAATTGGATATCGAAAATGTTGATTCGCGTGCATCCCTATTAAAAAACAAGATTTGGTTTAACTTGTGAAACAATGCTATAATTATAATGAAACGGTTTTATATTACTTGTCAAACAAAATTTGAATAACAAATACACAAAAGCTAAAGGATTAGGCCTACAGAGTTCGTTGAAATTAGCATTAAGTATTTTTACAAAATCATAAAACATTAAGTTTTCTGGTGTACAATGATTTGCAATTGCTAATTGTTGTCAAAAGTTACAAAATACTTTATAACATAATTTATTAATCCACATTTCTCATTGTATTCACAAGCAACAGATCGATCAAAAACACAAAACAATCATTATAATATTCATTATTTAAAAAAATGGGTAACAATAAAATAAAAATTGCACTTACTTTCGTCCATTTTGGGTAATTTTGTATTTTGCCCTGACCTATTCATCCCATAATATTCTGGAATGGAACATTATTTAGTGAATCAAATCATTGGACGTAAATTATTCGATGTTGTCGCTAATTCGAAGTTGCAAACTGGTTGTTTCCGTTAGTTTGGTTGACCTTGTTGCGAGAGGCGCGAAACCCCTAAAACAGGTATGCAACCCTTTCGCCTCTCGTGATTCGCGGGTGGCACGTATTTCAACAGGGATACCTCATAGACCTGTCTGCCTGTTTGTCGAACAGAGGTCACAATACTGCAGAGATCGCGCTGAAAATTTTAACATACATCCATTAGCATCTTTTAGGTGCTAACAAATTCAGCCAACTCCGTTGCAATTACAGCCTTAAATATATAATAATCTAAATCAATGTGTAGAAATTGATCAAAAAATATTAACGACAATGGCTTCCGTCTTCGAATAAAACAAAGAAATAATTTTAAATTTGTTGATCAATTTCTTCACATTGATTTAGATTACTATTTATTTATGGCTGTGATTGAAACGGATTTGGCTGAATTGTTAACAGCACCTAGAAAGGTACTGATGGATGTATGTTACAATTTCAGCGCAATCTGTGCAGTTATTTGTGACCTCTGTTCGACAAACAGACAGACATACACACAGACACAAATACAGAGAAAAATCCCGTTTGAGTTGAGTTGATATACTTCGTCACACCGCTCCTCGTCTAACTAAGAAAAACGCGAGAGTCGTTGTTGGGACGAGTGAGAGCCCATTGTTTTGAGTGTTGATGATGATTATTTTGTTGCTTAACGTCTCATATTAATGCACTAAGGCTATTCGAGACGATGAGTGTTGATAGATGAGGTGAAAAACAATTACAAAAACCCACGCCTTATGCGGGATACGAACCCGCGTCTCTCTGGTGTCAACCGCTTCAGACCTGCGCCTAAATCGTATGAGCCACGGCGCCATTAGACCACCTTGCCACTGCGTAGGCCCCTAGATGTGTTCAAGTCGAGATTGTCTGTGATCGCTATTCCCGCGGACGCGTTTCACATTGGTACGCCCGAAACGAAAAAATTAGCAAAACATGTCACATCACCAACGCCGAAGTATAAAAGCTATCAAGAATCCAAAATATGTTTTAGAAAGGTCCATTCATGCACCCTATTTCGGCTGCATATGTTCTGCACCCATCTTTTATGCTCCTCAAATCAAATCCAATTTAGTGGAGCTATGAAAAACTTGATAATAGACAGTAATTTATTTTCTTTAAGTTGGCGGGGCAAATAAAATAAGCGAAACTTATCACATCGCCAACGCCAAACTATTAAACCTATCAAGATTCCTTAATATTTTTAGAAAGGTCTATTTATGCACCCCATTTCGGCTGTATATATCCTGCATCCATCTTTTATGCTCCTCAAATCAAATATAATTTAGTAAAGCCCTGTAAAATATTATTTTCTGCAGTCATTTATTTTTTGAAAGTTGGCGGGTCAACATAAAAATTTTCAAAATTTTGTCAGTTATCAACATTCATTGTGGTAACATTGTGGAGAAAATGTATTTTTCAAAGCGAACTTTTAATTTAAAAAATAAAGTAATATTTTTAATTTTTTAATTTTGTATGTTGGATTCCTGACAGAATTGCTGAAAATGTTAACTGCACCCACAAATGTTATTTTAAATGTGTGTTTAAAATTTCGTCAAATCGGATCAGAAATTGGCCCCTGCGCAACGAACGAACAGACTGACAGACGACAGAACATAATTACAATAAAGTGCCGCCAAACTTGCCATAGAGGACTACGTTCGCAGCGCTCATTCGTCCAATAATTTTCATGTATGCGGTGGATTTCTTTCCGATTTTTATCGACTGTTTATTGTTTAATCAAGGTTTTCTAAATCTCGTAGCGAAAAGCTTTTGGCCGTGTCCCAAGGTATACTGAATCTCTACTAGGCATATTATGATACACAGATTCAATAGACCTTGCAATCTTGTCGAGTACTACGTACGAGTTGTGTTTTTGTTATATTTTACGCAGTTTTAAATATGTTTTATTATGGCGTTTCATGAATTAAGTAAAATACTACGTTAAATTGAGAGTTTGTGTGAAATTCCATATGTTTAATTTAAACATCAATCAAGTCTAATGCAACACAAAATAATGCTGCGGATCACTCTCTCGTTTTGACAATGACTTTCGGCGTTTTTCTAGTATAGAACAATATAATATGTGAGTACAAAGGCAAGTCGAAAATAATATACACAAATGAAATGACGGATAAAAGAATGTGTCTTTAGAATTGAATATCAAAAAATTGCAGCTATAAAAATTATGAATAATTTACCAATATTATTCAAATTTATAATGCACATTGACATTGTAAGTATCTAACTTCAAACACTACAAAAACATTTTTAATCGAAGAGTACAACATTGCATAACATCTTCTCACATTGCCAATCGGGATTAGCTGCCAATTAAATATTTGCAACGTTTGAATTTCATTACGGCGGTAATTTACATTACGGCCGCACGCGCTGTTATCTCAGGATTAGAGGAGGGGGGGGGGAAGGGACTGCCTATTTTACAGGTGGGCAGGGACGTTGGCGATGCATAGATAGATGCATATTGGTAAAGAATAATGAATGAAAAAATCATATGCAAAACGATATGTAAAATCCGAAAGAAACGTACATTTATCAGCGTCTCTGTAAATTGCTGTCTACATTATTTTTTATTCAAATTCCCTAACCTTTCCAGTTTTGCTGACTGTGAAGTTTAATTGCCTGGAGAATAGAAGTCGATTAATAAATTGTACTATCCTCCAGAAAAAATATTGACCGATCAGGCACACAGAAAAGGTAGCCAGGCGCTTGCTCCTGCAAATTTTATTTCATTAAGACGGAATGGGACATATTTGGCAGTTGGCAAATATAGGTCTATTCGCTCGGCCAGGAAACATACGGCGTATTTGCAACTTTGCATAGTATATAGGCCTATGTACAGCCCTATAGTCGTAGATTTTCAATATTTTTTGTTAGTCTGCCAGAAATAATTAACGAAAATAGCCGATTTGAGACTTTTCAACAAAGTCCGAAATCGTAAAAATCAATTTATTTAATTTAAATTAATTAAAAAACAAATTTTAAAAAAAAGTGTTACTGTAGAGCTCTTAATTTCCGCATGCATTCCGCATGCATGCAAATATCACATAGAAATGCATGAAACACCGTTCAACGCTCCTTCAATGGTGTGAATAAAAAACACGTGAAGAGGAAATTCTTGCTGTGTTTCGGTTTTAAAATATCATTATTTTAGTGACGTTTAATTTGGAGGCCTCTCCACAATCAGGGGCATCCCTCTTCAATCAATCAATCAATCAATCAATCAATCAATCAATCAATCAAACTCGCCTATTCTTAACTCGCCTTCATCAATTAGTGGTGGTCTTCTGGAGTTCCCTTCAAAGAATCAATCATCTACATTCTATTTCCGTAACGTAAAAATTATGCCGATTATCCTGGAAAAAATCTTGCAGGCTTATAACGAGATTTGGCACAGAACATATAGGTAATTCAATGTTTTATAAAATATTTTCGTTGTTTTGTATCTTACCAAACCAAACTTAACCTAACCTACCTAACTTAAACCTAACTATAGATGGTTGATTCTGGAAGGGCGCAATTATACCGGAAATACCGCCACTAATTGATGTAGACGAGTCGAAAAACGCCACACCTCTTTCGCATGCGTAGTTCAGGCATAAAAGATTTGAGATAAACACCCAATCCCAAACCACTAAAAAATACGGGAAAGTAGCATAACCGTTTAGTCACACACACCGAAAATAACTAGGGAAAACGCCAAAGTCGTTGTTAAACGAGTGAGTGAGCCATGTGTTGAGTACCCGGTTACATAACTTTTCTTCCCCCTACCCTAGGCCTACCTAGCCTATCATAGGCTAGAGAGGCGCAGTATAACCTTACAGTTGACGCGCCCGTCCCCGTATACCAACTAAACTTTAAAAAAACTATTATTTATACGAATATAATTATCAAACTTAATGCAAATGTTCCCGGGTACTCACCACATGACTCGCTCACTCGTCTAACTACGACTTTGGCGTTTCCCTAGTCAAGTTGGCTAAAGCGCCTTATAGCCGAAATGTGGGAGACGTGGGTTCAATCCCTGGTCGGGAAAGATTTTGTCATATCTAGATTGTATTTAAAAATATTAAACATGTTTTGAAATGCATATAAACGCAGTGTAGTCTATCATCTGTGACAATACAATGGAAAAACATAGCCAGTACGAAATACTTGTAAATATTGCAAGGTTTACTCAATCTTCGAGCGGAATTTGGGGGTACCTTGACGTGCAACATTCGACTGACCTTGCATGGGCACGACATTTCACAGCCAGGTAATAAACAAACAAAAATATATTTTCAAAATCTAAAACATTGTCGTTAATATCATTTCTAAACAATTGGAAGTCTATTTTTCGGTTTATTATTTCTTGTAGGTTTAAATCGCAATGAATCTGCTGATTTTGTTAGCAGTTCTCAATAAAACTGGTACGGATGTCTGTTTAAAATTTCAGCGCAATCTGTTCAGCGATTCGGCTGATTTTCAACGTACTCACACGCACACACATACACACACACGCAGAAAAAAACGATTGACCGCCATTTAAGTTGAATGGAGATCACTCCGTTCGCTACGCTCACTCGTTCAAAAAACCCTGATTTAAAAATTTTCGCCTGCGGTGCTGTGGTTAGGGTTTTTTCCCCCAAAACTCCCCTGCTGTTTTTGCCTGAAATCGCTTGTCCTGCAAACTTCACTTCACTTTGAAAATGGTACCTTTCCCACGGACCTCGCCTCCCGGCGCCCCCCCCCGCCCCCCCCCCCCCCCCCCCCCCCCCGAGGAAGGAGATCGTCAAGAGTCCGCCTACTTATTATTTTAGAAATAACCACTGCAACGAGTAAAGTATAATATACAATAATTTATACATCTCTTGGTTAATTGATAGCCCATTAAACTTCCAAAACCATTCGGAATTAAGTTCCGAATCAAAAACACGTATCTGGAATTTAGAATCATGTCTGAGGTGTTTTTAAAATCTTTGGAAAATACGTGACCGAATGTATCGGCCGCCTGTTACGGTCTCAATCGGTGCAGGGCTTTTATCATGCGACCATGAGACGACCATTTCAGGTTTCATTCCGATCGAATGATGCATATGGGGAGTTATTAAACCGTAAATATCGTTAAAAAACTTTTTTCATCAGTAAGAGAAGCCAAATTTGGCACCAATTTTCTGGACTAACGTCGATTGGATTAACATAGCAAAAACGTTCGACTGGACTAACGTACAACAAACTCAACAAAATTTGTCGCTTCGCCTGGTATTTTTTTGTTTTTTGAAATTTTGGGTATTTTTTTATAACCTATGCAGGCGTTCGCACAAACAACTCACAAAAATTTCACCGCAAACGGATGAACGTTTTAGGAACGCAAAAACACTTGTCGCCGGGGTTCCACAGGGCTCAATATTAGGTCCCCTTGCCTTCACACTCTTCACTAATGACCTGCTCAACTTCCTAGATGAGGACACACTTACTCAATATGCAGATGGAATGGAGTCAACTCCTAACCTGTCCAAAAAAATCAATTGCTGCAATGCCCCCACTATAGTAAACAATCAAGCTTCCCAAATGTCTGTTTACTGCCATAGCAACCTTTTAAACCATATCAATAGCAAAGACTACCTACATTTCTTCCCACTCCCCTTCAACATCCCCAAATCTATAGTCCCCTAATCTGGCTAGATGGAAAAAGCATCACTAGAACCAACTCCACTAAATTGCTAGGATTATACATGTCCAAAACTTTAGATTGGTCTATCCACATTAACCATGTGGCCTCTAAAATTCAAAGTGGTTGTTTCATTTTAAGGAAGCTCAAACAGCTAGTTCATCCCCACATACTTAAAATGGTTTTACTTTGCTCATGTTCACTCATCATACCACATATGGCCTACTTTTTGGGGTGCATCCCCCATGCAATCAGAATATTCACCTCCAAAAGAGAGAAATTCGCATTATGGTGGCATTTCCAGGAGGCATACTTGTAGAGAGCTTTTCAAGGAACTAGGAAATAGGAATACCTACTCTGGCCACTGGCCTGCTCTCTATTCAAGCTGCAGCGATATTTGTTCGTTCCTACCCTAATCTTTTCCCTCTAAACACCTCTGTCCACTCCCATTTTACAAGAGCAAATCTACAAATTCACATTCCCAATCATAAACTAACCCTATTTCTCAAAAGGTCCACAAATATCTAGCTTTAACTTAAATATAACAAGCTACCAAAACAATACAAGAACCTGTCCCTCCATTTCAACTTTTAAGTCCAGCATGAAATCATTTTTAAAATCCAAAAGTTTCTACTCACTCAATGAATATCTTTCTGCATGAAATGTAATGTAACATAAATAGAAATATCTACCTATCTATCATCAATCAAATTTTTATTACAGAGTTTGAGGCCCAGCTCAGTTATATTTCATTTTTTGTACATTAATATTATTATTAATTATCCTATGTTAATATTAAGAATTATTCACTTCACTCTACTATCTCTCTCATAAGAGGATAATGTGTGTATACTTTACTATGTATGGTCAAGCGAATAAAAATTACTCTTACTCTTACTCTATCCCATAAGGGACACAAAACAAACTGACAGACAGACATACATTCATTTTTAATATATATATATGTTATATCGCAGACTTTCACGGATTGAATATGCAGACATTGTATTTTCGGGTAGTCCGTGTGGTTTTATTATTAGTTCCAACGTTTCGGGCAGTTCTCCCTGCCCATCTTCAAGGAAATTTAAAACATAAAACAATATCAAAACAAACAAAACCTTACTTCTTAACAAACACTGCAACTGGATACAAAGACAAAACAAAAAGGCTTAGAAAACATAGGTACTAATGACAACATATTATGAACATCCAGATATTTTAAAAAACTGTGAAGACATCAACACACTCTATTACTTTTTAGATTTGAGGTCATCTAAAAAGTAATAGAGTGTGTTGATGTCTTCACAGTTTTTAAAATATCTGGATGTTCATAATATGTTGTCATTAGTACCTATGTTTTCTAAGCTTTTGGTTTTGTCTTTGTATCCAGTTGCAGTGTTTGTTAAGAAGTAAGGTTTTGTTTGTTTTGATATTGTTTTATGTTTAAATTTCCTTGAAGATGGGCAGGGAGAACTGCCCGAAACGTTGGAACTAATAATAAAACCACACGGACTACCCGAAAATACAATGTCTGCATATATATGTGGATATATATATATATATATATATATATATATATATATACATACACACATATACATATATATATATATATATATATATATTATATATATATATATATATGTGTGTTCTGTTGTAGGCTTTCGTGATTCATGGTATATGTTAAGTTATACTTTACGGAAATAATCACCTTTATTGGATGTTTAAAACAAATATTTAATTAAAACTTCAACGTTTCAGAAGACTATATATATATTTGTTCTTAAGTTTTCGCGGACATATTGTATGTTGTAATTGTCTTCCGGGACATTCCGCCGCTTGTATGAGTTTGCTGCTACAGACCTTTGTCTGTAGCCTGGCACTCGACGTTTCGCCAGAATCGCATCTGGCATGATCACGAGTCACTCACTAGTACGTCTTCCTTCTTCAAGAACACGCACTCGACTGACAGTCTCGGGTTGTAGACTGTCAGTCGAGTGCGTGTTCTTGAAGAAAGGAAGACGTACTAGTGAGTGACTCGTGATCATGCCAGATGCGATTCTGGCGAAACGTCGAGTACCAGGCTACAGACAAAAGTCTGTAGCAGCAAACTCATACAAGCGGCGGAATGTCCCGGAAGACAATTACAAACATATATATATATATACTGCATATTGAAACAAATATATTCAAAAACCATAAAACAAGATGTAATGTAATCTTATTATCTTCTCTAATCTACTAAGAATCGCAAAAAATATCCACAATCAACACGTTCATTTTTTTCCAAATACGACTGAAACTATCAAGGTTAGAAACGTTACATTGATCGACATTGATACCTACTTAATTAATTTTTTTAAATCTAATTATTCAGATGGTAAAAAAGTTACAGGAATTCTTTCAGCCATAACTTTTTTAATTAATTGGGGATATCTCAGAAGAGTTTCTTGAACATACTATTGTAAATTGGTTTTAAGCATATTATGGCAGTGGTAGTGATTATGATATATTAATTTTATCTATCTGCTCTTCATATTCTTACTACTCAAAAAATAATACTGCAACGTCGACTCTAATCCACTGGATTTACGTCGACTCCGCGCTCGAGGCTAATTTCCTGGATTAACGTAGACTGGAATAACGTAGACCGGAATAACGTAGACCGGACTAACGTAGACCGGAATAACGTAGACCGGAATAACGTAGACCGGAATAACGTAGACCGGAATAACGTAGACCGGAATAACGTAGACCGGACTAACGTAGACCGGATTACCCCATTAACGTAGACCGGAATAACGTAGACCGGAATAACGTAGACTGGATTAACGTAGACTCATATTACAGTTCAAGTGTTCCATTTTATTTTGACGCGTGTATCCCTGGAAGACCACTATACACGAGGGAGTCTACGTTATTCCAGTCTACGCTATTCAGCGGCCCCCGAGAGACAAGCAATATTCTACCCAAACACCTTCTAAATTATCCCCTAAAATTGGAATAATTCATAGCTCTAACCCAGAGTTAAATTTTTATTCAAATTACTTATTAAAATTATGTTCTAATGTGAATATTCATAGCTCAAACCCAAAATTGAATTTTTATTCAAATTAGTTGGATGAGCGAAGCGAAGACTTCAATTTCACTGACCCCAAAAAATTTAGCTAGGGTGTTTTTTTTTTCTTTTTTTTCTGTCTGTCTGTTTGTTAACTCTCTAAAAGGCAAACGGCATATCCGATCTTGATGAAAATTGGAGGGCACCTTAGAAATCTCTGAACTTAGAGGTGTATTGTTATTGGGTACAATCGAAGAAATATTTCTCATGAATATCGTACTTTTACGATTTTTTTCGATTTTTAGTGCGATATTTTCGTGACATTTGGGCCGATTCTGACCAAACGGGTGGGGCTACAACGTTCATATTTCACATAGACATTAAGGTAATGGTGATGTATTGCTTTCTGAAAGAAAAAGTTGAAAAAGTTAGCCAGAATCTATAGAAATAAAGCTTTTAATATAAGTTTTTTGATTTTTTGTACGATATTTCGTGCCATTTGGGCAAATTCTGACAAAACGGGTGGGGCTACAATGTTAATATTATACATAGAAATTAAGATTATGGTGATGTAAAACCATATGAAACAAAAAATAGAAAAAGTTAGCCAGAATACAAAGAAATAAAAATTTTAATAAAAGTTTTTTACGGTAAATAATACCAATTGACAAGTAACAATAGAAACTTGACAACAACCACCTACAATGCGTAGGCATCAAAACAAAGCACTTGCAAAAGTAAAGATATCCCACGCAAACTAAAAACTTTAAAAAGCTCATCCATCAACGCGGCGGGACTTTAGCGTTTTCCTAGTGTTATTAAAATTATGTTTGAATGTGTTGTTAACCCAATCGGCCTATTCTTATTTCCTAAACCACATTTTTTCAACCCCCATCCTTTATAGTATATAATACACACACATAACAAAAACTTGTAGAAATACAGCCAAACCTTACACACTCAAAAGGAATGAGATCTAAAAAAAGGGCCAAGCTCATCTACCCTTCCACATAAACGTACAGTGTCCCATAACAGCATCCTCGAAAAGCTTGGCAAAATAGAATTTGCGATTATTAATTTAACGTAATAGTTTATCCAAGTTCTTTTTTTCTAATTAATTTAAACGTAATAACATGCAAATTCTATTTTGCCAAGCTTTTCGAGGATGCTGTTATGGGACACTGTACGTTTATGTGGAAGGGTAGATGAGCTTGGCCCTTTTTTTAGATCTCATTCCTTTTGAGTGTGTAAGGTTTGGCTGTATTTCTACAAGTTTTTGTTATGTGTGTGATCTCATTACTTTTTCAAGTTCCATTACAAAATTATTTGTTAAAATATAATATTTTTATCAAAGTTGATTTAAATTCTATGGTATTAGCAGTATAGCAGTAGGGATTCATGTACATCCTGGGTATAGGTGGTATAACCATGGTATAACGACGGTATAAGGACTGGACCCCAATTCTTGAGTTCGTGGGAGATGAGTTGAAAACTCGTTTTCGTTTTCGAAGGAATTGGTATTCTTGAACGGTATCGTGGAAAACGTCATGGGTTGTGAGTTGAAAGCATTGATATTAAACGTCTATGGTTGAAAGAGTATCACGAAATCCAAACACTTTAAAAAAGATTTGCGTACAGCAAAGAGCTCGAAAAAGTTCTATATTTATTCTAGATGGCAGTGCCTTCATAAAACGCGGGCCAATCGAAAGACGAGTTGTATGAAATGATTTGATTGTTGCAATTATGTAAACAAACAGATGAGCAAGCTAATATCAGAACAATGTTGTGCTGGCATAGGGTTGGCTAGGCTTGTCAAACATGTAATGTAAGTATGAATTTTACTAGTCCTATAGCCAAATGGAACTTTAGACCTACACTTTTGCATTATAAATAATTTTCCACATCTGGGCCTAGGCCAGGGATGGTTTCTGATTTGTTTTATGAGAGTATAATGACACCTTTTCTCGTTCCACACAAAGAAGAAAAATTTTAAATGTCCGCTATTTGTTTACGTATCGCACTTTCCCGCCTAACTCTGCTTATACCGTCAACAAGTGTCAAGTAACTATGGTTACTTGTTGATTGTATGCCAAGTGTTTAAGGCTTATTTTAAAACCCTTATTTGGAAGCCTTCCAGCAAACTTTTTCAACTTTTTTTTTCAAAAGAGACTATATTTCTATAACCTTAATGTCCATGTAAAATATGAACATTGTAGTCCCACCCGTCTGGTCAGAATCGCGGGCCGACGTATTAGATGTTAGCAGTATCAGTAGTAGCAGTAGCAGTAGCTAACATCCTTAAAGTGATTTTGAGCATGTTTCAAGCCATTTTTTCACCAAGAAGGAATAAATCGTACCCCAATAAAATTTGGCATGTGTTGTCAGGTACCTAAATCCCCTCGATTGTGATAGTTTTCAAGTTCACATCACGTTACATGACGGCTGGGTAACACCTCGAAATCACCCCAACTCTGCTTGGTGTATAAGGTGCTTGAGTGTGTAGCGCACCGTGGCTTGGCTGCGGCGCCCTAACGGGCACCTAGATATTAACCTGATTTCCAGCATTCACCATGAAGGCACCTAATGAGTTATCAGCATGAAATTTTGCATGATGGTACATAATATTATGAAAAATAATCCGCCGGAGAGGCAAGCGATATTCCAACTCCAAGCCTCAACACCGCCTAAATCATCCCCTTAAATTGGAATAATTCAAAGCTCTAACCCAAAATTGAATTTTATTCAAATTAGTTATAAGGATTATGTGTTAATGTGTTTTAACCCAATCGGCCTATTCTCATTTCCTAAACCACATTTTTCAAACCCTTATCCCTAGTAGTTTATATTATTTTACCTTGATTTCTAGCATTCACCATGAAGGCACCGAATGAGTTATTAGCACTAAATTTGGCATGATGGTACATAATAATATGAAAACTAATAATCCGTCGGGAGGCAAGTGATATTTCACCCCCACTGTTCCCTACCACCATTAACATTGGGAAAACCGTTAGGTCGTATTAATACAATTTGAATATTTAATTGCTGATTAAAATTTTGTGGCAATGTGTTATAGTTTGGTCAACAAATCATTCACACAAAAACCCAAGACGACATTAACCATAGAAAATTTAATAAAAACATTGTATATTGCTAAAAGATGGTAGCTTTTGTTTCTAGTCAATCTGTTTCAAAAACACTATATCCACCTTTTCACGTATTTCACGCCTTGATATGAAACTAACAACAACAAAATGTGATATCCCCCCCAAATACCAAAATTCTGTAAAAAAAAAAAACGGCAGCCAAGCTCTCCTTCAAAAGTCTTCGGCTGTGAATGCTGTGAGATATCGAAGTTGAGCCAAGCATTTCCTTCTTTCTCCTAGTTTCGCATTGAAAAGAAGTAAGATCATTTCGCCTGTTGACGAGCGCCAAGCCAACCATTTTCGTAGTAAAAAAAAGTAAAAATTTTAAACTCAAAATCATAAAAAAACTACTTGGCCATTGACTTTTTAGAGTTCTCGTAATGAACCAAATTCAATGGCCAAGTAATTTTTTATGATTTTGAGTTCAAAAATTTTTACTTTTTTAACACGAAAATGGTTGGCTTTTGCGCTCGTCAACAAGCGAACTGATCGTACTTATTTTCAATGCGAAAACTAGGGAGAAAGAATGAAATGCTTGGCTCAACTTCTATATCTCACAGCATTCACAGCCGAATACTTTGGAAGAAGAGCTTGGCTGCCGTTTTTTTTTTACAAAATTTTGTAATTGGGGGGTCACGACACTACGCGTTACAACCTTATGCTTACGTGTTATGTTTTTTGTGGATCCACCTTTAACATTTGTATTCATAGGCCTACAAGGTCTCGTCTACCCACATATTCATTTAATAACCAGTAGGCAGTAGGCTCAATTTCAAGTGTATTATTTTTATTGCATTTTCATTGTATTTTATGTTATTAATGTGGTTAATTGTTTATTTTTGACTGGTCATAGAACCCAATTCTATTTTTGGTTATCGATTGTTGCGTTAAAAACATTGAAATTTCGGTCAAACTGAAGCAAGTGACAGGTATCAAGCAAGGCGTACCTTTCTGCAATCTTAGAAAGCCGTAACATTCGAGTCATGCACAAAGTTAAAAATTAGTAGGTCTTTTTGATTTTATTGTTACTATGGTTGCAATTATTTTGCTAAAAATTTGTTCAAAATATCCCTTTTAATGACGATAAAAATCAGTGTTTACATCCAGTTTCTCAGCAAAAATTGTCTCAAAAACAAATGATAACACCAGCGCCAGTGCCGCTCTAATCGGGTCCTATGCAAAATGGTCCGTGTGTTGGGGGCAGAAAGTTGTTTTGTTGGTGGGAAGGGAGTTGGACAGCATAAGTAGCGTCTGCCACCACTCAACAAATGTTTTACGTTCGTGTGAGACAGACAGAATGGAAGCGAATTATTAATTTACCAACGAAGTACTTATGGATGTTATATTAAACTAGGAAAACGCTTAAGTCCCGCCGCGTTGTTGGATGAGCGTAATTGGTGCATTGACCTGCCATGTGTTATGCAGATTTTCTGTTGTTTTGTGAAAAAATTATTACTAAGTCGATTTTTTTTAAATTAAATTAAATTAAATAAAAAATTAACTTTATTCTTTTATTTTTTCTTAATCGTAATTTTAAAAAAAGAAAAAAATCGTAAAATTGCTTTTTTCATAAGAAATAATTATTCGATTGCGCTCAAATTTACACGAATATAATAATTCATAAAATTAAGGTTCTATAAAAAAAATCATTACAATAGGATAAAGCATGTAGGTTTTTATAAGTGAAAGAATTGTTAAAAAAAAGAAAAAACCCGTAAAATTTCGATTCTCATGAGAAATAATTTTTCGATTGTTCTCAAATTACACACGAATATCTTAATTCATAAAATTAAGGTTCTGTAAAAAATCATTAAAATCGAATTAAGCATGTAGATGTTATAAGTCGAAGAAATTTTTTAAAAATCGAAAAAAAAATCGTAAATTTGCGATTTCATTAGAAATAATTTTTCGATTGCGCTCAAAAAAACGTGGCAGTTCTAAGTTCAGAGATTTCGAAGGCCCCTCTTAAAATTTCATCGCAATTGGAGTATTGGTTTAGCCGGAATCGTGTGAACAAAACAGCCAAAAATACAGAAAAAAAAAAAAAACATTCCGGATTTTTTCTCCAGTGTAGTGAAATGGAATCTTCGCTACGCTCGCTACGCTCATCCAAAAATTCACATTTAGAGTCGACCCACTCAGTCACAACTGATTTGCAGTGGGGGACATTAAATTTAAAGCAGACCAAGCCAACTATGCAGGTGACAAGCTAACAATGCCCTACTAGAGATTGGAATAAGTAGGAAACACCGATCAATCAAGCTGGACACGATTCCACCCGCGGACAGCACCAGAATCAACGAAGCTAATTCCGAACAGCCTTAATTGGATGAGCGTAGCGAGCGTAGCGAGCGGAGCGAAGATTCCATTTCACTACACTGGAGAAAAAAATCCGGAATGTTTTTTTTTTTTTTTTTTTTTCTGTATTTTTGTCTGTTTGTTAACACGATTCCGGCTAAACCGATAATCCGATTGCGATGAAATTTTAGGAGGTCTTCGAAATCTCTGAACTTAGAACTGCCACGTTTTTGAGCACAATCGGAAAACATATTCTCATCAAAATCGCAATTTTACGATTTTTTTCGATTTTTAAAAAATTTCTTCGACTTATAACACCTACATGCTTTATCCGATTTGATGATTTTTTCACAGAACCATAATTTTTTGAATTAAGATATTCTTGTAAAATTTTAGCGCAATCGAAAAATTATTTCTTATAAAAATCGAAATTTTACGTGTTTTTTCTTTTTAAAACAATTCTTTGACTTTTAACACCTACATGCTTTATCCGATTTTGATGATTTTTCACAGAACCTTAATTTTATGAATTAATATATTCTTGTGAAATTTGAGCACAATCGAATAACTATTTCTTATGAAAATCGAAAATTACGATTTTTTTCTTTTTTTAAATTACGATTAATTAAAAAAATTAAAGATTAAAGTTTATTTTCATTAAATTTAAATTAATTTTAAAAAAATCTTCAAACTAAGTAATGATTTTTTCACAGAACAACAGAAAATCCAATAAACACATGGTAGCTCAATGCACCAATACGCTCATCCAACAACGCGGCGGGACTTAAGCGTTTTCCTAGTATTTATTGTGTGCCTTGATGCTAGGACGGCTCCAAAGTCACCGTTTACATATTCATAAGCCAAGAACTGATGGACTTAAGTCCAAATCAGAAGTTCGAAAAATTCTGCCTAGAGCATCAATCGAACCCTTAACCTTCTGCATTGGAATCAGAGCCTATAACTACAAGGCCAACGAGCTACACAATTTGTAACAACGATATGTTCAAGTATTGACAACACACCAAGAACAATAATTGGATGAGCGTAGCGAGCGTAGCGAGCGAAGCGAAGATTCCATTTCACTACACTGGAGAAAAAAATCCGGAATGTTTTTTTTTTTCTTTTTTCTTTTTTGTATTTTGTCTGTTTGTTAAACGATTCCGGCTAAACCGATACTCCGATTGCGATGAAATTTTATGGAGGTCTTCGAAATCTCTGAACTTAGAACTGCCACGTTTTTGAGCACAATCGGAAAATTATTATCATGAAAATTGCAATTTACGATTTTTTCAATTTTTTAAACATTTCTTCGACTTACAACACCTACATGCTTTATCCGAATTTAATGATGTTTTCACAGAACCATAATTTATGAATTAAGATATTCGTGTAAAATTTGAGCGCAATCGAAAAATTATTTCTTATGAAAATCGAAATTTACGGTTTTTTCTTTTTCAAAACAATTTTTGACTTATAACACCTACATGCTTTATCGATTGTAATAATTTTTTCACAGAACCTTAATTTTATGAATTAACATATTCGTGTGAAATTTGAGCACAATCGAATAATTATTCTTATGAAAATCGAAAATTTACGATTTTTTTTTTAAAATTACGATTAATTAAAAAAATCAAAGATTAAAGTTTATTTTTTTATTTAATTTAAATTAATTTTTAAAAAATCTTCAATTGAAATGATTATTCACAGAACAACAGAAAATCCACATAACACATGGTAGCTCAATGAATTACGCTCATCCAACAACGCGGCGGGACTTAAGCGTTTTCCTAGTAATTAAAAACTAGGAAAAACGCCTAGGAAAAGTCCCGCCGCGTTGTTGGATTAGAGTAATTGGTGCATTGAGCTGCCATGTGTTATGCGGATTTTCTGTTCTGTGAAAAAATCATTACTAAGTTGAAGTTTTTTTTTTAATTATTTAAAAAAAAATAAAAATTAAACTTTAATTTTTAAATTTTTTTAATTAATCGTAATTTTAAAAAAGAAAAAAATCGTAAAATTTCGATTTTCATAAGAAATAATTATTTGATTGTGCTCAAATTTCACACGAATATATCGATTTATAAAATTAAGGTTCTGTTAAAAAATCATTACAATCAGATAAAGCATGTAGGTGTTGTCAAAGAATTGTTTAAAAAAAGAAAAACCACGTAAAATTGCGATTTTCATGAGAAATAATTTTCGATTGCGCTTAAATTTTCCACGAATATATAAATTCATAAAATAAAGGTCCTGTGAAAAAATCATTACAATCCGACAAAGCGTGTAGGTATTATAAATCGAAGAAATTTTTTCAAAATCGAAAAAAAAATCGTAAAATTGCGATTTTCATGAGTAATAATTTTTCAATTGCGCTCAAAAACGTGGCAGTTCTAAGTTCAGAGATTTCGAAGGTCTCCAAAAAATTCCATCGCAATCGGTGTATTGGTTTAGCCGGAATAGTGCTAACAAACAGACAAAAATATACAAAAAATAAGAAAAAAAGAAAAAAAAAACATTCCGGATTTTTTCTCCAGTGTTGTAAATGGAATCCTCGCTTCGCTCGCTACGCTCACTACGCTCATCCAATAACTAGGAAAACAGCTTAAGTCCCGCCGCGTTGTTGGATGAGCGTAATTGGTGCATTGAGCCGCCATGTGTTATGCAGATTTTCTGTTGTTTTGTGAAAAAATTATTACTAAGTCGATTTTTTTAAAATTAAATTAAATTAAATAAAAAATTAACTTTATACTTTTATTTTTTCTTAATCGTAATTTTAAAAAAAGAAAAAAATCGTAAAATTGCTATTTTTGGATAAGCGTAGCGAGCGTAGCGAGCGAAGCGAAGATTCCATTTCACTACACTGGAGAAAAAAATCCGGAATGTTTTTTTTTCTGTATTTTTGTTGGGTGTTGTTAACACGATTCCGGCTAAACCGATACTCTGATTGCGATGAAATTTAATGGAGGCCTTCGAAATCTCGAACTTAGAAACTGCCACGTTTTTGAGCGCAATCGGGAAATTTTTTCTTATAAAAACGCAATTTTACGATTTTTTGGGATTTTTTAAAAATTTCTTCGACTTATCATGGGACTTATAACACCTACATGCTTTATCCGATTGTAATGATTTTTTCACAGAACCTTAATTTTATGAATTAAGATATTCGTGTGAAATTTGAGCGCAATCGAATAATTATTTCTTATGAAAATTGCAATTTTCGATTTTTATTTTTTTAAAATTACGTTTTATTAAAAAAAAATTTTTTTTTTTTATTTATTAATTTAATTAAAAAAAATCTTCGACTTAGTAATAATTTTTTCACAGAACAACAGAAAATCTGCGTAAACACAATGGCAGCTCAATGCACCAATTACGCTCATCCAACAACGCGGCGGGACTTAAGCGTTTTCCTATTGATCGACATGATAAGGTTGGGGCATATTTGCATTGGAACATTTTGTAGAAGTTATAACATCGAAACTTCTGACAAATGGTACATGCATAAACCAGAGCAAGTGGTTGACATTTGACAATGATAATGTGACCATATTGTGGAATGAGCAAATAATCACTGATCGAAAGGTTCATCACAACAAACCAGACATTGTTGTTAAAAACAAAGAGACTCAAAAATGTTTGATCATCGATGTAGCTATTCCATCAGACCGCAACATAGTATTAAAGGAAGCAGAGAAACGCACATGATATCGAGACCTTCAAATAGAAATTCAACGAATGTGGAATGAAAAAAAAATTCAAAACACTCCCGTAAGTGTAATTATTTTTATTTACTAGGAAAAACGCTTAAGTCCCGCCGCGTTGTTGGATGAGCGTAATTGGTGCATTGAGTAGCCAAGTGTTATGCGGATTTTCTGTTGTTCTGTGAAAAAATCATTACTAAGTTGAAGATTTTTTAAAAATTCGTTTAAATTAAATTAAAAATACATTTTTGGATGAGCGTAGCGAGCGTAGCGAGCGAAGCGAGCGAAGCGAAGATTCCATTTCACTACACTGGAGAAAAAAATCCGGAATGTTTTTTTTTTGTATTTTTGTCTGTTTGTCCGCACGATTCCGGCTAAACCGATACTCCGATTGAGATGAAATTTTATGGAGGCCTTCGAAATCTCTGAACTTAGAATTGCCACGTTTTTGAGCGCAATCGAAAAATTATTTCTCATAAAAATCGCAATTTTATATTTTTTTCGATTTTTAAAAAAATTCTTCGACCTGTAACACCTACATGCTTGATCCGATTTTAATGATTTTTGCACAGAACCTTTATTTTATAAATTAACATATTCTTGTGAAATTTTGAGCGCAATTAAAAGAATATGAATCATAAAAATCGAAATTTTACGTTTTTTTTTTCTTTTTTTAAACAATTCTTTGACTTATAACACCTACATGCTTTATCCGATAGTAATGATTTTTTTGCAGAACCTTAATGTTATGAATTAATATATTCGTGTTAAATTTGAGCGCAATCCAGAAATTATTTATTATAAAAATCGCAATTTTACGTTTTTTTTAAACAATTACGATTAATTTTAAAAAAATAAAAAATTAAAGTTAATTTTTTATTTAATTTAATTTAATTTAAAAAAATCTTCAACTTAGTAATGATTTTTTCAAAGAACAACAGAAAATCCGCATAACAAATGGCAGCTCAATGCACCAATTACGCTCATCCAACACACGGCGGGGGGACTTAAGCGTTTTCCTAGACATAACAAATAATTATTCGATTGCGCTCAAATTCTACACGAATATAATAATTCATAAAATTAAGGTTCTGTAAAAAAATCATTACAATAGGATAAAGCAGGTAGGTGTTATAAGTGAAAGAATTGTTAAAAAAAGAAAAAACCCGTAAAATTTCGATTTTCATGAGAAATAATTTTTCGATTGTTCTCAAAATTTCACACGAATATCTTAATTCATAAAATTAAGGTTCTGTAAAAAAAATCATTAAAATCGAATTAAGCATGTAGATGTTATAAGTCGAAGAACTTTTTTTAAAAATCGAAAAAAAAATCGTAAATTTGCGATTTTCATTAAAAATAATTTTCGATTGCGCTCAAAAACGTGGCAGTTCTAAGTTCAGAGATTTCGAAGGCCCCCATAAAATTTCATCGCAATTGGAGTATTGGTTTAGCCGGAATCGTGTTAACAAACAGCCAAAAATACAGAAAAAAAAAAAAACATTCCGGATTTTTTTTCTCCAGTGTAGTGAAATGGAATCTTCGCTTCGCTCGCTACGCTCGCTACGCTCATCCAATTAGATTAGCGGAAGGTAGAGGAATGGGATTGTTTTTAAGGATAATTCAAACTCTGAGATTTTACTGGTATTTATTTACCTCTAAATCACTTACTAAGATTAATTTATATGAGTTGGCTGTCTGGAATACATGTTTTCGTACTCATCTGTTAGATGCTTTTGGATGAAAGAATACTTTTATATAAGGGAAAATTAACATTTTTATATTTATTGGGTTACGACGACAGAGGACTTAGTAAATTGGAATAAAAATAGTCGAGCAAGCTCGTGCTATTTGTGTGGAATAATTGTCGGACTAAAGTCCGTGCAATTTTAGGAAGATATCATCGAGCTGATGCTCGTATGATGGAGAGAGAGGGTCGAGTTAGCTACTGTTTGCACCAACCACCGAAGGGTTGAGATCCTCTCTCCAAAAGGTCCTCGAGTTATACCGTCTCCCATTAATCTGTGAAATGATGACTGTTTACCTAAATTACGTGATTTTAATGATCCGATAAAAATATAACATTTAGGCCTGTATGAAATCAAATGTGTGCATATACCTAGGAAAGTTTTTGATATTGAATCATGATCTTATTTGAGTTTGTTATTGCGTGACAATTGCTTCTTAATGTGCTCTCGAGTAATTTCTTGATGTGCTATTGCCTTAGAGATCATCGGTTCTTAATGTGTTATCGAGAAATTAGCGTTCCTTAAGGTGCTATTAGTGGTCATCGTTTCTTAATGTAATCGAATATTATTCGTATGGTGATTGCCATGTTGACATCAAATGTAGTTCGGCTACTCTAAGATATAAACGTATGTATAGTACAGTGAATCTAAGATATGCGCGTGCCCTATACACATGGATATGTAATTTGTGTTTTTATTCAATATAATTAATCTTTGTAAAAGGTTCTTTGGCATCTGGTATTTAAATTTGTTGGCATCCCTTGGTTCACACTCCTTATTTTTAGAATGAATTGAATTCGATTGAAAAGTTGGACTTTCGTCATTTTGTAGTGTTTGAGTAAACTGCGCGGTATAATTCAAACATCCATAAGAACAAATTCAACATGTTTTAAGCAACAAATGAAATTTGACAATATTGTATAATAATTAATAATTATAAGGATACATAGTAATGTAGGCATTCTTATTACAATTAAATAGATATACACAGATAAAATACATATAACTCAACCAATACAGTAACCAATGAACTATCCTGCACCACATACCATTACTCAAATAAATTATAATTAACCCTTCACTGCATGATGATTTACTCTGCGATACCCAACTTAGTATATCATTGAGTATAGAACATATTTTCTATTACGTTTCATTGTCTTCCCATTTGAAAATCAGCAATTGAGAAATATGCGCTTTTCTTCAGATTCCTTTATGTTATGTGAAAGAATTAATCTGCATTTTCTTTTCTGTTCATATTTCCTCGGGTAAGCAATTTGAAAAGGTTACGGCTTTCCTATGAGATCTTTTTTGGCATCGTGTCGTGTTGCACCTTACTACATGATAATATTCTTTATGCCTCGTGTCATGTCCTTGCTTTTCTTTATTTTATATTGCGTTTTGCAATTAGTTTTAGCCTGGTTTTGGCAGTTTTCCTGAATTTGTGGGCACTGTTTTTCTCTCAAAGAAACTAAATTTACAAACAGGCCGACTCATGTACCTTCGTCAAAACGCCGGACCAAAGATACTCGCCGGACCCTCCACCAAGACACGCGTGTCTCGATGATGTTGCCAAATAGAACTCGCTTCAAACACATTCAATACATTTACATTGATAGGCACTGCCCTCAAATTCAGGATTCTCACTTTACATACATGCATGGAACTGCGAGAAGTTCACGTCTCCCTGAAGTGAAGCCCAATCCAGCAATTACACGGTTAGCTTTCTTCTGAATTTGGAATAAATCTCCTAAATACACGTACTTCCCAAATTGGCATACCATCTTCACAATGGATTTTTAATATGCATGATAGGATGGCTTCTCTTTGCTGTTTTCTTTTTCAGTTCCATGCCATTTACCCCGACCCCACGAAAACAAGGCTTTTGTGGAATGTGTAAACGGTGTTTTGAGCCGTCCTTGCAAAGAGGCACTCAATATACTGTAAGATTGTTTCGATTAGACTTGTTGATTTGCCCTGTCCGCGGGTGGAATCGTGTCCACCTTGATTGATCGAATAAGATTACCTTTTATTTGATTTTTATTTCACTCCGAAATAATATCTAATTCGACTTAGCAAAAACCCAACCCGAAAGTTCAATTTAACAAACAACTATAGTAAAAAGATGCTGGCATGTTTTGATCATTTGCATGGTGATTGGTTCAATTTCTGAGTGAGCCTTTTGAGTTTCAGGACCATGTTTACGGTAAGTCGAGAAGATGCGAACGATAACACTAACTCTATAAGCAATAATTTACGTTCCAAGTTTACAATTGTAAAACATTAACATTAAAAAAATCAAAAATCAAACCATATCTGCAAACCAGTACGCATATTCAATAAGGCTGCAGAGGGCAGAATTGTTGCCCTGTATCGGCCTTCCCGCTCCTTGGGCGAGAAAATATCAATAAATACAAAATACAATATTCAATAAGCATACTGGTACGGAATTGCGGGCGCCTGCGATCAAATTGGTATAGGCCCCTAGGCGGCAAATTACTGGTCGGTAGTCGATCGAACAGCTTTCTTGAAGGTCGGGAAGCCGCTTTAGGCCGGAATGGATTACCTCAACAGGTTTCTTATTTATAATACGACCTTATGACATTGATTAAAGAAGGCTGCTTATGATCACAGTTCGGTGTGGCATCTGGCATGGTAGAGTGGTAGCGGTTTAGACTTCTCTACGAGGGTTCGCTGGGTCATATCTCCATCGAGGTGTTAGAAATGTTAAAATGTTTTGTGTTTTTTTTTTCATGTCTGCTATAATGCATATTAAACGGAAGGCTAAGCTCGAGAAAACCAGGCTTTGACGCAGAACGCAGTGGTAAAGTCAGGATCACTTGCTGGAAGCTTTATTATTAATTTGTCCTAACGGGTTGTGGTTTGCACCAAATTAATGTTAAGTAAGAATGTGTAATTGTTGGTATCATTGCACGTTTTCCAAATACTGCTCACTTTTCTTATTAACTGACCGTAAATATGACATCAAACAGTTAATTTGAAGTAATTTCCCTATTTTGTGTAAGAGACAATTATTTGAAATTTCAAAATCGGCTTTTAAGAGACACGCGCTCATCTTTTGTGAATAGCCTCCCAAAAAGCAGATTTTTGGGTGAAAATTAAAGGTAAAAAAGCGGTACGTTCTGTATGTGAAATTAGCTGGATTTGACGACCGAGCGGTTTTTTAAACAGAAACATTAATTAAAGTTTTTGTAGTTTTTTTTCACGTCGTTTATAATGCATATTTTACTTAATGTAATTGGATGAGCGAAGCAAAGACTTCAATTTCACTGACCCCTCAAAAAATTTAGCTCCAATGTTTTTTTTGTATTTTTTTTTGTTTGCGCATATCCGATCTTGATGAAATTGGAGGGGACTTTCGAAATCTCTGAACTTAGACCTGTATTGTTTTTGGGTACAATCGAAGATATATTTCTCATGAATATCGTACTTTTCGATTTTTTTCGATTTTTAGTGCGATATTTTCGTGACATTTGGTCCGATTCTGACCAAACGGGTGAGGCTACAACGTTCATATTTTACATGGACATTAAGGTAATATGGTGATGTATTACTTTTTGAAAGAAAATGTTGAAAAAGTTAGCCAGAATCCATAGAATAAAGGTTTTAATATGAGTTTTTTAGGTTTATAATAACAATTAACAAGTACCTAACAATAGACACTTGACAATAATTATCTACAATGCATTCAAAAAGCACTTGCAAAGGACAAGTGGTCCCACGCAAACTAAAAACTTACAAAAGCTCATCCATCAACGCGGCGGGACTTAAGCGTTTTTGGATGAGCGTAGCGAGCGAAGCGAAGATTCCATTTCACTACACTGGAGAAAAAAAACAGAATGTTTTTCTTTTTTTCTGTTTGGATTTTTGTGATGTTTGTTAACACGATTCCAGCCAAACCTATACTTCAATTGAATCAGTTGTTCAAGAAAGGGCACGAGTCCTCAGAGAATAGTTTTGAGTAAACAACAAAAAACTGTCTCCATTGTTATATACTAGGAAACGCTCAGTTGGACGCGTTGATAAGCGAGCACGTGCTATAGCTAGACCCACATTGCACATTTTTTTAAATTTAAAAATTTACGACGTTCGCGTTTCCAGTATTATTTATTATTGCCAAGGTATTTGGGTAAACCCGTGTTTAAATCTTTACTTTAAAATCCACCGCCATCTAGAGGATCTTGACTCCTTGGGAAAACTATTTAAACTCTTTGTTGACAAATAATAGACTACTTCCTCGAAAGTATTTTGATTACTTCTAGGTGGCAGTGCATTAGAAACTTTGCGCGTCTTTTCGTTGCCATGGCACGTTACTTTTGTTATAATGTAATTTCCATCTACACTACTTATCGGATCAAACTAAAATTAACATATTCGTGACCGGACGGACATTCTAAATGATTTGGCTATCTCAGATTTTGTCGCCGGTTAGTTTGAAAAAAAAACTTTCGATTAACTTTAATGTAACTTTTTAACTTTTTGAACGATTTTGCCACAAAACTAATGGCATTCAATCGAGAACAAAGCTTGCGGATGGTGAAAATTTCAACTCGATCCGAGCCTCCGTTCGAACGTTATCGCGAGACATACAAACAAAAAAAAAAAAAAACAAACAAACAAAAAAAAAAAAAAAACAAAACCAGTGACTAATTTTTCCGGCAGAGTCAAATGGAAACGCTCGCTTCGCTCGCTTAATTATTATAAAATACAATTTAAGCATGTCAATAATAAGTTTGAGTACTTGACATTATATAATGGGAAAAAAAGAATGAAAAAAAACTGCTAGGGTCTTCATATGAGGGCATAAACCTTGTGGGCTTATGCCCTTTCTTGAACAAATGTGAATGTTGTAATACTTTTTTGATATAAAAATGATAAAATACTGTAATTTTTATAATAGAATAGTGTTACAACACATTTGAGTACTAGTTAGTATTTAAATAATAAGATAAAATAGAAAAAAACTTTTTAATGAGATCATAAGCTTTTTGGACTAATGGCCTTTTTGAAAATATGGAAATGTTGCATACTATTATGGATACCACTTTTAATGGTTTTAAATACTACTATAGTCTTGGACGTTACTGTCTGTAGTATTGGCATGTTGGTATTCTTGAAGGTCTAAGCCTCGATTGTCACTGCCTTCTGTACACACTCGCGACAATCTATTTTATTGTGGCAACTCATTTGTTCAAGAAAGGACACCAGTCCATGGACTAATGCCCTTTCTTGAACAAACGACATAAGTCGACACATTTTTGCAGTAACCTGCACTATAGGGACTAATGCCGTTTCTTGTCAAAATGTTCGTATATGTATGAAGAGTCGATTTTCATACCTTACTAATTTTCGTCCAAAAGTGGACTCGTGTCCTTTTTTGAACAACTGATTCAATTGCGATGAAATTTTCTGGGGAAAATTCGAAATCTCTGTACTTAGAACTGCCACGTTTTTGAGCGCAATCGAAAAATTATTTCTCATGAAAATCGCAATTTTATGATTTTTTTTTCGATTTTTTAAAACATTTCGTGGACTAATAACACCTATAATCTTTATCTGATTCATTCCTGATTAATTAATTATCTGTAATAATTTTTGCACAGAACCTTAATTTTATGAATTAATATTTTTTTGTGAAATTTAAACGCAATCGAAAAAAAATTTTTCTGGAAAATCACAATTTTACGATTTTTTCTATTTAAAGAACATTTCTTTGACTTGAACACCTACATGCTTTATCCTATTGTAATGATTTTTTCACAGAACCTTAATTGGATGAGCGAAGCGAAGACTTCAATTATACCGACCCCTTAAAAAATTTAACTCCAATGTTTTTTTGTTTGGTTTTTGTTTGTTTGTTTGTCTGTTTGTTCGCTCTCTACCGAGCAAACGGCATAAGCGATCTTGATGAAAATTGGAGGGGACCTTCGAAATCTTAACTTAGACTTGCTACGTTTTTGGGTACAATCGAAGAAATATTTCTCGTGAATATTGTACTTTTACGATTTTTTTTTCGATTTTTAGTGCGATATTTTCGTGACATTTGGGCCGATTCTGGCCAAACGGGTGGGGCTAGACCGTTCATATTTCACATAGACATTAAGGTCATGGTGATGTATTGCTTTTTGAAAGAAAAAGTTGAAAAAATTAGCCAGAATCTGTATAAATAAAGGTTTCAATATAAGTTTTTTGAAGTTTATAATAACAATTAACAAGTAACAATAGAAACTTGACAACAATCACCTACAATGCGTTCAAAAAGCACTTGATAAGTAAAGAGATCCCACGCAAACTAAAAACTTACAAAAAAGCTCATCCATCAACGCGACTAAAAAAGCGTTTGCGAAGCTTCCTAGTATTAAATAATTAAAGGCCCAATAAACTCTTTTTGGGGTGGAAGTCTTTATATTTAAAACTAGGAAAACGCTTAAGTCCCGCCGCGTTGTTGGATGAGCGTAATTGGTGCATTGAGCTGCCATGTGTTATGCGGATTATCTGTTGTTCTGTAAAAAAATTATTACTTAGTTGAAGATTTCTAAAAAATTAAATTAAATTAAATAAAGAATAAACTTAAATTTTTAATTTTTTTAATAAATCGTACTAATTAAAAAAAAAAATCGAAAAATTGCGATTTTTATAAGAAATAATTATTCGATTGCGCTCAAATTTCACACGAATAGCTAAAGTTCATAAAATGAAGGCTCTGTGAAAAAATCATTAAAAACGGATAAAGCATGTAGGTGTTAAAGTAAATAAATTTTCAAAAATCGAAAAAATCGTAAATTTGCGATTTTTATGAGAAATAATTTATTGATTGCGCTCAAAAACGTGGCAGTCTAAGTTCAGAGATTTCGAAGGCCTCCATAAAATTTCATCGCAAATGGAATATCGGTTTAGCCGCAATCGTGCTGACAAACACACAAAAATAAAGAAAAAAAAAGAAAAAAAAAACAAAAAAAACATTCCGGATTTTTTTCTCCAGTGTAGTAAAATGGAATCTCGCTTCGCTCGCTACGCTCATCCAAAAAATACGTTTTGTTGGTTTTTTCTTCACGTCCACTGTATGCATATTTACCTAATATTTGGATGAGCGAAGCGAAGACTTCAATTTCACTAACCCCAAAAAATTTAGCTCGGGTGTTTTTTTTTTTTTTTTTTTTTTTGGTCTGTTTGTTCACTCTCTACTGGGAAAACGGCATATCCGATCTTCATGAAAATTGGAGGGGACCTTCGAAATCTCTAAACTTAGAGCTGTGTATTGTTTTTGGGTACAATCGAAGAAATATTTCTCATGAATATCATACTTTACGATTTTTTTTCGATTTTTAGTGCGATATTTTCGTGCCATTTGAGCCGATTCTGACCAAACGGGTGGGGCTCCAACGTTCATATTATACATGGACATTAAGGTTATGGTGATTGGATGAGCGAAGCGAAGATTCCATTTCACTACACTGGAAAAAAATCCGGAATGTTTTTTTTTCTTTCTTTTTTTTCCTGTATTTTTGTGTGTTTGTCAGCACGATTCCGAGTAAACCGATACTCCAATTGCGATGAAATTTTATGAAGGCCTTCGAAATCTCTGAACTTAGAACTGCCACGTTTTTGAGCGCAATCGGAAAAATTATTTCTCATGAAAATCGCAATTTTACGATTTTTTTCGATTTTTTAAAAAATTTCTTCGATTTATAACATCTACATGCTTTATTCGATTGTAATGATTTTTTCACAGTACCTTAATTTGACGAATTAATATATTCGTGTGAAATTTGAGCGCAATCGAAAAATTATTTCTCATGAAAATCGAAATTTTACGTTTTTTTTTTTCTTTTTTAAAACAATTTTTTGATTTATAACACCTACATGCTTTAACCGATTTAATTGATTTTTTCACAGAACCTTAATTTAATGAATTAATATATTCGTGTGAAATTTGAGCGCAATCGAATAACTAGGAAAACGCTTAAGTCCCGCCGCGTTGTTGGATGAGCGTAATTGGTGCATTGAGCTGCCATGTGTTATGCGGATTTTCTGTTGTTCTGTGAAAAAATTAGTACTAAGTTGAAGATTTTTTTAAAATTAATTTTAAATAAATAAAATAAACTTTAAAATTTAATTTTTTCTAAAATCGTAAATTTAAAAAAGAAAAAGATCGTAAAATTGCGATTTTCATAAGAAATAATTATTCGATTGCGCTCAAATTTCACACGAATATATTTATTCAAAAAATTAAGGTTCTGTGAAAAAATTATCACAATCGGTTAAAGCATGTGAGGTGTTAAAAGTCAAAGAATTGTTTTAAAAAAAGAAAAAAACCCGTAAAATTTCGATTTTCATGAGAAATAATTTTTCGATTGCGCTCAAATTTCACACGAGTATCTTAATTCATAAAATTATGGTTCTGTGAAAAAGTCATTAAAATCGGATATAAAGCATGTAGGTGTAATAAGACAAAGAAATTTTAAAAAAATCGAAAAAAATCGTAAAATTGCGATTTTCATTAGAAATAATTTTTCGATTGCGCTCTAAAACGTGCAGTTCTAAGTTCAGAGATTTCAAACGTCTCCAGAAAATTTCATCCCAATTGGAGTATTGGTTTAGCCGGAATCGCGTTGACAAACACACAATAATACAGAAAAAAAAAAAAAAAAAAGAAAAAAAAAAAAAAACATTCCGGATTTTTTTCTCCAGTGTAGTGAAATGGAATCTTCGCTTCGCTCGCTACGCTCGCTACGCTCATCCAATTAAATTAAATTAAATAAAAAATAAACTTTAATAATTTAATTTTTTTAATTAATCGTACTGAATTTTAAAAAATTGAAAAAATCATGAAAATCGGATTAAGCATGTAGGTGTTATAAGTAAAATAAATTTTCAAAAAATCGAAAAAAATCGTAAAATTGCGATTTTTATGAGAAATAATTTTTTGATTGCGCTCAAAAACGTGGCAGTTCTAAGTTCAGAGATTTCGAAGGCCTCCATAAAATTTCATCGCAAACGGAGTATCGGTTTAGCCGGAATCGTGCTGACAAACACACAAAAATACAGAAAAAAAGAAGGAAAGAAAAAAAAACATTCCGGATTTTTTTCTCCAGTGTAGTGAAATGGAATCTTCGCTTCGCTCGCTACGCTCGCTACGCTCATCCAATTATTTGAAAATAGCAATTTTACGATTTTTTTATTTTTTAAAATTACTATTAACTAAAAAAATTAAAAATTGAAGTTAATTTTTAATTTAATTTAAATTAATTTTAAAAAATCTTCAACGTAATGATTTTTTCACAGAACAACAGAAAATCCGCATAACACATGACAGCTCAATGCACCAATTACGCTCATCCAACAACGCGGCGGGACTTAAGCGTTTTCCTAGTGTAGTACCTTTTGAAAGAAAAAAGTTGAAAAAATTAGACAGAATCCATAGAAATAGTGCGATATTTTCTTGCCATTTGGGCCGATTATGACCAAACGGGTGGGGCTACAACGTTCATATTATACATAGGCATTAAGGTTATGGTGATGTAGAACCTTTTGAAAGAAAAAATTGAAAAAAGTTAGCCAGAATACATAGAAATAAAGCTTTTAATATAAGTTTTTTACGGTAGGCCTAAATAATAACAATTTGACAAGTAACAATAGAAACTTGACAACAATCACCTACAATGCATAGGCAGCAAAGCAAAGCACTTGCAAAAGTAAAGATATCTCACGCAAACTAAAAAACTTGAAAAAGCTCATCCATCAACGCGACTAAAACAAGCGTTTGCGAAACTTCCTAGTATATTATAATGACCCGACAGCACGTGCACAGCAAACATGGGTTATTTTGATAAACCACGCTCTCACGTTTATGATTTCGATTCGATTTATTTGTTTTCATTTAATTATTGAATTTTTAGCGAACTTTTATGTAAACATGTTTGTTTATTTATTTATTTATTTATTTATTTATTTAACTCTATCCTATTCAGTTAAAAAACTGATTTACAAAGGATGACAACTAAATAAATCTAATTACATAAGATGCAGACACAACAATGAAATACAGTTAAGTAAATATTGAAATAGTAATATTACAACGACAATGCAATGCAACACAACAATTTTGGTAACAAATTCAAAAAATATATTAAATGCAATTAATTAATGAATCAAAATATAAAAAAGTAATGAAAAAAAGAAAGAAATGAAATAAAGAAAAGAAATGAAAAGAAAAGAAAAGAAGAAAAAAACATTAAATAAAAAACGAAACAAAAAAAACTGATTTATTAGACGATCCCACTCAAAACGAATATGAGGTTTGCCAAAAATCAGGTACAGCAAATCAAGGAGTAATCAAATCAAACTATCGCGGAAGAAACCACCGAACGCGAATCTTCATTTGTGTTCATATCTTGATAACAATTTAGTACAAATATCAGACATATAATTATTTGTAATTGTTCAAGTCAAAAACTGATCACAGCAATGATACAGGACACCTTTAAAGTTGCAACAAATTCAAAAAGGATATTAAATGCAATTAATTAATGAATCAAATATAAAAAAAGTGATGAAAAAAAAAGAAAAGAAAAGAAAAAAAGAAAAAAAATCATTAAAAAGAAAAACGAAACGAAAAAACTGATTTATTAGACGATCCCACTCAAACTAATATGAGGTTTGCCAAAAATCAGTAACAGCAAATCAGGAAGTAATCAAATCAAACTATCGCGGAAGAAACCACCGAACGCGAATCTTCATTTGTGTTCATATCTTGATAACAATTTAGTACAAATATCTTGACTAATATAATAATATCAGACATATAATTATTTGAAATTGTTCAAATCAAAAATTGATCACAGCAATGATACAAGACACCTAACTAAAGTTGCAAGCAAGGCAAGGCGTGATTTCTGTTTGCGAATGGGTTTACGTAAGAAAAACAACGATATTTCTCAGATTTTGGATGTTAAGTGATTTTCAATAAAAAATTTGAGTTAAATCATTACGAAAATCACACATACAGTTTTCCTCTCGTAACGTAACTAGCATTGGCATTGTATTTTAAAATGTTGAGCCATTTAAAACTGGTCCAACTAGCCTAGCAAAGGGGGTTCAAAAGTTCCCGCAGCATTCTAATATTTACAGCCTTTGAAACATTTCGGCATCGTAGCAGTGGTAGCAGTGCATCTCGCAGGCGCATGCGTGGGCGGAGTCCTGAAAAGTGGAAATGGAATGTTTTTTTCTCGTCTCATTTAAACAGTTCTGATTTTATATTGCGACTTTTGGCCTTAAGTTAAGCCGACGGCCTTCTTTCAGGGAGGCCTTATATGTTTTAATTATGTAGGCCCGTAACTAGTCATGTAGGCCTACAAGGTATGGATTGTGACAGGCGATTTGGCTTTTGTCCATATCTTGTTTTTAGGTTAGGTCGTCCTGGGCAAAGCCTGCCCTAGCTAATCTGACAGAATTGTTTGATTAGACTGAGACCAACAGAATAGACACAATGGCAGTTTCAAATGTAAAATTCAAATGGTTAGACCATTTAAATGGAATTTGGGTAAGGGAAAATAGTGACCATATATCTACAAGAGAAGGTGTAAAGTCATTGTATGACCGATTGGTTTCGAACAATGAAATAATGGTTACTCCAGTTCCAAGTGTTCCTTCAAATCAAGGTCCAGCATTGCCAGACTTTGAATGTGATTCATTATCAACTACTGAACTTGATGATCAAGTTTCAATTCTACTTACTTCTCAATTGGATCTTGCAAGGAACGTCTGCTCTGAGGCAAAATTCTCCGTTATACTTCGGCAACGGCTGTTAGTGCTGCGACGAATATTTCATGCTGTCTGGACTAAGTTTCACGACAAAGGGAAGGTAAGTGGTTAGAGCTAGGCACACTATGTAACTACCCTAGATCTCTAACATCTTCAATCCAAAATCATATCATATCATCCAACACCATGCAAACAAAACTTGACCGCCAGACACAAACTGCGCTTTGATGGACATTCATCCTAGGGTCTCGGCCAGTGATGGCAAACCTTTTTGGAGTGCTGTGTCAATTATTGTCAAACTTGTAGGTAGGTAGTGTTGTAAAATTTCATGAAATTTATTTTTTTAAATATTTTGTGATTTTGTGATATTTTGTGAAATATTTCATGTACTATTTCAATTTAAATTTCACTGCCTTTAAAATATATCTCCTGATAGTAATGTCACCATATTTCACATCACATGAGCTTTAGGCCTACATGCAACATCAATTGACAAGATGAGAATTTTATTGCTATGGCAAGCATTCTTTTCTCCAACTACGGTACGGTAAAGTATGACGACGTGGCGTGTAGTCATTCTGTAGTACTAGGCTAGGGTGACCATAATTCCAAAAGCAAAAACCGGGACACATGTACTTTCGTTTTGTATGGACTTGCGTGGGCTAGCCGGGGTCTGGGGCGAAGTCCCAGCCGCTGGAGGCGAAAAATGTTTGGGTCTATTTTTCCCTCTAGATAGCCTGTAGTGAGATCTGAGACCTGTCGGGTTGTGTTGGGGGCTGGCCTAGATGCTTTGAGAGTGCGGCGCAAGTAGAAGAGTCAGGTTTCAGGAAATGATAAGTAGGCGCAATCATGTTGAAAACTTCAATGTGTTTACACGTCGTATTACCACCAGCATTTTACTATTTCAAAATAACTCAAGATTATATTTGGAACCTTCGCGCCTCTACCCGACCATGCACACCATGCGAAAAATTCCATTGGGGCAAGGGAGCAATGATGACACCGAGCTACGTACACTACTAATTGCAATAATTACTGTAAACTTGTCAAGAGGTGTTTATTTTTAAAGATTCAACATTTTTCAAGCATTTTGAAGAATGGCTCTTATTCGCGTGAGCTTTCTGTGGGAAACTGCAGGTGACTGACGCCGATGAGACACTGGCTCGACTACTCAGCGCTAGCCGCCTACAAGCCGGCAGCCCTCCCACCTCCCCCACCCCTTCCCCCTCAAGCCGAGACAAGTTCACTGCAGCAACAAAGTGGTAGCCCAGAGAGAGTTGTATTTTGTAGTATTAGTATTCATATTTAATATTAGTATTTTGTATTAACTAGTGTTGGCTTTCTTTTGAAAAATTGTATTGAGTATTAATATACATTTAAATGGAAAATACAAATTAATTGGATGAATTCTTAAAACCGGGACATTTTGCCATCCCGAGAACTATTTTCGGGACACCGGGACAGGCCACAAAAAAACGGGACGATCCCGGTAAAACCGGGACGTCTGGTCACCCTATACTAGGCCTACAGTAGGGTAGGGCTAGTTGAAGAATAAAAATATGGAAATATTAAACAAGGACAATAAACTCTTTTTATTTCCTTAATTATGCAAAATTGTGCCTTTATTTTATAGTATTTATGTGAGAGAAAAGAGAAAAAGTCTCCCAAGACATAAAAATAAGATTACACTGATGGGAGTAGAACTGCAGGAAAAGGAAGCATTCCAATATCTAGGAATTGTATGGTGAAAAATGAAGCAAATATATGGAATGAGGAAAAGCGGAGAGTGGGGCTGGCAGAAAAGTTTTACCAGAAGATCAGAACAATGGTTTGGAATGAGCAGTTCCCTAAAAAAAAAATGCAAAATGCTGCTGTACTTAAACAATATTACCTACCGGTACCAATCTTAGCATAGGCCTATGGTGCGGCCAATGGGATGGAAAGAAGAAAGTGCAATGAAGTAGTGTGATACGGAAGATTGTGGGAGTTGTGTGCCCAAGTTCAAGATGGGTAAGGACCGACTACGATGGTATGGACACATGAGAAGAATGGAGAAGAATAGGATCTCAGGACAAGCATTTCAATTAGTGAATGAGCAAAGAAGAGTGGGAAGACCTAGGGATACATAGCAGGACCAGGTACAAGCAGATGTGATGTGTGTGGAGGAGAGAGGAGAGGATTGGGCAGTAGTGGGAGAAAGAGAGAGATTGTGGGAAGGCAGGAAAAAGTGGAGAGAGTTGGTGTCGCGACAAGAGAAAGAAATACATGAAGATCATGTACTAGTTCAAGAAAATGATGTGTCGAGCTTGGCAGACCGATACTGATTCGTGGGATGCCCAAGATCAATGGTGGAAACACCCCTTTACCCCACTAATAGATGTTGTAATTAGGAGTAGCGAAGAGCATGGCCCAGACAGCCAAGGTCCTAAGTTCGATCCCCGGTGTAGTCACTTTTTAAATTTCTGTTTAAAAAGAGAACAATTATCAGCGTCATAGTTGCCTACCGGCAGGCATAAAACAATGGTTACATAAGGCCTACACAAAAAGTACCGGTACCCGCTATTTTGTTATGTTATGCCTCTTCAAAATTGCATGTGAGTTTGTGTATGGTGGTGGGTTGTTACTTTGACGGTAGGGGCTAGGCCTATGCCCTAATATCATAATTTTTTTGTACTGTTTGTTATTAATTTTTGTATTCGGTTCATTGTAAAGTATCTATTTTAGGGATGCAAACGATAATCAATATTATCGATCGATAGGTAATCAATAATGGATATATAATTTCGATAATCGACAACCAAAATTCATTATCGATTATTGAAATATCAAATAATTTGTCAATAGTGGCACAAACCAAACTCTGAAGACAAAGTTTATGTCAAGTTGTGCCATGCACTGGCTGAGCTGATGGTGTCACACTCGAGATTTATGTTTGGAAAAGAGCTCCTATATAACGTCCAAAAATATGACATCAAAGACAGCGAGGCAGCCAACGGAACGCGATTGTATTGTTTTGACTTACACTTGCCACACTTCAGGTTCCACTTATAGGTCGGAACAGGCTTTGTTAGTGATATCGATATTATCGATAATGACAATAGGCCCCATTTGTTAATCGATAATAAAAAAGTATTGATGTGCATCCCTAATCTATTTATCATTATAGACCTCACAAAAAGTAGGCCTACCTATTTTGTGATTTTTTTAAAGTTTACCTGCCGAAATCTTCTCCATAATAACCTTACCACCTACTGGTATTTCTAATCTACGTATAAAGAAAAACTTAGTTTTACGGGGCGTTTTTAAGTAGGGTAGGCCTACTTCAGAAGCTACCTACATTTTTCTTTCTTCAAATCACATAGGCCTACAATTTTCTATAACATTGCAATTGGAATATGCATCAGTAATTACAGATTATAGGGCAAACTACTACACTTGACCCAGGAATAAATTAAGTTCCTAAAATATACGAGAGTTTCAGAAAGGCTTTGGTACATTTATGTGTAGGCTACAATAATGCATCTCAATTCTCAATCAGAACGTCATCGATGTGTTGCAAACATCAATCTTCTAGAAACATCGACCATAGTAGTTCGTACACCAAATGATAAGCCTACGTTCTCCTCAATTATCTGATAGATGGGCCTAGCGAAGTTAAGGCCTTGCAAATGGAAACAAGAACAACACCAACAGAAAATGTAGAATCTCAATCAAGTGCGACAAATAATGATCTAATGACTCCATACTACATAATGCGGTTTACAAGAAGTATTTATTAACGAGTGAGAACTCACATTACCAGACCTCACCCTGAAACCTTATAACTGCTAATAGTCTGGCGTGGGTGTGAATCAATTGTGCACTTTTATATAGCTAGGGGCTAGAGAGGTACAAATTACTTCACCCCCAATTACGGTACTCATTTTTAGACCGGGAGCCCATTCGTCTCGCCATTAATTTAGCCATGGCGGCCATCTTTAAAGATGGCGCCAAAGTCTACCTTATTTCTGAGGAATCTTGGCATGTGGCACCACTTTTTCCATTAAATCGACCACGGGGAACTCAAATGTGGCATGGCGTGGATTTCGAGGCCGTGAATTGCAAATTTTACCCGTTTTAAGGCAATTTTGTTACGAAATTTCACTGGTTTCTACGACAGCCAAGTTGACTGTAGTAACATAGGGTATAGATATCAATTTTTTTATGCGTGTACTAGACACCTCAGTAGTCAGTTTTAGACCGGGAGCCCATTCGTTTCACAATTAATTTAGCTATGGCGGCCTTTTTTAAAGATTTGCTAAAGTGTAAGACTACTAGGCCTACATTTCAACGGAATCTTGGCATGTGGCACCATTTTTAGTATTAAATCGACCATCATGAACTCAAATATGGCAGTAGAATTAGTGATCCGTGGATTTCGAGGACGTAAATTGCAAATATTACTCATTTTAAGGCATTTTCGTCTAACAACGACTTTGGCGTTTCCCTAGTTTATCATCATCACTAGGGCCTACGTAGGCCCTAGTTAAAAAGTACTTGTATAGGGCCTACGTAACTGAACTAGACCTACACATTATTTTAATATAAAAATTTGTTTGAAATTATTTGAAATAATTCAACCAAAATAGCTTGAAATATTTCACTTCAATATTTCAAACATAATCACGGCCTATTCTTAGGCTTTCCCCGCTTAGCCAAGCTGTCAATCTAGTAATTTTTACTTAGGCTCCCATCAACATAATAAGCACCTTCTATTAATTATTCTTCCTTTCTAGGACAAGTCTGAGTTAAATGGACCACCGAATGATGGACATACGGACAGCTCAGAAAATTGGCCGGAACGTAACATCACAGGATCTCAAGCCCTCATTGAAATGGGTGTTAAGACTGGGCTTAGTTTACTATTTGCATTACTGCGTCAAAGCTGGCACTTCAATCAACAGTCAGGTAAATGTACCGGTAGCTACAATCCATAGGCCCTAGGCTTATTAATATATTTTCACCTTCAGTCAGCAGCCTTTTACGAGAACAACAATCGGCCCGTTCACAACAGGTGGATTTGATTTTTTTGCAAATACTAGGTATAATAGGCCCTATAATTTAAGAAAAATATAGGTAGGCCTAGGCCTACACCTACTGGTAGTTGTATTTCAAAATTTATGTTCAAAGCTAGGGGTAGACCTACCGCTTAACTCAAAAAAATATTTAATTCAGGCTAACTGCCATGACCCGGAAAAAATTTGTCAAACTTGGTAATTTTCGAGCTAGGTCCCATCGGCAAAAATCTCCCATAGGAAATAACATGAGGACGATCTTTAGGCATATGCCCTGTGACATTGAAGGATTTCAAAAAAATATTGGCCATTATTGACATACTGGACAGCCTTTTCTGTAAATCTGCTGTATATTTTGTTTTGTAATTTGGGCAAGTGGTACGGTCAAAATATGCTGATAACCAAGGAAGGGTGTGATTTTGGAAGGCATATTTTTGCAAGTTTGAGTGTAGGCTTATATTGTGCATTTTCAAGACACGATGTTATAAAGGACCATTTTAGATTGGTGCGATGCTCTAGTATCTAGGCCTCAATGACATAATATAAGCTAAGCTAAGCACACAGTATGGCCGTGGGGAGCATGACAATTTAAAGCTATCTTGAATAGGGAAAAACCCACCGCCGTCTAAATGATCTTACCCTTAAATTTAACAGCCTTTGTGTTAACAAGCGGTGTATAATCAAAACCGCAAGATGGGGGAATTTTCTCGATATTTTTGAAGAAAAACAGTTTTTCTTCCGCAAATCTCTCAGTTACTCTGATTTCCGAACAAAGCAATTCAAGTTGGTGGAATATCATACTATTGTCTATCTGCATGAGGCTTTTAGTCATCAAAACTAGTTATTTGTCGGGATGTGTGTTGCGGGAACAAGATCGTGCAGGTCTAGGGTTCCCTAGGAGAGGCCTAGGGCTTGTCAAAATGTAATGTTAGCGTTAATTGAATGTAGTCCTATAGCCTAAAGGAACTAAAGGCTTACACTGTTGTATTATAAATAATTTTCTTTATCTGGGCCTAGGCCCCGGGGCGGTTTGGTTTGTTTTATGAAAGTAATGACAAATTTTTTTCGTTTCACACATAGAAGCAAAATTTAAAATGTCCGCCATTTGTTTAGTTATTTGCTTATCCCCGCGACGTTCAAATAATCCTCTGCATCTTAGTTCATTCAACTAGATGAAGTATCGATGTTGCAGTGCAGTGATTTTTCCCTACTCAAGAGGCTTCAAATTGTTACGCTAGCACTCGGTTGGAAGGATAGGAGACTGAGCGTCTAGCGCTTTGCTACGCAAAGCTTATGTACGTCATTGCTAGGCCTATATGTGGAACAATAAAATTAGCAAGTTAAAGCCAATTTAAAAAATTCCCCAAAACGCAAATTTTTTCCAATTTCAGAATTAAAAAAAAAAATCAAAATCACTGTTAACCCCTTAGCTTTTAGCATACCATTAACACACACTTGTTTTGCCATGAAATACTATTTAAAATTAAAAATTTTTGTGGAAAAAAAATTCTAAATTTTCTTCCCCTTTTCAGATTTTTTTTGATCTTATCCCACATTGACATTTTAGAACCCCCGAATTTTTCCCTCCCCCTTTCTCCCCCCCCATCCCCCCATAGTGTTTCATTAATTTTGTTGAAATCTTAAAAATAGGCCCAAGTTTAGTATTTCATTTCCCTTAATGGAATTTTTGGCAGATTTCAACCGATATTGACATAAGTCTCCATAACCCCACCTTCTCCCCAAGTAACACACGTTGGGACTGCCCCCCCCCCCCCATATTTTTATCATTCCAAAAAAGTAAACAATAGAAAATGAAAAATGATTTCCCCATCTGGTAATCCTTTCTAGCCTTGACATCACCAACCGCTTTCAGACTACTCCCCCTCTGCCCTCTCCCCCCCCAAAAAAAAATTATTACCTTTCAGGTCGTTTGTTTGGATTTTATCTGATAGTGATATTTAGCCAACGTAAAGCACCTTCCAAGGTAATTATTACCCCCCCCCCTCCCTCCCCCCCATACATACATACATACATACAATAAAGACCCTTATCTATCTATCTATCTATCTATTTTTTGGATGAAATTCTAAAAAAATAAAAAATAACTACCTATTTTAGGGTATTTAGTCAAGCCTTATAGGTAATTTGATTGGTTCTCATCCGATCTTAAAATTTTGCTCCCCCCTCTCCCCCCCCCACACCCTTTTTTCACTACTCCCCAGGATAATTTCCCCCCAAAATTTTTCTAAAAAAAAAAATCACCACAATTTTTAATATTCTATAAAACACACAATATATTAAAAATTTGATTCTCCTCAAATATCGGTGTTTCATATGCCATCCACTATTGACAAAGAAACACCCCGTGATGCCTGTCTGACAGACGTGGTAGTATGGCAAGGCACGGGTGGCGCACCCGTCTGGCAGACGTGGTAGTATGGCAAGTGGTTAAAAGATCTAATTTTTTAAATGGTCATTTTAAGTGTAGTAGGCTTTTAGGTATGCTAAGGCCTAGATTATGGTATGTGGTAAAAAAAATCATTTTTGGGATTAGCCCCTTTGGCCTAAAAATTATTTATTAGACCTAGGGGCCTACTGGTTTATATTGGAGAAGGGTTGACAGGTTGGGAAAGAATAGAGAACGTAAAGCCCAGCCTGAAGGGCTAGTTTAGTTGTTCAATGACCTTTTTGACAAAATTTTTTGCTATCAGCTGCAGGTAATACCTATATCCATCAGTTAGGCCTAATTTGAAAGTAGTAGGCCCTACCTTGGTATTGAATAAAGTAAAGTAAAGTTAAGTTTTATTGGCCTGTTGATTGGTACAAAATACAAATATAGGCGTCGTCAAGTTGGTTAAAAATCTGCTGTGGATTTTTTGTTAAATCAGCAATACAAAATTAAAATATCATGGTAAGTACCGGTAATGATGTCTTATTTTCATACTATTAAAGAAAACCCAAATTCATCGTTACATCGTCAACCTTTTGGTCTTCCAAATTTTGCATTAGGGCCTAAAATCAAAACTAAAACTTTTTTCAAAAACATTTACTAATAGCCTCTATGCACTATGTGCTCAATTGGTAGGCTACTATAACTAAGAGTGTGGCCTATAGAACAAATGTATTGTAAATTTAAAAAATCAGATAGTAGGCCTACAGTAGCATAGATAACAATATATATGCCTAAATATTCACTACCTTTTTTACCTATCTAGGTAGCCCCACTATCAATCTCTGCAATGAGGTTCTACTAACAGCCGCTGAAGTGGTGAGAAGTCTACCTGCTCTTACTCTTACAAACGAGAGTCAGCTCACGTCGTTGGGAGTGCAGAGCTTACATGAAGTGTCGCACTTCCTTGCCCATGCGGCACTGCCGTCCTCGGGAGCTGATCCAAAAGGTTTGACATTTTTTATTTACTTACTTTGCTACTAGTTGAACGAGTGAGCGTAGCGAACGTAGTGATTTCCATTCGACTTAAACGGCCCTGATGGTTTTTCTGCGTGCGTGCGTGTGTGTGTGTGTGTGTACGTTGAAAATCAGCCGAATCGCTGAACAGATTGCGCTGAAATTTTAAACGGACATCCGGTACGAGTTTATTGAGAACTGCTAACAAAATCAGCAAGATTCATTGCGATTTAAACCTACAAGAAATGATAAACTGAGAAATAGACTTCCAATGTTTAGAAATTATTTTAACGACAATGTTTTAGATTTTGAAAAGATATTTTTTGTTTGTTTTTCGCCTGGCCGTGAAATGCCGTGCCCATGCAAGGTCAGTCGAATGTTGGACGTCAAGGTACCCCCAAATTCCGCTCGTAGATTGAGTAAACCTTGCAATATTTTCACGTATTTCGTACTGGCTATGTTTACCAGAGTTGGCCCTATTGCCACAGATGATGGACTACCCCGCGTTAGATGCATTTCAAAACATGTTTAATTATTTTGAAATACAATCTAGAAATTACAAAATCTTTCCCGACCATTGAACCCACGTCTCCCACATATCGGCTACAAGGGCGCCTTAGCCAACTAGACTAGGGAAACGCCAAAGTAGTAGTTAGACGAGTGAGCGAGTCATGTTGTGAGTACCCGAGAACATTTGCATTTAAGTTTGATTATATTCGTATAAATAATAGTTTTTTTAAAGTTTAGTTGGTATACGGGGACGGGCGCGTCAACTGTAAGGTCATAATGCGCCTCTCTAGCCTATGATAGGCTAGGTAGGCCTAAGGTAGGGGGAAGAAAAGTAATGTAATCGGGTACTCAACACATGGCTCACTCACTCGTTAACAACGACTTTGGCGTTTCCCTAGTTCTTTATTTTGTTTAGTACACTGTGTTTTAAACCAACTCTGCTTACTGTGTTTACATGTTTTACGTGAACCCTACTCCTATTACCATTATATTGTGAATCTTTTGTGAATCTTTCCCCCTTTTAGTAGTTGATCTTGGGATAAAATCCAGTGACTAAGATAACAGTCCGCACACACGTAGAATCTGTCAAACACTGAGGAATAGGGTATAATAGTAGTTTATATTGCAGCTGCATTTTGATGTCAAGGGTGGAAGGAGAAACCTCAAGTTTTATATACCGTAAACGCATAAACGTGCTAGGCCTAGTAATTTTTTAAATTTATTTTGTTTTTAATAAACAAAATGTTATTTTGTCACTTTCGGAGCCTACACAAACACAGGCTAACAAATTAGACCAAAAATTTTCTAAAAGTGAGTAATTTTGGTGGAGGTGCTGGGTCCCAGGCTTTTAAGGCATCTTGTCTGTTACACATGGTGGAAGTGCCGGGTCATTAAATGCGAGTGTGAGAATAAAACCGTTGTTAATTACTCATCGGCAGGGCAGGTCATAAGTACAAAATAACGATTTTTGTTGTAAAACGTAGGCCTATGCCCACCTAAAATTTATTTAATTTTTTTTTTGCTTAAATCGTTTAGGAAATTAAACGCTTTTTCCCGTCCCTAGTTTATTCACGATTGTCATGGACTCATGTTTAATTTTAGTTACATAGGCTTGTAAGTACCCAAGGACGTTTAAATTTTGAACACAGCAAATCTATCAGTCACTAGAAACTCCTACCTCGGTACTATAACAACATTTTTGCTTTTGCTGTATCAAAGCTTCTCAATCTTATTTTGCATTAATTAGCAAAGCAAACAAAATAGACCAACATCAAAAGTTAATAAATTACAAACCAAACTTTTCTATTTCAGCATTCATAACTACAGTATTAAAGTTATTAGGCCTACTTGGGTCTCAAGTAGCCTAACTATATTTTCATAGGGCCTAGTTGTTAAATTTTACTTTGACTTATGTAGGCCTATATATGTAAATAGGCTATGTTATAAAACATCATTTAGGACTAATCTTCTTATCCTATGACCACATTGACATGCGTATATACTGTATATGTAAATATGTTATGTTGTAGGCTTTCGTGATGATCCATTGTAATGATATCTGAAACTTTACGGAAATAATCACGCGTTAGGTATAAGTTAAATAAAGAAAATAAATAAATAAATTTGTATTAAGAGTCTACCCACTCAGTCATTACAGTAGGCCTAACTGATTTTCAGTGCGGGACAGTAAACCAAAGTGACCAAGCGAAACCCTGTAGGCCCCGATGCAATCGACGAGTGAGCTGATAACCAATCAAAGATCGATATTTTTATAATAGGAAATATAGCAATCAGTGGTATTGGACAGTGCGAACACCCACGGATCAACGCCAGAATCCACAAGGCCGATTCAGAACAATTTTGAATTTATTTTGTGCCTCGTTGCTAGGACGGGTCTAAAGTCACCGTTTACAAATTCCTAAGACAAGAACTGATGGACTTAAGTCCAAATCAGAAGTTTAAAAACTTCTGACTTTACCGGGAATGGAACCCTGGTCCTTCTGCATTGGAAGCAGAGACGCTAGCCACAAGACCAACACCAAACACTTATTAAGTCATTTTTAATCTTCAACGTTTCAAAAGACTTGGCTTTCATTCTCAAGATTCAAGAAGACATGGCATAAAAACAATGAAAACAAATCATCAGCATTACAATAAAAATATAAACAAACCAATCCACTTTACAAAGGCAAACCAAATGGCAAGTACAAAAACAATTCAAATGCAGCGAAAACCTTGCAACCACATCTCTGTACTAAGCTCTTTGCTTGACTTCTAGTCAGGGGTCGAAATTAACGCTCGCCCGAGGCTAGTGAAACTTTGCTCGGGCTAGTAAAAATCTCATTTCACTATCCCGACAGGTGAGTAGGCCTTCTATTTCCAGAGTTCCTAATTGCTGTTCAAAAAATCTTAATATTTTGCACCGATAAGCTAATGAGTTTCCAGTAGTTGTGCGCTACTAGTATGGAAAATCGTTTTAAATATAAACAAAATATAGATCTCTTAATTTAGGCTAATCTTATTGGATAAGCGTAGCGAACGTAGCGAAGATTCCATTTCACTACACTGGAGAAAAAAATCCGGAATGTTTTTTTTTTTTTTTTTTTTTTTGTATTTTTGTGTGTTTGTTAACACGATTCCGGCTAAACCGATACTCCAATTGCGATGAAATTTTGTGGAGGCCTTCAAAATCTCTGAACTTAGAACTGGCACGTTTTTGAGTGCAATCGAAAAATTATTTCTTATAAAAATCGCAATTTTACGTTTTTTTTTTTTTAAAAATATTTTTTCGACTTATAACACCTCAGTGCTTTATCCGATTGTAATGATTTTTTCACAGAACCTTTATTTTATGAATTTATATATTCGTGGGAAATTTGAGCGTATCAAAAAACTATTTCTCGTGAAAATCACAATTTTACGTTTTTTTTTTTTTTTTTAAATATCTTCGACTTAACACCTACATGCGTTTTCCGATTGAAATGATTTTTTCACAGAACCTTATTTTTATGAATTAATATATTCGTGTGAAATTTGAGCGCAATCGAAAAATTATTTCTCATGAAAATCGCAATTTTACGCTTTTTTCGTTTAAAAAAAATTACGCTGATCCAACAACGCGCCTGAAAAAGCGTTTGCGAAGCTTCCTAGTGAATATTTTGGTGAAAATTCGTTACACCCATACACTTATATTGTTTTACATTAATATTTAACCAATTTGATTGCGGACTAGTAAAAATGCTCTCGGGCTAGAGGATTCTTGTTGCCATTAGACCAAAGGGTTAGTGACAATAAAAGTTAATTTTGACCCCTGCTTCTAGTCACCCTTCTCACAGGCTGATTCTGTTCTTCAATTGCTGTACTGCTCTTCAATATGTACTAGGCGGATATAATATATATATATATATATATATATATATATATCAAACACCCTTTTCCAACATTCGTCGGGTCGGGGGGTGACGAGTCACCAGTTTCTCGGGCTATCTTCTAGTGCTTGCTAGCCAGGCTCAGCACCATAATATATATATAAAAAATACATTTATGTCATCATGTGTATTAAATTTTTAGAGGAGGTTCAACGAAGGGCCGCAAGAAGGGTTACGGGGAAGGTTAGGCTGTGGCGGTGGGAGGAGGACGATAAGGGGAATGTAGAGAGGGTATATGACAGTGTCACTGCAATGTTAGGAGAGTTGGGGTGGGAGTCATTAGAGGGAAGAAGAAGGGAGGTTAGGTTGTGCAATATGTACAGGGCGGCTAGGGGAAGTAGGGGGTGGGGAGACATCCACAATAGGCTAGGTCTACAGGAGGGGCTTTACAGGGGAAGGGGGAATCATTCATGGAAGCTCCAGCGTCAAGTAGTAAGAACGGATCCGGGTCGGTATAGTTTCTTGGAAAGGACTGTTAGGGAATGGGATGACTTGTCGGGGGATATTGTAGCTACTGGGTCTTTGAGGGAATTTAGATCGATTTCAGGGGAAGACAGTAATTAGGTCTGGGGGGAGTGAGTGGTTGCCACCGGGCGAAAGGGCCCATTTGTAACCGCTATGGAATGTTATGTTATGTTTATGTTATTGATAATCAATAAAAGTAGGACTCCTGTCCCTTCCTGTACATGCCCCTTTGCATACCTTCATACTAGTGCCCTATAACTATCAGCATTGCACAGTTGATGGTTTGCAAAGAATGCAACAGGCGCTTGTATTCAAAGCTTGTGCCTGGCCTAATCCATGTGCGTTGTTAACCAGGTCAGATGCTTGCATCTGAGCTCTTGCTGGAGCTGGCAATTCAGCGAGGATCGCTCAGTCACTTGCTTGAGTGGATTGAGATGGCGCTTAGTGCTGCATCCAATGGGCAGCCAAGGATTTCAGCAGCAGTGTTCAACAAGGCCATGGAACAGATGCGCCTAGCAGCCACTGGAGAATCTACAGTTAGCGAAAGTAGTTGCTTGTTGGATTCCAAAGAGGATATGATACCACTCTATCAAGCGGCCATGTGTTTAATGGAAGAGGTATTCTACTAACTTACGACTAAATATAGGCCTATGGTAGAAAAACATAGCAGGTTTTGCAGTAAAAATAAAGTTAAAAAAAGTATGCAAAAATTTTTATGCAATTCTTTATGCTTTTGAAACAATGCATACTATACTATCCCAAAGCTATCATATGATCATATCTCATGCTGTATTAATACTGGGGTAAGCCTGTTCCCTATTTGTGCAGGCATTATAACAGCTTTTCATTTTGATACTAGTTAATGTTTGCCAATCAAGTTATTAATTGAGGAGGATTAATGGTATTTTACTATGTATTTTGCTAAAGGTACAAAAATATGAATTTGTAGTGAGGAATTAGTAATGATTCAATAGATAAGACTGTTATGTCTACTATGCTAAGGTGTTGTGAATGGGATATTCCATCTACTCATGCTAATTATGAACTTTGTCCTCTGATTACTGCCGGTACCTACCTATTATTTAAGGCTAGGTATCGATGTTAAATAGCAACATCAACATCAAAGTCAAATAATCAATGTCATATCGCGTTGTCGAATAATTTTTGATATCAAAATTGAAATAATCTAGGTATTTTTTTCTCAAATAAATTAGTAGTATCACCAATATTAAGTAGGGATGTCAAACGATACCAGTGGCGGCTCGTGGCCTCGTTTTTATGGGTGGCACAACAAATCTTCTGCCGAACTTTAAGGGACCCAGCATGGGAGGTTTGGGGGGCGAAGCCCCCCCCCCCCAACTACAGCGCCGCAGGCGAAAGTTTTGAAAATCAGGTTTTTAGACTGTGTTTGGTGCGTTCTAGAAAAAATTAGTGGGCTGAATGCAACACCAAATTAATGTATTTTTTGTACAATAAATACTATAAAACTATTTAAAAAAGAATACTAATAGTGACGAGATAGACCATGTTACAACTTACAACCATTGAATGCATATCATTACGTTCGCGATCACGTCCAACAATAATGGGAAATTATAGAAATTGTATGTCATTACTTATTACTCATGGGGGGGGGGGTCACGGTAAAAAGTGGGGAGGGGGAATTCCCCCTCCCCCCCTTCCTACGCGCCTGGGTGGCGGCGGGGTGAGGTGGGGTTAAAATGTGTTTCCGTCACAATTCCAGTACTTATTATAAGAAAGTTAAAAAGTAGTCAATGTAGGGCCTATTAATCAGAACTTGCCTATTTGTAGTACATTGCTTAGCACACGAATCGACCCACAGACACAGACACAAACTCGAAACACATCTGACCACGCTAGGTAAATGGTTTACTGAATGAAAGCATCCTAACCTGAAAAATAGCTTCTTCTTGGTGAGTGACCGGGTAACAGGTATGTCGCCTCTATTCAAACCCTCCCACTCCAGCCCTGACCGCCTAGGACACACATCTCCACGTGCACATTTATGAGCGTTTTGGGCCGCTTAGAGAAAGGAAGCCAACGACCAGCCACGTTTTTTCTACCTATGTTCAACACACGGAAAAGTACAATCTCTTGGTGTGTACCTCGTACTATCGGTTCCAAAAATATCGCCCAATTTTAATAATATCATCACGATTTTGTTCAACAACCAATAATATTTAATGAGAATTAATAATTTAATTTCAGAATTTAATAAAAACTGAATCGGAGAGCTAGAGATAAGGGGCACGTGCACTGGTGCACATACACTACAGCCGCCACTGAACGATACTATCGATAAAAACGGCGAAATGAGAATAATATCGGGATTTATCACAATAATATTGTGTCAAAATTATATTGAGCCAATACAGTCGCTTCGTAATCATATTACGATGTATTGACAAAAAAAACTCGCTTTTCTCGCATTTGAGTCGATTTGAATTGCATGTTGTCTTGGCGCTGCTCGGCGGATGGCCGCCACCTGCGACTGTCCTCTTGATGCCCCTCCCACGAGAGAGTGAGAGAGAGTGTGCGGGAGAGTCGAGTGCCTTGCCTCGATCGGCGCGGCGGGTTGGCGGGTGCAACAGATACAAGGCCGCTCTAGCGCTCAGCGGCGGGCCATTCAAACTTACGCGAGTGAAGTGTTTATGCAACTGTTGAAGAGTAGGCCTATCTCAAATTGCGACGTAACAAATAATTGTAATTTATTCAAATTTGAAATTATTGCGTTGAAATGAATTTTCAACGTTTTAATTGGGAATAGGCTCTCCCAAGGCTATTTGAATGAAATTTTCAAATATATTTTTCGAGTTGCTCTTAGGATTCCACATGTACAAACAATTTTAAAACAAAATTTAAAGCCGTTTATGTATTTAAAAAAAATCTCTTCTCAAAAACAACGTTTAAACTCCGCACCAAAAGTGTGACGTAATGAGACACTATTTTAGCCAAGGCCTTCCTTATACTGTGAAGTATAATGCAAAAATAATATCTTTAGAATACCAAGTGCTTTGGATTATCTCTCGACAATAATACAACAGGCTGCGGTGGCGCAGTTATGACAAGCTCTGGGCTACGCTCTAGGCCATGATGCCTTGCTTTTACAGGTTCCCAGTTTTGCGTTTTATTGCTAAAATCTAATGTTTATTCCTGATCGTGTCATTTCGAATGCGATAACAGGTAATGTAAGAATCCATATTCATTCGATTTGCATAGCCGAGTGCAATGCAGTTGTGTGAAATATTAATTAAAATCGAGCCAAAACCATCGTCCGCGTAGTGTCTGATTAAGTCAAAATGGAATAACCAATGACAGCGCATTTCACAATATGTTCCAAAATACATGACACTTTAAGCTACGTACTATATCTATAGTAATAATAATAATCAAACACCCGCTTTCAACATATCTATATCAAAACAATTTTTTAACATACAATAAACATATTTGGATTCAGGACGTTTTATTCTCTTATGATAAATTTGTTTAACTTAAATTTAAAATTCATGCAAATAGCCTATTAATGCAAATTTAACAAAATTGATAATTTTACTTTTATATAGGCCTACATAATTACATAACAAAAAATAAATTTTCACACAAAAAAATCAATGTCGTAATAAACTCCCGACATCGATAAAACATCGAGGAATCGATGTTGATGTGCAGCCGTACTATTATTGTTCTTTCTATAGGTGGTGCACTTGGCATGTGAATGCCGTAGCTCGGAGCCACGCAATCCGATACCTGTTGTCAATGACAAGTGCGAGGTTTACGTGTGCGGTAGTAACTCCTCTCACCAGGTGGCAGAAGAGAGTCAAGAGAAAATCCTGGTACCTCGCCTGGCACGGGCATTTGCAGCAGTCCAGCAAGTGGAGGCGGGCCAGTACTGTTCGTTCATTATTCATTCGAACGGGTCGATGAGCGCTTGCGGCAAGGGTAGCTACGGCCGTCTGGGACTCGGGGACTCGAACAACCAGCCGTTTCCACGCCGCGTTGCCATAGAGGGGCCGGTGAGGAGTGTCGCCTCCTCAAAGGGCAGCGACGGTCACTCTCTGGCTCTCTCACAGGATGGCAAGGTCTACAGCTGGGGTGATGGTAAGGTAGCTTTGTTACGTGAATTTTAGTGACTAAAGGTTTTAGTTTTTTTTAGTTTTAGTAATGTAGGTCACTTGATCAACGCCTTACAGTTAAGTTACAATGTTACTTGTTAGTAGGGAAACTTTTTTATTGACTCTGGTTGCCATGGTAACCAAGACCTTGGGCTCACTGCCTTTACTAGGATTTTGATAGGAATTGTCAGGGAACCAATATATTTGCCAGGCGGTGAGCCCTAATAAATGTCTAAATGCGCTATGTATCTAAATTCGGCTATGTTAAGCACCACTACTCATGTACATCGCCAATTATGTTTTAAACTAGGAAAACGCTAAAGTCCCGCCACGTTGATGGATGAGCTTTTTTGTAAGTTTTTAGTTTGCGTGGGACCACTTTTTCTTTGCAAGTGCTTTGTGAATACATTGTAGGTGATTGTTGTCAAGTTTCTATTGTTACTTGTTAATTGTTATTATAAACCTAAAAAAACTCATATTAAAACCTTTATTCTATGGATTCTGGATAACTTTTTCAACTTTTTCTTTCAAAAAGCAATACATAACCATTACCTTAATGTAGGGCCTAAATGTAAAATATGAACGTTGTAGCCCCACCCGTATGGTCAGAATCGGCCCAAATGTCACGAAAATATCGCACTAAAAATTGAAAAAAATTGTAAAAGTACGATATTCATGAGAAATATTTTTTCGATTGTACCCAAAAACGTAGCAAGTTTAAGTTCAGAGATTTCGAAGGTCCTGTCAAATTTTCATCAAGATCACATATGCCGTTTGCCCGGTAGAGAGCGAACAAACAGACAAAAATACAAAAAAAACAAAACAAACAAACAAAAAAAAAAACACCCGAGCTAAATTTTTTGGGGGTCAGTGAAATTGAAGTCTTCGCTTCACTCGCTTCGCTCGCTACGCTCATCCAAAAAGAAGACGGTAATCCAGAAGGCCCTGGACTTAAAAAAAAAAAATTCTAGCTACAGTGCTGCTTACGCATCCTTCTGCAACTAAAAGCTTTTCTCTTTATCCGCTAGATAGCATTATGTTCCTTTGCGTTGCGGATAGTATATTTTAATTTTTAATCATTATTATTAAGGTGACCAGATGTACCGGTTTGACCGGTACAGTACCCCTTTCAGAACACTTGTACCGGTGTCCCGAGAGACTAATTAAAATGACGTATTTGTACCGGTTTGCAATTTTGGAGGGGAAGTGTCCCGATATTCTGTCAACTGTACCGTGTGGAATTGATAATGTTTTACTTGAAAAAATACACTCCTTTGATAAATACTAACAGTAATAACATTGAACTAGTTCTTCCACTTCCAAGAAGATAATTCATTTTCTCTAGGAGTGTGAGAGTATTTTTCAATGAATTTGGTGGAGGTGCCGGCTAGCCTATAGCAAATTCGCCAGAATTCGTAAATATGGTGGAGGTGCCGGGTCGCGCGCGAGTGTGAAAACGTAAAAATCCTTGCTTGGCATTACTTTACCAACCCTGAATATCCATAACTCTTACCTCAGTATTTTGATACAAGTTTGTTCTTTTCGGAAGTTATGAACATTTTTTGGCACAAATAATTAAATATGTCACTATTATGTTTTATCAACGTTTTCATGTAATACCACTTGCTACTGAATTTATGTCATAGCCGAGCCCTAATAATAACATTATAATTTTGTGCTTGATATTATGATCTTCTAGGTAGTGTGAGAATACATTTTTAAATCACTTTCACTATTGGAGTCAACATAATTAGACATGTCAATAAATAAAATAAATATTGAACATAATTGTAAAACATAAATAGTCACAGAGTAATAGTGAAATTAAAAAAAAGACGTAAGTACTCGGACTCTAATTGGACACGATACCAGAGTTATTTTAAGTACTCAGATTCGACTCGAATAAAAAAATCAGGACTTGCACACCCCTAATTACCTCAGTCATTATTAGCATTGATTTTGTTTATAGATAATGAAAAATCAAAATGTATTAATCATGCAACTGAACTACGTTTTTGATTAATTATTAATTACATAGTACCTCCAATAATTTTTCCGTTGTAAAGATAAAATATATTAAAAGTTAAATCATGCATATTATACAAATTCAATGCATTTCAATCTTTTTTATTATTATTGATTAGGACTTCATTAGTATGATGCCCTCTTCAATACATTACACGCATTATTTTCTGCTGAATGCTTGAATTTTATTTTGTACTATCATTTGAAAACCACTAGATAAAGATTTTATGACTACAAAAATTTACACTTAAAAACATTTTTAATTCATATTTTCATGTCAGAAAGCGGTTTTCTGGGCATTTGACGCAAATATATCTCGGTAAAAAATCGTCTTCAGTGGCTGGGGCTCTACCTTAGACCCCGAAATGGTCCATGGAGTACAAAGTACATACCGTATACTTTCACTGTAGTTGTCCCGGTTTGTAACTTTCAAAATATGGTCACCTTAATTATTATGTGTTGCCATTATCTGGACACGTTATATAGCTTGTTATACCTAGTTTGATTCCTAGCTTTTTATTTAAATCATGATAATGGTAGAGGATCCTGTTTTTTAATCGTGGAAATTTGTATTAATCAGAAAACCATAATGATAGCCACAATTGTGTTTACAATTTTCACTTAAAATTCATATTTTCAAGTCTAACATTATCAACTTTTGATCCTGCAGGAGACTATGGCAAGCTTGGTCATGGCAATTGTACAACTCAAAAGCAGCCACGCCTCATCACGGGAGCCTTGTTGGGGAAGACTGTGCGCTACATCAACGCTGGCTACAGGCATAGTGCTGCTATCACGGAGGAAGGAGAGCTGTATACGTGGGGGGAAGGAGATCATGGCCGACTTGGTACTTACTTGGTTATCCAATCCACTGCCCGTCATTTGCTAGCAAAATGTTAATTCTTCTCCCAGTTTACACATTAGTTAGGAGAACATTAGGCCTACCACCTGGTAAACCAAGAATGGTTTGATACCAAGTACAGGTGCTCATCAAAAAGAACATAGTTCAGCTAACTTACCTACTGAATATAAGATTCAAAGGAAAAACCTTTGCAAAATTTGCTGAACTGTATTATATAGAATATTCCATCTGTAAAGTCATTTGAAAATCCAGTTTTAATATAAAAACTAATATAGCATTTAGGGATGCACATCAATACTTTTTTCATTATCGATTATCAAAATGGTAATTTCATTATCGAATCGATATCACCAACTAAGCCTGTTCCGACTTATAAACCTTATGCGTGGCAAGTGTAAGTCAAAACAATACAATCACGTTTTGTTTGCTGTCTCGCTGTCTTCGATGTCATGTGTTTGGCGTCCGTGATCAACTGAAAGCTCATTTCCAAACATAAATCTTGATTGTGACACCATCAGCCCAGTGCAGTGTATGGCACAACAAGAGATAATCTCCGCCTTTAGAGTTTGGTTCGTGTCACTTTTGACCAATTATCTGATTTTTCAATAATCAATAATGAATTTTGGTTATCAATTATCAAAATTATATCCATTATTGAATATCGATCGATAATATCGATTATCGTGTGCATCCCTAATAGCATTCATGAGGAGCTATTTAATTTTATCTTTGTTCAGTTCCTCTAGTTTATGTTCACTGTGGTTTATCTCAAATTCAAAATAAGAATATGGTAAAATGTCATCAAAATGAAAGACTGACCGGTATTATCTAATTTCTTCGTAGTTTGGTTATAAAGCTCGATTTTCTCAACACATTAGGGTTGTAAATGTCATCCTTCAAATTAACCTAGCAGTGAATTGGGTGTTTGCATAATTCATAAAGTTAAGCTTTCTTCAAAGGACATTGAATGCTTTACATTTTTAGGTCTAGACTACATTAGGCCAAATTATTTTCTTCGAGTGGATTTGAGAGATGCTATAGATACGTCTCGAAGAATGAACAATGTTTCATAATTTGGATCTTGTATTCATGGGGTTCTTTAATTATTACAAAAGTGCTCAAGCACACTTAATTCAAAGTGACGCACCACACGTGCTAAGTTATTTTGTTTCTCTTGAAGGACACGGAGACTGCAACGGGCGCAACGTTCCGACACTCGTTCGAGACCTGCGAGCGGTGGGTGCAGTTGCTTGCGGTAGCTCGCACACGGTGGCAGTCTCGGCAGACGGGCGCACGGTCTGGACGTTCGGCTCGGGAGAGAACGGGAAACTGGGACATGGAGATACCCAGAAGGCCACGCGACCTCGCGTTGTTGAAGTACTGCAAGGGTTGTACATCAGAAGAGTGGCAGCCGGAAGCCAGTTCTCACTTGCACTCACTACCACCGGACAGGTTGGTCTGTCATCTGTATTGGGCCCATGGGTAACCCTTGACAAATCTACGATCAGTACACTTGCATAGTGTATTATCCACTCGCGAAAAGGTGACAAGGGTAAACCGGGGCCTGGGGCGAAGCCCTAGTCGCCGGAGGCATATCATTATCCGCTGAATGTGGAATTTTTTGGGGTTCTGTTTTATTATGTTTGGTGGCCTAAAACACGATTTGAGGTGACATACCTATAATCATAAAAAATAATGAAAGGAAAGCTAATATTAATATTGCATTATCAACTCCTTACGATCCTCGGTCAGTGTGAAGTAGGTAGGGCCTAGGGTTGTGCGAACCTGGATTAGTAAATTTTGAACTGAACCTCGAACCTGCAATAAAAAGGTTCGCGAACCTCAAACCGAACCATTTTCAAAAGTGTCTAGTAGCCTAGATCTAACAAAAAAATTAAAGATCTTCCAAGTCCATAGATTCTGATGTACGTACAATTCACAAATTTTATTAATTGTGGGTTCTGGGTCAGGATCAAGATCAGGAGTTACCTAAGCTGTGTAGAAAGTACAAGGTAAATAGTACAGTAATGAGATATTTCGAGAGATATGTTTGTTGAAAAGTGGTGTCATTGTATGCCTAGGCCTACGGATGGCTGTCTTGGCCTAGGCCTAGATAGAGCTATTAAATCTGGTATGTGTTGGATACAGCCTGTTTCTTCTAACATCGCAGTATCTGATTAAAGATTGGTGTTTTTGTGTTTTTATCGGTGTTATCACTAAGGCCTAGCTCACCCACGTGATCGTAATCATCGCCACCACAATTATGAACAATGTTTCAGTTTTATTTTATTTAGCTTAGCTTAGCTATATTCATTTTCAAGAGAAAATGATTCAACACTAGGGGTAAGTAAAAACACGGAACATTTATTAAATTTCTCTCAAAAGCCTTCTTAGAAGCAATACAATTGTAATCAGTTTTAAATTTTTAACACAGAACATTCTTAAAATCATAGCATCGATGACAGGATGCAATCGTAGGCCTAATCCTTGCAACGTTAATTTGACTTCCGATTATCAAGCGGCGACCACGGTGGACTTGTATTGATCGGTCACTGCTGTAAGTGTGTCTCCGGTAGACGTGGCTTCCCATAAGCTGGAATTTCAAAGGTTTGGTTCAAGGTTCGACTTTCAAAATAATTTTCAAACCAAACCGGTTTTAAGGTTCGGTTTGGTTCGTATTTTGAATGGTTCGCACAACCCTAGAAGTAGGCCTCGGCTTGACAATGTAGCGCCATGGTCAAGCCGAGGCCCTAAAAGGGCCCCTAGGTCCTAGCGCGGACCTAGGCTTACGGTCTAGCACTGCAAGTTAAAATACATCTGGGCCTACCACCTGCTGGATTTACGTCTTATGTTTTCTTGAGGACGGACAAAGTCACTTTTTTATTTGTAATTACAGTAGATTAACCTTCATAAAACGTTTCCCAATCCGACGTTTTTCTTGAATTAACACTGTCTTTTCCCAGTCAAAATCCCTATGTTTTAATGTTAATTAATACTTGGAATAACGTTTCCCGTAGTACCGACTTTCCCGCTGTAACTGTAACAAACCTTATTTTACTCTCTTCCCAATATAATTCACGTTACAACGTTTTAACACGCAAATTTGTACGTTTTGGAAAGCAATACTAGTAAGTATTTTCGCTGCGCCATTGATATCACTGGCCCCGGGGTGCCACTGGACTTGCTCTGAATCATCAAACAAAAGATGGTCTTTGATGCCGCTCGGTGCCCGACACTAGACACCAGACACCTGCACTTAGGTGACAGGCAGGCGGCCTGCCACCTATACTATGCTTCTGTTTCTCGATTTGTTTAGTCGGGAAACACTCCCATAGGCGTAATTGTTATTATTTACTACAATTCAGAAATTAAAAAAGTCGAGAAATAAACCCTTGCTCATACCTGCGTTAAGGTAATGACATTATAATTAATGTTTGGTGGTCCGTTCAAAGGCAGCAGATATTCATTGCAGTACTGTTCCATCCATTCAGATGGATAATGCAGCTACAATTCAGAGATTGAAATGTACCCGTCCTGATGGTCTAGTGGTTAAGACGCTCGCCTGGAATGTGGGAGATCCGTGGTTTGATTCCCGGTTGGGGCGGACTTTTTTAATTTCTGAATTGTAGTAAATAATAACTATGCTTCTGGTTGTGTTGCCGGTTGTGAATCAGTCTTCATTCTTAGCAAAAACAAAAACGTCAAGACACTGCTCGATCAAACTTCTCAAGTATATGGATCGTTGTTTAAACTTCATTCAAGTGGAACCATCCAAAGAAAAATAACTGATTCCTTCTGAAAATAATTGAGTGACGTGTTTCAGTAGCGCGATTAATGTATCATTTATTAATTCTTCAGTCTAAAGTTGTCACCTGCCCCGTTATAAGTGATGACATTGTTTCCATAGCGTAGAAAAAGTGACATTTATATTATTATTTAGTCTAAAGTTGCCATCCGCGTCGGACTTGATCCTTTCAAAGCAAGAAGCACCAAATCATAAATAGAACTTCAATTTAGTGGTATGATTTATGAAACATTTGCAAAATTTTAGCAAAAAATCCAAACATTACAGAATTTGACATGAGTGGAAATTTGTAATTAGTATACTATATTATTTCATTTGTAATTGTATTAATTATGAAGTTACTTTTACAACAAGGTCAACAGCGTCACAAAACATTGGTGTTGAAAGGTAAAGTAGTTGTACGGTACTAATAATTTGCCTAGGCCTACACTTACTTGGTCTACCAAAAAAAAGTAGTTATGGATATGTATAATCGAGAAAACTTCAAACAAACCACTAGCCTATTATTGTTTCTTAATTTTCTCTTTAGTTGTACACATGGGGTTTCGGCGCGTGCCTAGGCTGCACACCGCGAGAGACCACGTCCCTCCTGCCTCAGCTGGTTGAGGACCTGGCAACAGTGCGCCTGGTAGACGTGGTGATCGGAGACTCACACGTGCTGGCGCTGACTCACGACTGCCAGGTGTTTGCGTGGGGCAACAACACGATGGGGCAGTGCGGCCAAGGGCACTGCACGAGTCCCATCATGCGACCGCTCAAGGTTCTGGGACTAGACGATGTGCCCGTCAGGCAGATCTCGGCCGGTACCTCACACAGCGTGTTCTGGACGGCCCTGCCCACGGACAGGTATGCGTAAAGTGTAGAATATATACCAAGAATGAGCTACAAGTGAGGTTATGTGTTACTTTCTCAGTCAGCTGTTGTCAGTCAGCCACAGCCATGTAAATACTTAGAGTAGGCCTAATCCAGTCACAGCCTCCTAAAGACTGTGCTGGCAGGAAGTAGATTAGGGGTGGAGGAAGTAGTAGGCAGTGTGAAAAAGACTGCGTGGAGAAGCAGGAAATCATGTAGCAAAACGACGACAAAATCCGATAATAAATAGTATTGCAGCCATCATTGACCAAAAAATGAAAGCTACATGCATCTCCTACACATCAGAAGTGGGATTTGCTCCCATTGTATTGTGCATTTCATATGTCCACAATTAGATTTATTTGTGCAATCATGATGGTGTTTAAAAGTTGGTGTTATATGTTTGTTCATTAGAGGTTGGCATACACCTTGTTTTTTGGGCATACTGCCCTTTTCTGTCAACCTTTCTTCGTATGTTGGGACAAAAAAAAATATAATAAGTAGGCCTACAGATAAAACTTTTTTCCTTTCAATTCATGCTTACCTTTCATGTCCCATGCCATCCATGCCTCCCATTGTCAATTCAGTTGTTGGTTATGCAACATGCAATGGGCGGCGGCGGCATTCTCTTCCTGACCCCGTGTCGAGTCGACGCACAGTAGGTTAGACTGGAGCATAATGACCTACTGTTTGGCATGCTCTGAACCGTAGTTTTATTTTATGACTGTGTGACAAATATTTCTTATACACATTGTTACAATTAGGAAAAGGCCAATCGGCTAGTTTAGTATGATTGGAGAAGGGTTGACAGGTTGGAAAAGCATAGAGAACATAAAGAACATAAAACCCAGACTGAAGGGCTGAAGGTGACAAAACTTTTCACCTGCTGATGACAACTGTAGCTAATTTAAAGTAGCTAATTTAAAGTAAACTTTAAATTCTTCTTCTTCTCTTATGCCCACATTGACATATCTATGTCATCATGTGTCTTGACAACCAGTAAAGATAGGACTCCTGTTCCCTCCTGTCCATACCCCCTGGCATTTCCCCATAGTGTCCTTTCAATGTAGCGCATCTAAATAGATGTTGTCTGTCCTGTGTTCCATCACCACAGAGTTTACACATCATGTGCATCATCATGCTACAGTTGTCATCAGCAGGTGAAAAGTTTTGTCACCCCCAGCCCTTCAGGCTGGGTTTCCAACCTGTCAACTCTTTCCACATTGGTAATTTGTCTATATATTTGTTTATGTTCAAGACAAGTGGTTACGTGGCATCGTCCCTTCTGTGTTGAACTCCAAGAAGGTACCTTCACACTTCTGCGTTCCTTCTTGGAGAAGTATTGCGGTGACTTTGATAAAGCGCTGCCCCCCTTTCCATCAGAGCAAGAACATCACCAGTTTGTTACGTTCAGTCTCCAACTGTTGTGTTGCCATCTTGGTCTAGCTTTGGCTGGTGGATTGGCTCCGAGTGTACTGGGAGCACAGGCAGAGCCTTTACGTCAGCTACTATTCAGGTAACTGGATACCTCTCTTATTACCAGGCAACCCTGTGACTACCCTTAAATATTTGATTACAGAAATACTTGATTTTTAACTCGAAATAAGTAAAAAGGTATGCCTATAATTAGCACTGATTTTATACTACAGCTATGTGCTTAGGGATAGTAGTTTGCTACTTGGGACTTTATCAAGTACAGCTTTTAAAAGTAGCACACTAACAGCCTCATTACATAAAAAGTAACATGCAACAAGTAGGCCTAGTACAGCGAAGAGCCCGAAACGTGAGTAAGAAACATAAACGAAACAAATATCAAATCAACAAAACGTAACCTCATACGACTTTGACTCTTTTACTTTTGACTCTTTTTTTTTTTTTTTTCTTTTAAGTTTTGTAGTCCCTGCCATTCCCCCATTTAATCCTGTCAAATAAGAATTTTTGGAGGAAAAAATTGCGATGTCGCTGAATTTTTGCAGAGACCTTCCTTAAATGATACTTATCAACATACTAAAACTCCCCTACAATCGGACTGGAGCTTCGGCCGCCATATTGGAAAATGGCGGCCAAAAAGTGTTTGTTATCGAATATCTCCAAATTTGTTTGAGATAGACAAAATATCTCAATGGCAGAAATATTCCCCATTTATTTCCCTACAAAACAGGGGTCTTCTATAATTTTGGTCGGGGCAACGGTTACGTCACAAAATCGTGGTTTATATGTTGCTTATTGGAGTACCAGCTTATTTCCAAATTTTCACGCCCAGCATCAAATAATGCCCGGTAAATCCGTAAGAAATCGATTTAAATACAAAAGGACTTTTGTACGGGGTTCATGAAAGCTTCCATTAGTATTTTAAAAAATCAGTTTTGCGAAATCGGATTTTGCATTTACCCGGAATTTGGGTTTTTCCATTGTTGGCATTTCCTAAAAAAATGCCATAGTTTACTGTCCATTATTAAGTACTAAATAGTATTGGAGGAAAAATTCTTTCAACGCACATTGAAATGACTTAAATAATGGTCCGATTACAACCAAAGTTTAAATCCAATATGGCTGCTAATTCTAATATTCACAATATGAATACCGTTTTCGTGCTGTTTTTACACTCTTTTTGTGACATAATTCACTTTGATGTTGTGGATATTAGGAATTAGCAGCCATATTGGATTTAAACTTTGGTTGTAATCGGACCATTATTTGAGTCATTTCAATGTGCGTAGAAAGAATTTTTCCTCCAATGCTATTTAGTGCTTAATAATGGATAGTCAAAAAGGGCATTTTTTAGGAAATTCCAACAATGGAAAAACCCAAATTCCGGGTAAATGCAAAATTCTATTTCGCAGACCTGATTTTTAAAATACTAATGGAAGCTTTCATGAACCCCGTACAAAAGTCCTTTTGTATTTAAATCGATTTCTTACGGATTTACTGGGCATTGTTTGATGCTGGGCGTGAAAATTTGTAAATAAGCTGGTACTCCAATGAGCAACATTTAAACCACGAATTTGTGACGTAACCGTTGCCCCTACCAAAACTATAGAAGACATCTGTTTTGTAGGGAATTTAATGGGGATTATTTTTACTATTGAGATATTTTGTCTATCTCAAACCAATTTGGAGATATTCGATAACAAACACCTTTTGGCCGCTATTTTCCAATATGGCGGCCGAAGCTCCAGTCCGATTGTAGGGGAGTTTTAGTATGTTGTTTAGTATTATATAAGGAAGGTCTCTGCAAAAATTCAGCGACATCGCAATTTTTTCCTCCAAGCGTCAATATACGATCTTATTTGACAGGATTAATTAGAGAAATGTTAATTTTTTAATGTTTTACCGTTCTCAGTTGTACGATTTTCACAGACTCTCTATACTTTTGCCCAGTGATTGTTTTCACTACCTGGTATCTGGTACTGATAAAAGATAACAAATGCCTTCCCCCACCCCCTCAAGAAGTGGTTTATCTGCTAGCCGTGGTCCGGCCACTACCAATACCATTGTGTTCACTCTACTTGTACTGAAGCCGAGCCGATACTATCCTCCGAGACCGCCACCTTTCCCTACAGAGGATTTAGCGACCTGCGGTGAGCTCACATCGCAAGATCAGCCTCTTACCCAGAAATAACAAACCTTAGCCTGTTAAATAGAAGCCCTTTCTATTGTAATAAGTTGGTAACAACTAACAACAATGTTCCAGGCTAGTCGATATTCCCACTCCTGCTTGTGTTGAGGCAATCATCAGTGAAAGCCTGGCTGTGGGTGCTCCAATGCTGCTTCCTCCTCTAAGGGAGCGCATGATGATCCTGCATTCACTGCTGCCACAAGGTCCTAAGCTATCTAAAGGACAGGTAAGCTTTTCAAAACCTCATCAAATGAGGGAAGAAGAGAAATTGTTATTAAAAATGTAGGGTTGCCGTTCGATACGAATTTCAGTATCGATAATCGGACCAGTTAAATCGATTATCGATCGCGATAATCGATTTTAAAAAATATCGATCGATAATCGATAATCAAATCAAAATTAGGCCTAAACTTGCTCGTATACCGACGCGGACCGTGGACCTTTTGCGAGTGCATCCTTTTGTTCCTTCTATTTGCTCAGAACAGGGTTTTTCCACGCTATAATAGCAACGTCTTTCACGAGCTCCCCCTCCCCCCCACGCGTCTGGCCGGCGCGACGAGAGCGCGCTAAATGGAGTAGACAGACCGCGCTATGCTACCTGTCTTGAGTGTTGTCTTTGTGAAGGTCGTTCTTCTTGGAAATCGTGGTTCTGTGAAGTTTCATTTTAGCTTTTGTTGAGATTGTCGTTCATTCATGTACGAGATATTATCAGTTTAACTATTTAATGCTCCGATATTTATTACGTGACGAGATGAATATTGCTAGACATTAGTTTGGAAAACGACGTAATATTGGTGTACGAGAACTGATAGGATAATATTATCGTCGTAGCACTACGGAAAGAAGAAAAGCGATAACGAGTTGGCGTGGAATGGGGAGGAATTCATCTCGATAAAATACTTGTTGACCTAGCTTGGCCGTGACGCGCCGAGGTTGTGCAATCAGCGCCTGATCGGCGCGGGAATGCCGCCCGAGCCGAGCTGGCCCGTAACACACACGCGTCATGCTGGTGGCCTATATTGCACAGTGCAGGCGCTTCGTACTTCACGCCTTACGAGTGTTGTAGATCTCGCAGTGGATGCATTTTTCAGGGAATAAAGCGATTAATGTCTTGACTGGTACTATTTTATGGAAGTTCTGCAGAGCGGGAGGTAAATTACAAAATTTCGGGCGGACGAGCTATTCGATTATCGAAATATCGATAATCGATTCTGGAAGACTGAATCGATTATCGATCGTTTCGGGAAATAATCGTATCGATCAATATATCGATTATCAAACGGCAACCCTATAAAAAAGAGAGATTGGTGTTATTATTTATTATGAATGTGTTATTATTTATTATGAATGTGTTATGTATTATTAGAGATGTGCAAAAATGGTGACAACGAAATTCGCGAATTTTTTTAAAGTTGCAATAATCCCTTCAAATTCAGTTTGCACATGAATCTCATGAATTGTGTTTGAATGGTACCAATTTCCAATACGCGAAATTTCGCGAAATTTTAGTTGATACCGCGAACTAGTGGCGAAATTAGCAATTATGTCCTTAAATGCGAATTAGGTCGCGAAATTTTAAAAAATAAATAAATTTCAAAGTTTTGGTGGAGGTGCCGGGTCGAAGTCGAAATTAAATTAATACTTGCTGGCAGATATTGTAACCTAATTTGAACCTACGGAGATGCAAATCTATAATTAAATATATGTGATTTGATCGATCATGCCGGTGTTGCCTAGCTCAGCCCAGAGTCACGAGATTCCAAATTAATAATTAAAAACAGTTGATAAACAAACTTACTTTCTGACAGCTCCCCCACCGCCTCTGATGCTGGCACTGCTTTTTACTCCTTCAATTAATATTAATGATTAAATATCTCTCTTACAGACCTAATGATTTAGGAAGCATAGCATAGGTAATTCAAATTCTACAATGATAAAATAGTTAAAGTTTCCATTGTCCTGTATATTGTTAACGATTGAGAATCAACAGGTTCCTACCTACCTCACTGAGCTCAGTTATTAATAATCTATCCACTTATTATTATATCCTTCTACTCTCAATTCTGAGGTCATGCAAAATATTATGATTAATTACTTAATTACATGGATTTAAAGATTAAAAGATTAATTTGAATTGTCCTTGTACTCATCTATTTGTCGTCTTCTTGGCGATGTTGTAGGGGGGAGGGGGGTACGGCGTCTTGATCTTCATGGGTTGGGCGTTGTTACGGTGAATAGGGGTGCACAGGCTCCAGAGAACGACATGAATAGCTGGTCGTTTGAGCTGGTTCCGATGACAACACGTGGTAGTGATTATCATCAAATTTACATTGATGGATAACACACACTGCAATTACACATTGTGGCTCTCGTTACCTTCCCGTCCGAACACGCTTGTTTCACTCCGAAATACATTTGACTGACAAGTTTTAAAATCACTTTCCAATAGAATAACCGGGTACTCGCACATTTCACTGTCTTAATTAGTGGAGTAGTGGATAAATCACACTAGACTCACATTTATAACCACTCGTCGTTACCCCATGTTCGGAGCGATTTCACAAGACTCACGCAAGACAAAACACCTCCGTGCACTGTCCAGGGAAGACTCTTTCTCATTTAGGCCCTGCCTCCCTTAAGTATCCAAGCTGTCAGGTGTGGCTCTCTCCCACCCTCGACTCCATGTATAGTTCCTTCATAAGTAGAAAACACTAAACATTGGTCATTTTAGCCCTGGTCTCCACGACCTTGTTCATGATATTTATCTAACTTTGAACATCTATTTGCTCTTCTCGACCAACATTCCTAGTTGTTTACTCCAAAACTGCACGTACGCCCTTGTGCATTCCCACGTACGCCATATGGCGACAGTCAGACGGGGCGAGTTTAGTCAAGCGAGATAATGTCCATGATTTCTTAACCTAATGCTATTCGAATAGCCAAGATGTCATACAATATCTTCAATTACCCTCTTATTAAAATTGGTTTGATCCAAATCAAACGTATTTCGATTCGTCATTACAAGACCTATATATTGAGCTAGTTTAATTTACCAAAAACTCTCATTTACTACCCTTAATTCACTTGATTAACCATTGATTGGAATGCCTAATTACAGCATCTCAATTGATCATTTGCTTATCAAATATGATGGCAAGCGACTTTATTACTATATTTTAATAATTTAATTATTGAATTAATCAATAATACTCCCAATTAATCGATTTAATTGCCCTTATTTCCCTATAGGGAAATTTATTATAGTTATACGGGCATCAAAATAATTAGCTAGAGGGCATTTCGTTACATTGATCCCCCTAGGCTTTGGAATAAATTAACTCCTTGAATTTATCTCGAAAGCATACTAAAACTCGTGAAAACATATCACACCAATTGGCCCGTATAACATTAACAATACACATGAAATACTAAAACTAGCATTAATATTACACCTGGTTGTATAAATTTTCTTTTTACTTCTTTTACAATTACAAAACAGTTACTAAAGTGTATCATATAAGGGTACAACAACGTTGTAACAAAATATTGTAGGACAATGGAAAAACTTGTTGTTTAAACCCGAGAAACTCAATACCTTCACCAATTGTGTAGGTAACATCTCGTCCTTTTACGTTATTGGTCAGATCTATGGCACATCCCTGACGTTACCTATCCTAACTACTTGACCATTAAATCTAATTCAATTAATATAACGGTGGTAGTATTTGAAATAAAATATAACACTAAATCCTATTATTACCAATTATTATAAATTCCTATCTGCTAGGAATACACCTCCTTAAGTTTCAACACTTCCTGGTTGTCCCATACTGTTATAATCTGAAAGCGAAAGTGTTCAATGGACTTCCTACTTCCCTATCAGATCAAAGAACGTAAACAAACAACCCTTCCTCTTCACAAAAACGGTCACCCTAGCCTCCGGCTGACCTTCGCAACATCTTCACTCTCTTTCTTTCACTTTCAGGTAGACCTGTTTCTATCAGCTGTATCCTACACGTTTGACATGCCCCTGAATAGCTCACCCAAAATTACACGACTGGCCACAGTACACTCACGAACAAATAACGTAACTTTCTCACTTCCAAGTTTGACCCACATATACTAATTAACCATTTTTAATAACAAAATGCAAAATTCATCCCCCCTTTACATACATTACTAGTTATACTCATTCTTATTAGGTACGGCTCAATTTAAATCGCATGACGTAATTCTATAATCATTTACCATTTTTTTTTTTTTTTCATATTTACTTAACAAAGCTTAAATCTCTTTCATAATCGCCGCAGGGTACTTACAATTGATTGTTGTTACCTATTCTTATTACAAAATCTCACAGTCGCAAATTCTTCAAATTACCTTCCATTTTAAAATCCTTTGTAAATCTCAACAAAAGCTAGTTGTGGCAGGGTACTCCGAACAAAACCTAGGCTCCTATACTTCAGATAACACACTGTGCCCTTATGGCTACAACACCCAACAAATCAACTCTGGCTCGCTTTCCGCGGCTAACAAAAACCCCAAAACAAATCAACCCTTGCCTTTCGCGGCTACTTATCTCAAACTCTCAATAAATCAAATCAAATCTCGCCTAGTACTTTATCCAACTTCCCCAATAACACACAAATAACCGCAAACTCTCAAAAGTAGCTATTTTCAATCATCAATTAACAATCATCAACCAAAATTATCTTCAATCAATCAATCCCTTGTACTTTCCCCAATGCTGGCTACATTTATTTATATTTTCCTTAAAATTCTCATCATCTCATGTTTATTCAAATCCATTTATCAATCTTGCTAATTCAAATCGTAAAAACCCAAATTTCTTATTCAAAACTTATCATCTTTATTTAATTCTGACTCGTAGTTATTTACTTAATCTTGTGTTTTATCCTGTCACCACACAATCATACTGAATGTCCTGACAAATGAAAACTCAGATATTAAAACCCCTTATGTTCCCTCTAGACAAATGAATCGCTGAACAAGACCCCTTCAACATCTTAGTTAAGATCGAACCAATCGCTGCGTACTTAAGAAGGACAACTATTAAACAACGAATTCCCTTCGTACATAACTTCACTCATCTCATTATCTCATTACTTATCCGTTCCATCAATTCTCAAAAACACTGTATAGCTGTACTTTCAGCCTATAACAAACACAACTCTTATCAACTTCATAAAAAATGCCTCTCTTATGGGCAATCCCTCTAATTCTGCAATGCTATAACTAATTCGATTCTCAACCTAAATGCTGCTCAAGTCTTCCCCATTATCGACCCGCCAATTTATCTGAATGAAACATACCTGATTCGAAACCTAGTTTTTTCATAACTCAAAACATTACCCCTCATTTTACCTTACGATCGCTTCCAAAATAACACACAAAATTAAAACAAATTCAATCCAAATCGCTATCTATCAACAAAGTATTATTGCAAAAACTCGCAAGTTCCATTCATTTAATCATTATTACGTCATACTATTATGTTTTTCAATTATTCAATTCTAACACAGTTTCCTTGCAAATCAAATACCATCTCAAACAACCGTAGATTAACTTTAACTTCATTTCACGTACCTAATAAAAACCGTAATATAAATCGACATGCAAATTTGACATTGACAAATTCCAAATCCGAGTCATCACTAACGGACGCGACATTACAGTATAAGCCCAACTTCCATTTTACGTAATCCTTATCTGTACACAAAACACTTCAGATCCTTACAAAAATTCCTTTCAAAAGCGTTCCCTGAGGGTGTCGGTCTGTCTCACTACCTATCTCTGTCTAGCTCTAGACACATGCTTTATGGAACTAAACAGAAACACACCCAAACAACGGTCGCTATCCTCACACAAACAATCGCGAAATGTTTCCACATGAATTCAAAACAAACTGTATAACAATTATCTATTATAAAATTTGCAATTTTTCATTCAAAACTTCGCACATAAAACATCCGTTTATAATCCACTATCAATCAAGTTATACATCATATTCGTTCCTATCTTACAGTCAAGAACATTATTCGCGAAACATACATATTATATTTATTCAAAATCAAAACTGTGACAAATCCTTCTCACCATGCATTCTCGCGTTCGCAATATCAAAATCTTTATTTACATTCATGATCGATTTCTAACCTTTACTATTAAAACCATTACAGAAAACACTCATTGTTTTGTTAATCTTTACTAATTACGCACTCGGTCTGTCGCAAACGTAATTACATCAAACCTTATTTATCCATTCCACTTACAATTATTTTTACAAAAACTACTCCACACGAAACCTCTTCAAATAACCCTTCTTTATCTCGTCTGGCGTGACAGTCTACATCCTACAATCTTTCTATCTTGTCTAGGATGGAATCACCTGCTTGTTCGTCAACATTTGAAAGCTTTCAGCTGGTTTCTAAGCAACACGGGTCCAGTTTGGCAAACCACCACCCCTAAACACTGTCCAATCTATTTTTCTGAGGGGAAGGCTAATCCTACTGTCCAAGCAATTTTCAAGTTCATATCTGTTCATATCTGTATTCATGTCAGAAGAATGGGAGAAGAAAGAATTCCAAGGACAGAATTTGAAAGTGGGGACAAAGTTAAAAGACGAGTCGGTAGACCAAGAGAGAAGTGGAAAGATCAAATAAGAAATGATATACAGGAAAGAGGTGAGAAGTGGGAAGAAGTCGAAGCAAGGAAACTGTGGGAAGACAGAAGTGGATGGCGTGAACTGGTGGGAAGAAGTGCGAGTGAACCTGAAGAGGACATGACAGGCCTGGCAAGCCGGTGTTAACAACTCATAAAATGCCCTAGAAATTCGTTGGCTATAGCCACCCCCTGACCTAACTTAAGTTGGAAACAGGAGTCAGATATATATATATATATATATATATATATCTATCTGTCAAAGTCCGTTGCTGTCACTTTTTTGTTCCCAGCTGTGTTATTGAATCTTTCTAGCTTAATTTGCGTTTGAATTTCCGTAAACACTGTTTTAATCGACATTAATCCCCCATTCTCACTTAGGCCTACTGTGATCTCCTTGTGAACCAATCCCCCAATCTCATCAATTATCAGTCTCATATCTTCACACTCGTTCTTATCATCAAGCTCTTGCACTATTATTTCATTATTGTCTGATTCCCCTTTGTCTCCTACCACCACTAATGCTTGAATCTCGTTGTCAATAACTTTTTCACACATAACTCCCTTATCAACCAAAACTCCATTATTAATCAAGTTATCGATCTCAATTATCTTATCGCAATTATCCTTCTTTTCAACCTCTTCTACATTGTCTGGATTCACTTCACTGTTATAACTTATCACCCCACTATCCTTAAACTCTGTCTTATCATTTGAATCCTCAATCTTACTCGGATTCTCAACTTCATTTATTACTTCCCTTTTTAAATCTTTGATCGTTTGATTATCATTGGTCCTAATATCTTTTACCCGATTTGCAAGCTCTCTCTTCAAAATTTCCCTCTCCTCTAAGATTTTCTCGTCTAGTTCCGCCTTCCACATTTGTGTACATGACTGTACCTGACCCTTAACTATCTTTACCTCAGATTTCACGTCACTCACGGCTTCGTCTAGACATAATAGTTTATTATCGTGGTTGCTAATCCTCTCTATGTTATCTTTTACGAGGCAGTCCACTTCACTAACCTGTGCTTCAAATTTTGGAATGCGAGTATTGATTTCCCCTTTGATGTTATTCACCTGCGTACTCAAGATTGATATTTTGTCCTCCAATTTTGATTCGATCATTCCCATCTTCTCATTCAAAACCTTCAACATTTGTTCCTGCTTAAGTATCTGATTGTCCAATTTATTTCCCAAGCTTGCCAGATTGTCACCCATGATTGCCTCTATACTTGCTTTCATCTCTGCCTGACTATCAATCTGATTTGCCATAATCATTCGTGCCCACACAGGCATATCTTGAGACTCATTTTCTGTGACGTGATTATTAAAAATTTGTGGTTCCATTGAACCCACGCCCCCAGGCAGCGGAACGGTATCTTCGTACCCTGTTAACCCTAACTGAACGTCCGGTACACTTACGTGAACGTGAAACATTGAATCCCCCTCATCTCCTAGCCCTATTGGAGGTGAACTGTTTCCCCTCGTATCCCCTGCATTGGTAATGTTATCCCCCCCTGTACCTTGATCTGAGTGATCCCCCACTGAATCCCCCGACGATTCGTTACTGTCCCCTTCTAACCCCCCAATTAGCTGATCTAACCCATTCAAATTCTCCATGTTATTTAATATTTTTACTTCTATTAATTAATTATTAATTATCCCGGGCGATTAGTAATTATTCACGCCTCCACGTTGTTGCGCCAATTGTAACCTAATTCGAACCTACGCGATTGCAAATCCATAAATTAAATATATGTGATTTGATCGATCATGCCGGTGTTGCCTAGCTCAGCCCAGAGTCACGAGATTCCAAATTAATAATAAAAAAAAACAGTTGATAAACAAACTTACTTTCTGACAGCTCCCCCACCGCCTCTGATGTTGACACTGCTTCTTACTCCTTCAATTAATATTAATAATTAAATATCTCTCTTACAGGCCTAATGATTTAGGAAGCATAGGTGATCCAAATTCTACAATGATAAAATAGTTAAAAGTTTCCATTGTCCTGTATATTGTTAACGATTGAGAATCAACAGGTTCCTACCTACCTCACTGAGCTCAGTTATTAATAATCTATCCACTTATTATTATATCCTTCTACTCTCAATTCTGAGGTCATGCAAAATATTATGATTAATTACTTAATTACATGAATTTAAAGATTAATTTGAATTGTCCTTGTACTCATCTATTTGTCGTCTTCTTGGCGATGTTGTAGGGGGGAGGGGGGTACGGCGTCTTGATCTTCATGGGTTGGGCGTTGTTACGGTGAATAGGGGTGCACAGGCTCCGGAGAACGACATGAATAGCTGGTCGTTTTGAGCTGGTTCCGATGACAACACGTGATAGTGATTATCATCAAATTTACGTTGATGGATAACACACACTGCAATTACACATTGTGGCTCTCATTACCTTGCCGTCCGAACACGCTTGTTTCACTCCGAAATACATTTGACTGACAAGTTTTAAAATCACTTTCCGATAGAATAAACCGTGTACTCGCACATTTCACTGTCTTAATTAGTGGAGTAGTGGATAAATCACACTAGACTCATAGTTATAACCACTCGTCGTTACCCCATGTTCGGACCGATTTCACAAGACTCGCGCAAGACTAGCACCTCCGTGCACTGTTCAGGGAAGACTCTTTCTCATTTAGGCCCTGCCTCCCTTAAGTACTCAAGCTGTCAGGTGTGGCTCTCTCCCACCCTCGACTCCACGTATAGTTCCTTCATAAGTAGAAAACACTAAAACATTGGTCATTTTAGCCCTGGTCTTCACGACCTTGTTCATGATATTTATCTAACTTTGAAAACCTATTTGCTCTTCTCGACCAACATTCCTAGTTGTTTACTCCAAAACTGCACGTACGCCCTTGTGCATTCCCACGTACGCCATATGGCGACAGTCAGACGGGGCGAGTTTAGCCAAGCGAGATAATGTCCATGATTTCTTAACCTAATGCTATTCGAATAGCCAAGATTTCATACAATATCTTCAATTACCTCCAAATCAAACGTATTTCGATTCGTCATTACAAGACCTATATATTGAGCTAGTTTAATTTACCAAAAACTCTCATTTACTACCCTTAATTCACTTGATTAACCATTGATTGGAATGCCTAATTACAGCATCTCAATTGATCATTTGCTTATCAAATATGATGGCAAGCGACTTTATTACTATATTTTAATAATTTAATTATTGAATTAATCAAAATACTCTCAATTTTTCAATTAATTACCTTATTTCCCTATAGGAAATTTATTATGGGTTATCCGGGACAAAAAAATTAGCTAGAGGCTTTTCGTACAATATGGTGGAGGCGCCGGGTCAACAACGCGATTGTGAGATTAATTTAATCGTTTGAACGAAGAGTAAGCTCAAAATATTCAAATCCATATCAAAGACACATAAAAAAATGCATAATTTCGTAAATTTGGTGGAGGTGGGGTAAACGAAATTAAATTTTTGGTTTAAAATTTGGAAACTTTAAACTGAAGGGACTGAAATTGAGCTTAAAATTAAAACTGATTCTGAACTTCACTCTCATGGCTTGTTTTCTTTTAAATATTAAATAAATTTCAATCAATCAATCAATAAATTTTTTTTTTTTAAGTTGTGCTTTAGAAAATTGGTTTTGTTGGAAATCGCGACAAATCGCGAATTTTATTTTTAAGGGGCGAATTTCAAATTTTAAAAAAACCATTTGCACATCTCTATGGTTTTAATAATAAAATGGTATTATGACATGTGAACTTAATTCTAAAATATTTTTTTTAAAAATATGTGAAAATAGATAGCTTAGGAGGTACTGTAGGAATTTCTCTTAATTAAGGGCTTTTGAAAAAGCTCAAACTTGAAAAACAAAGTTTTTTTTAAATATTTGCTCCCCAACTTAAAAATTCTAGCTTGCCACACCCCTACCGATTGATAGCAAAATCAATGGCAAAATGGTCCTCGCCCAGATAAAGGGCAAATTGTCAATCACTATGCTTTTTTGGGTGAAAACATCATTTTGTCAGAAACAGATTAATGGTATTCGTATCCTATTCAGTTCGTACATAATTTGATCTTCCCCGATAAATAATAGTCATCTAATTTATTGTGTTACAGATCAATATCAAATCATTGGCAGGCACCAGTATATTGATCAGTAATTAATTGACAAGCAAGAATTTTTTACAATTAACATAGATCACAATAATTGTTTGAAATAATTTTGAGTGTTGGGATAGGAGCCCCCCGCTGTCTAAGTTTGCTGTTAGTGAAAATTGTTTGTTTGTTGAATGGAGTGTTGTGATGGTTTGTTCGAAAATGTTGCCTCTCTGATCGTGCGCAGCCTGGAAGATCCGGCCACATGCATCTTTGTTGGGTTTATTCCAATCAGGCTGTAGCCAAGACCTGCAGTGCGCCAGTGTACTGTGAACACCAACTGGACCAATCGGGGACTGAATACCTTTATGTTAACTGGTCAATATTAGTGAATGAAGTTCCTTCCTTGTCTAGAGCTGTCAAGGATAAACAAGGGGAAATCAACACCGATATGATTCTATAAATGTTATGATAGTATTTGATAATTTTATCCATAATAAATTTCATACCTAATTTCACAAAAATTCAGAGTGTAAGAAAATGATCAAAACAAAATTTAATATGATTCTTTGTTTTGTTTTGGTAAGGTCTTCTTTTAAATTATTATTTGCCCCAAAATTATAATTAGTAGCATGTTAAAATTTCAAAAGTGACACAAAATAAAAAAATAGAAATTAGAAAATATTTTAAAACAAAAATGCAAGTTTTTAAATCACAATAGGTTTGTTCGTTTCACACATTTTTGGAAATGAGCCACTTTGGCTCGTTTGGGGGTTCGCTTCAGTGTTAAACTCGTTTCCCATTACACTGGCAAAGCCAGTGTAAAGTGTAGATACTGACTTTTTTATTGTTACACTAGTCCGCAAATGAACAAACCTAATAGCAATATGACAATGTTTTATTCCTTGAAAACGTTATACCATTTTGCCTATTGTTTCAATAGTAAATTCTTTTGGTGGTACATAGACCTAGTATTGACAGTATGCAACTGTGCATAGGTAGTTTTTGGGTGAGAAAGACTAAAGCCCATCTGTGGCCGAGTTGTTAGTGAGATAAGGTGACATGTAGGGTATGGCAAGTATCTGGACCATGTATTCTTGCTATAAACTAAGCAAAGAACTTGACTTGCTGCTATTAAACGACAGTAGGCCTACCTGCTGCTGTACACATTAATATTAGTCTTATGAACACAATGATATATTTTTTGTTGACAGTTGAAGCGTTTTGAGAATTTAAAGAAGACTGACGATGTTGAAGATGATAATTGTCAAGGCTTTACACACCTCTACGGGCTCTATCATCACTGCAGACTCACCTGTTGGCTTTCTGCAGCATTCAACAAACGGTCAGTTCTTTGTCATGTACTTTACTACTTAAAATACTGCAGGTGGTTAGAAAAGGTTTCACAGTTAAGTGCAGTAAATAGAACAAGACAACATAATAATATTTAATATAATCCTTTAATGCCATTATTTATAACCCTGTATTAGGGATGTGCGGGTACCCGAAAAACGGGAAAATTTTCGGGTAGGTAAAATTACCCGCCCCCGGGTCGGGCCGTCAATTCCTACCCGAAAAGTCGGGTCGGGTAGAAGTAATAAAGAAACACGCCAATCTGCTCCTTTAAACCTCCCGCTCACACCCCAAACGAACAGCTGACGTCGGAGCGGACCAATCGCTACGACGTGGGCGCGGCTATGCTATGATGCTGTGTCCTGGCTCTTCCCGTTTTCCCGGCGCTGTCCCCGCTGAAGTAATAGGCCCTAGGCCCCTATGACCGTCATTACTCGTCTTCTGGTTATTCAACGCTAATAACGGCATAAAGCAAGTTGAATATTACGAAACGTAGGCGAATGGTGTGAAAAAAGAAACAACGCTAATAAACATCGTCTAATGCCTAGGCGGCGGGCCTAGAAGTCCGATCTAGTGCGCATCTTTTGCGCGCAGCAGAGCGTTGGGCGAAGTCAGACCGAAAGGCTGGTGCAAACGCGCGATTTCGTCAGATGCATGGCTGGTACAAACGCATGATTTCGTCGGCCGGAAGAGAAAAATACGCGATCGCATCGGTTTTTCTTGGGGTTGGGTCGGAAATATTAGAAAACGATCGTTACGATATTTTTTCCCGAAAATAACAAACGATTGATGCAGGAAAACGATAATAGCGGGGTTTTCACTGTACTAGGCCTACTCAAGCAAAAGTTCATAAGACACGATTTGGAAGTACTTCGTGTCAACAAAAGCCCAGAGTGGTACCTGCAACCAATGCAAAACCGTTTCTATTTTTTTTTTTTAAATGAATTCAAAAATAAAAAAAAATTCACTACTCGAGCCCGACCCGAGCCTACTTCAATTACCCGAGCCCGAGGGTACTTTCAATTACCCGACCCGAGCCCGACCCGAGTTCAAAAACCACTACCCGACATCCCTCCCCTGTATGTACACCCTCGACCAGAAGTAAATCAAGGGTAATCTTTACCAACACTCACTCGGTAATTCTCGGTTTTGTACTTAAAGTCACCTTTAAAATCACTCTAAGCAGAGCTGCCACTCATTCAGGAAGAACTATCCTGAAGAAAACATGAAAAAATCCTGTTATCCTGTAAAAATATGTTTTTCTTTTTTGGTACTAGCAACATAATTTAATGATAAAAAGATAAAGAAAAGTTTGCATGCGCATACACCTTTGAGGGTTTGCCATCTTTGCTTCAAGCTACGCACTCTCTTCGCATTGTTCTGTAGGCTGGAAGTCTACGACCCAGCCTTTTTTAAAGAGCAGTGCGTAAGGCGTTGAGCATACCGATGTCAGAGATTTCCTGTGAGTTGTTTTAATGTTGGTCAGCTTACTGAACATTCTCTACACATCTGCTTTACCATGTGGTAGAATGAGCATAGCCTTGGCTAGGCTACTAAAGGGTTTGGGAATCTTAACTTGCCATTTACTCTACTCGAGAAACTGCCCCCTAGTAGACATCAACACGATCAGATGGTAGCGACACCGGAGTTTCCCCAGAGTGAATAATCCATGAACTCGGTTTGGAGTTGATCCCGATCATCATCAACCACCACATTGGGGAATTCATCAAGTACTTTTTCCAATTTATGCCATTCACCATTTTTCTTCTCAAGGGGTAAAAAACAGTTATGTCTGTTGACTCATAAATCATGAGGTTTGAAAAACATAGATGTCATGAGTGAAACTCCCATTTTCTCTCAAAGGTTCCCCAAGAGCTTGCTTTATAATCAAACTAGTTTTGTTCTAGATGAACAAAAACTAGTGATGACGTCTTTTTTTGCTTACTTAGCTATCCTAGCGGCTGTTTTCTGGCACACACACGCCTATAGTGTCATTTTTTTGCCTGGTGATGTTAAGCATTAGTGCATTATTTAATTGGAAAATGGGAAGGTTTTAAATTTGTAAATATTTATTTATGTATGAGACGAGGGAGCGCAGCGACTGAGTCTTACAATTCGCCCAAATGGCACTCTCTTGTGGATTCTGTGAGTGTGTGCGCTAAAAATCAACTGAATCGCTGAATAGATTGCGCTCAAATTTTAAACAGACATCCGTTACGAGTTTTCTGATAACTGTTAACAATATCAGCATTCAGCAACATCCGTTGCAATTTAAATATTAAACCAAAAAGAAATAATAAATTGAAAAAATAGGCTATAAATTAGGGTTTATTTATTTATTTATTTATTTATTTATGTCTATATTTGCAACAGGCAATGTAGCCCACTAGTGCAAATTTAATAGAGAAGGGAGGAGGGGAAACCCGGTACCGGCACATAGCCTACTCCTACCGAAAAGTACCAAGGGGACCAACGGCTTTACGTCCCATCCGAAAGGACGGTGAAACTTTTTTGACAGTCATATAGGTTCCTCCACTAACCGGACTGCCGAGCAGACGGCGCCAAGGAGAACGAAAGCTGTCACACAAGCTTACGAACCCTGTCTGCTCTAGCCAGCGATATGCGTGTGTTTCAGGGCAGAGCGGCGACCCACTCAACCCCTGACCACGCCCGATGTTGCTTAACTTCAGTGTTCGAGTGGGAACTGGTTAAACGACCGCGGCTAAATCGCTGGTTAGGTTAGGTTATCAGCAATATGATATGATAATCGATTCAGTATAGGGTGACCATAATTCTAAAAGCAAAATCCGGGACACATGTAGGCTACTTTCGTTTAGTGTGGACTTGCGTGGGCTACCACAGTTGCTGGAGGCAGAAATTTTTGGGGGCAATTTTCCCCTCAAGATAGCCTGTAGTGAGATTGAGACGGGTTGGGTGGGTTGGGGGATGCCCTATGCCTTGAGGTGCGGCGCTTTCTTATGGTGCATTTAGCGGGACAAGACTTTCTTGTGTTTTTTCTTTTCCAAGTGGTCAACAATGTACGAACGAAACGAACACCTTAACGAACACCTTGAGCGATACTGTGCATTCAACTTCCGTTCAAAGTCCGTTTTGACTGCAAGTTTTTTTCAGTTTTATCGAAAATTTTTTGATGAAAAGAAATTGTCATTACATGGGCCGTCAGCTTTACCGTCGATTGAGGATTGTGTTTTTTTGATTGCACATAGTTTTTTTTGTCCGTGCCCCCACCGTGTTCGATTGGAAAGGCCGTGCGATAGAGAGTACAGTAAACTGTTTTAAACCCTTTCTATTACTTTCATCACAGCGAGCTAGAAATGCTAGGTATTCTTTTGCAAATCGTCGTTTAAAAACACATTTTCGTTTACCAATTGAGACGGAAACAAAAACCACACGTTCTTCTCCGACGCACTCTGTACTGTGACACGCGCAATTAAAATACAGGAGCACGACTGTAACACGAAACACACCCCCACTGACTGACAAGGCCCAATCCTAGGGTCCAACACGCGTCCGACTCTACTTGTAGACGTAGAGACGAGGCACGGCCAACCTGAGCAACACAAACTCCACTTGGCGTATTGATAAGATTGCTGAAGCCTGAAAACACGGGCATTTTCAAATTCCGGGACAAAAAAAGTGTCCCAAAAAACGTTTGGGGGGCACCGGGACACATTACGAAAAAAACGGGACTGTCCTGGAATTTTTCCCGGGACATCTGGTCACCCATTCAAGTATTGTGTTAAGTAGGGGGGTGGGAAAAGGGAACCCAACAGCTTACCTGGTTGGTGACTGCAGGGGTCCGTAGAAGAAAGACACAAATAAATAAACATAATACAAGAAAACGTCGAAACTGTTTCGGGCCCAAAAAGGGCCTTGCTCACTCGCGAGAGCGGAGAGTTAAATAAACTAGGTTTGTACAGATATATACAGTTATTTACAAGTCACGCCATGGCGCTGTTGGGGGGGTGGAGTGCAGGAGAACTAGGGGGGGGGGGAGCAGTGGAGTACACCCTAACGGATGTTGAGGTTAGGGGGAAGCCTCGAGTTGGTAATCCACTGGTGAGCCAGCCCCCCACCTCCTCAATTCATGTTCATTTCAGGGGCAGGTAGGGCTCTCACAACACTGGCCTGGTGCATTCGTTGAAAGGCAGGTTGTGAGATGCAGCATGTAGGGCCACTGGTTTTCAATGTTGCCTGCTTTGGGATCGTGTCTATGGCCATTCATTCGTGTGTTTGAGGGCGTTGGTAGTAAGGCCATATATTCAGCTGGGCATCTACTGCAACCTCAACTGATAAATGACGTTGGTGCTTTGGCATGTGTTTTTGTCCTGGATGGCGTATGTTCTGTCCGTGGCTCTCGCTGTAAACGACTCGGGGGGTAGATTGAGTTTTGGGATGTTTTACAGCGAGCGCTGTCACAGGGGTAGGAGCCAGGTGGTAGGGCTACTTGGGGTGTGTCGGTTCTGTTTCCCGGGGGGTTTCGTTTAACCAAAAAGTCCTGGATGTTGGGCGGACGCTTGAATGTTACCCGCGGGATGTCGAGGTTTTGGTCAGGGTCGAGGTGTTCAGCAGATGACTGTTCCTCTTCATGATGCCGTTGAGGGCCTGTAGGCCAGGGTGCCACTGGTGATGAAGGGGGATTGTGTCCCTTGTGTGCGAGTGGTAGGGTCTCTGGGGGCACGAGTCATCTGTGTTGGATCAGTTTAGGCGGGTAGCCTCGGTTGCTGAAGGCTTCCGAGATTTTGCTGCAGTATGCGGCCAAGTCCTCCTTGTCGGAGCATATTCTCCGGCCCCGGGTGGCCAAAGGAAAAAAGGTAGGGCCTGCTTCATAGATGAGGGGGGGCAGCGTCGAAGTGGAGATATTGGAGGCTGTTGGTAGGCTTGAAGTGTACCTTAGTTCTGAGTTGGCCTTCCTCCAGGAATAGGTCCACATCTAGGAATGTCACTGATTTTTTGAATGTTCCACGTGAACTCACCGGGAAGTTCAAATTCAGGGCGTCCAGGGAAAGGGAGAAGTGTTCCCATCCCGTGGGTCCAAATGCAGAAGATGTCGTCAATGAAGCGTAGCCACAGTGTCGGCGTGAGTGGTTGTCCTTCAGAAAGTCTGTTTCCAGTTTTCCCATAAAAAGGTTCGCATAGGAAGGGGGCCCTGCGGGTGCCCATAGCTGTGCCTTTAGTTGAAGGTAATGTTTTTCTGAGAAGGTAAAGTTATTGAGAGTGAAGATCATCCGGGCCAGGACCTACTAGGAACTGGGTGCTCGGTGTGGAGTTGGTAGGCCTAGTGTTGAGGTAGGCTTCCATGGCCGCGAGTCCCTGAGTAGTCGGTATGTTAGTGTATAGAGAAGTGACGTCGATGGTTACTAAATGGTTTCCGGGGGGAGGGGCATGTCCAGGTTTTTTATTTTGTCCGGGAAATCGTAGGTGTCTTTGATGGGCGAGTCTAGTTGTTTTCACCAGTGGCTGCAAATGGTGGTCCACTAAAGCTGAGATTCTCTCCGTGGGTGAGTTATAGCTCGAGAGATTGGCCGGCCTGGATTCCCTGGGTTGTGTATCTTTGGTAGGGATGTAGAAGGTGGGCGTACGCACTTCCAAAGGTGTTAAGGTGGCTATAGTGGTGAATTGAGCCCCTGTGCCCTTTCCATGGAGGTTGAGGAAGTCTGCTACTTGCTTACGGTATTTCAAGGTCGGATCCTCTGTCAGTGGTCTGTAGGTGTCTGTATCTAATCTATCTAATCTATCTAATCTACTGAAAACAACTAGACTCGCACATCAAGACACCTTTCGATTTCCTGGACAAAATAAAAAAAACCCGAAAAAGCCCCCTCCCCCCCGGAACCATTTTAGTAACCATCGACGTCAATTCTCTATACACTAACATACCGACTCTCAGGGACTCGCGGCCATGGAAGCCTACCTCAACACTAGGCCTACCAATCCACACCGAGCACCCAGTTCCTAGTAGGTCTGGCCCGGATGATCCTCACTCTCAATAACTTTACCTTCTCAGAAAAAACATTACCTTCAAACTAAAGGCACAGCTATGGGCACCCGCATGGCCCCCTTCCTATGCGAACCTGTTTATGGGAAAACTGGAAACAGACTTTTTGAAGGGACAACCACTCACGCCGACACTGTGGCTACGTTCATTGACGACATCTTCTGCATTTGGACCCACGGGATGGGAACACTTCTCCCCTTCCTGGACGCCCTGAATTTGAATTCCGGTGAAGTTCACGTGGAAACATTTCAGAAAATCAAGTGACATTCCTAGATGTGGACCTATTCCCGGAGGAAGGCCAACCCCAGAACTAAGGTACACTTCAAGCCTACCAACAGCCTCCAATATCTCCACTTCGACAGCTGCCACCCCCCATCTATGAAGCAGGCCCCACCTTTTTCCATGGCCACCCGAAGCCGGAGAATATGCTCCGACAAGGAGGACTTGGCCGCATACTGCAGGGAAATCTCGGAAGCCTTCAGCAACCCAGGCTACCCGCCTAAACTGATCCAACAGCAGATGGACTCGTGCCCCAGAGACCCTACCACTCGCACACAAGGGAACACAATCCCCCTCCCCTCCCCCCAGTGGCACCCTGGCCTACAGGCCCTCAACGGCATCATGAAGAGGAACAGTCATCTGCTGAACACCTCGACCCTGACCAAAAACCTCAACATCCCCCGGGTAACATTCAAGCGTTCCCCCCAACATCCAGGACTTGTTGGTTAAACGCAACCCCCGGAACAGGACCGACACACCCCCAAATAGCCCTACCACCTGGCTCCTACCCCTGTGACAGCGCTCGCTGTAAAACATGCCAACTCAATCTACCCCACCGAGTCGTTACAGCGAGAGCCACGGACAGAACATACGCATCCAGGGACCCCAACCCCATGCCAAAGCACCAACGTCATTTATCAGTTGAGGTGCAGTAGATGCCCAGCTGAATATATAGGCCTTACTGCCAACGCCCTCAACACACGAAAGAATGGCCATAGACACGATACCAAAGCAGGCAACATTGAAAAAACCAGTGGCCCTACATGCTGCATCTCACAACCTGCCTTTCAACGAATGCTACCAAAGGGCCCGTGTTGTGAGAGCCTACCTGCCCACTGCAATGAACAGAATTGAGGAGGTGGGAGCTGGCTCACCAGGGATTACCAACTCGAGGCTTCCCCCTAACCTCAACATCCGTTAGGGGTGTACTCCACTGCTCCCCCCCCCCCCTCCTAGTTCTCCTGCACCCACCCCCACCCAACAGCGCCCCTGACGTGACTTGTAAATAAACTGTATATATCTGTACAAACCTAGTTTAGTTAACTCTCCGCTTTTGTCGAGTGAGCAAGGCCCTGTTTGGCCGAAACAGTTTCAACGTTTTCTTGTATTATGTTTATTTTTTTGTGTCTTTCTTCTACGAGACCCTGCAGTCACCAACCAGGTAAGCTGTGGGTTCCCTTTCCACACCCCTAATTAACATTAACTAGCCGTTTGGATCTCTATCTATCACCAAAGTCATTCAAGTATTGTGATATTATATGATATGATTATCGATTTGAATAGTGACATCGATGTTTTCGCGGTTTGCCGTGCTTAAAAATGCCGCGCTGTCGTATCAACGCGCGATTGGTTGTCGGAGTAGCCAATAGCTGCAAGTATAACGTCATGCCCCCCGTCGCCAGTGCGCATGCACTCGCAGCGAGAGACGAAAAACATCGCCCGATCGCGATGAAAAGATGAGTCAAGTGTGGGAGTTTTTATTCAAAAAACGACGACGAGGGGGACGGGAGGAGATAAGGCTGTGAGCTGGATGTCAAGGAGATCTCGCTATCTCTCGCTCGCTAGACGACATACTGTCGGAAAAAATGTAAACAGTGACACCCCATGCAAGTCAAGACATTATGTTAAAATAAGGCTGTGTAATTGAAATTTTGCCCTCAATTTTATTTTAAACATTCTTGCCTAATCCTTAATGATCTCTTGTATTAGTAATAAAATTTGTGTTTTTTCTGCTTCCTAGGCTCAATTTGGAATTTGATATGATTAATCGATTTGGGTTTATAATACCTATCCGATATATTTCGATATGTAATCGATTCAATGCCTCCCATTATGAAAAACGATTTTCAAATGAACGGCAACCTACTATAAATGTGTAGGATCAATTTAACAACAATGGTTTTGTCATTTTATCGAATAATTTTTTGAATGTCAGGTGGTGACCAAGATATATGAATCTTACAACGCTCAAGGTTCCTTATACTATACAATTTATTACTCACATAGGCCTGTTAAGTGTTAAGTCATCAAATGGTTTATCTCAGTAATCCCAAAATTATGATGAGATGAGTTATGTGGTACTGTGGAGGGGATGCAGAAGAAATGGAGGAAAGATATGAATAAAGCTCTGAAGGCTCTAGAAGAATGGTCAACACTGAACGGAATGATGGTGAACAAAGATAAAGTTTGTATAAAAACCCCCTATCACAAAACCCCAGGCATTTCATCCCCGGGTTTTCCAACTGAAGTTTGCGGGGAAAGTACTGAAAAAGGAAAAATTAACCCCGCTTTTTTCTTGGTAGACCAGGGATAAAAAAAATGAAAGAAACTGAACAAATCAAAAAGAGTGTGCATCAGGGAAAGACACTGAAATTGATGAAGAGAGTTGTTGCGGGTTGTACAATGGGGTCCCAACGGATCCCCAAAAAAATCCAAAATAAAACATACGTGCACCCCCTCCTAAAATTTGGGGCCAATTCTCTACTTTTAAACGCCCAAAAAAGGGCCACAGATGCAGGGACAGGATAAAAAAATCAACCCTCAAAATAATCACGGGAAAGGGGGTTAAGTCAACCCAATTTTTTGCCAGGGAAGCAAAAAACAAACCCATCCCACCCCTTGGGGCCCCGAAGAAACATTTCACAGTTATGCCTGCATGAGAAGCTGATAAACTAGAGGCTGGAAGGGGGACAGAAAACCCCTAAAAAACATCTAAATTCTCAAGACAAAAAAAAAATTCTTTACAGCATGAAAGAGGTGAAGGAAAGGTTTATGGGGAAATTGAAAAAACACAGAGAGAGAAAAACACCCCCCTCCAAATAAAAAAACATTCCCATACTAAGGGGCCTACTAAATTTTTTTTTATTTATTTTTTTTTTTTTTAAAATGAAGGGGAATGGATTGGGAAAGCCCAAAGGCATCCTACTTTAGACGGGGGGTTGAAAAAAAACAACAAAAACTCGCATACTTTAAACTCCCCCGGAAAAAACTGGCTCACTTTTAAAACGGTGGCTCGTCTCCCCAAAGGGTTTGGGGGTAAACCCTGGTGCAGGCTTTATTTTGCAGAGATTTTGGGGAAATCTACCCGGGAAAGGGGAAAATGGTAGCTGTTTATGACGGAAATTGACTGCTTTCTTAAAGCCCGTACAAAGTTAAAAAATGCGGCAGGGGAAAAATTGAAATTTTAACGGGACTCAAAAGCACCCAATACAAGCCACCCGTCAACAATAAATTGGCGGTTTCCCTGTGGTAAGGCAGTGCAAATTAAAAATCCAAAAGACTGCAAAATCCCAACCCCCGGAAATTTAAAGGGCTAAGTGAATAAAACCCACACTGCAATGTTTTATGGCAATGAAAAGGGGGACTTCTTAGAAAGAAAGGTGGGAAAAAATGCTAAAAAAAGGAAAAACCGAAAACTTACAGCTCATTTAAACCCCCCAAATTTAAATCGCATTTTCTAAGAAAAATTAAAAAGAAGGGGTCAAAAAAGGGACAAGAAAAACCATGGCAGGTTTTACACCACCCCAGCCAAAAAAAACCCAAAACAAAAATGAGACAAAAACAAAAACCCGCACATTTTCGGGTTTAAAAAGCCCTGAACTTTCCTTCTGGGAAGCATCTGCCCCCCAAATAGGTTTTTTTAAAACCCGGGAAACCCCTGCGGGTTGTGCAGAAAGGGGGAACATGACAGACAAAAATCTTTTTATACTTGTGCCAGTCTGGAAATGAGCGTGGACGCAATCCCCAAACGGCAAAAAGAAGGGGGAAAAGGGGGGGGGGCTCGTCTCTATTTTTTTGGCTAGTCAAGCCTGTTTGGAATCAAAAGGCCAAAAAAATGCGGGAAAAATTTAAATGAAGAAAAAAGATAAATTAAATTTTTCTATTCATATTTTGATGGAACCGGAACCGAAAAATCGGGTACATTTTCTACCCGGAAAACCCAAAAATGAAACCAAAAAACCCGGGAACCCCCCACATCCCCAAGAATATTTTATTGGGGTCATTTGGGGGTGGGGTTTTCTTTCATTTTGTCCCCCATTTTCTCCAAAAATTATCCCGGAGGTAATTTGGGGCCGTCTTTGTAATATTTTCGGGCCACCAAATTTTTCAAAAACAAAAAGTCCCTTTGTGCAAAAGGGGGTTAATCTAGGGCGCCCGGGCTTCGCCCCCCAGCCAAGCGCACGCGACTGCTAAAAAAGGCGATGACTAAAATCGACCCTGTTTACAGCTAACCGAGTTGGGGGGTTTTCAGCTATCTGCAAAAAAACGGGGCCCTCCCCGAAAGATTTACAACTTGAAACTTCCCGGGATATGACCCAAAAATTTGGGCCCCCGACATCCAAAAAAAAAAAAAACACCCGATCCCATAGCCCCTTCTGTTTTTAAAAAAAATGCGTAAAAAATCGACGATAATCGTCCCGGGTTTATTGGTTTGGGTTTGGGTTTGGGTTTGGGTTTGGGGGGGGAGGGATTCGGGCCAGAGGAAAAAAAGGCCTACAGAGAAAAACCCGGACATCTTTTGAACTATGAAACTTGAACCCCCCTTTTGATTTTCCCGACTCACAAAATTCCGCCGGAGACAAACAATATTCCACCCCAACAAACCCCCCCAAAAATTTATCCCCCTTTAAATTTAAAAAAATTTTAGCTCTAACCCAAAATTGAATTTTTATCAAATTAGTTTTTAAAATTTTTTTCTTGTGTATTTTAAACCCCAAACGGTCTATTTTTCAATTTTTAAAACCAATTTTTTCAACCCCCATCCCTAATTTGTTTATATTATTTTTTCCCTTTATTTCCAAACATTCACCACGGGAAAGGACCTAATGAGTTACATTTTGAAATTTGACAAAGATGGTACTAATAATATGAAAAAAAATCCCCCAAGAAACCAAATTTAAACGGTTTTTCCACCCCCAAACCCCCTAAAACTTTGGGAAAAAAAATCTAGCTCTAAACTAAAAATGATGTTTTAAATTTAAATTAGTTATTAAAAAATTTTGTTTTTTAAAGTGTTTTTAAACCCAAAGGGCCCCATTCTCATTTCCTAAACCACATTTTTTCAACCCCCCTCCCTTATAGTTTTTTATTATTTTTTAAACCTTTATTTTTCCCGCATTCACCAAAAGAAGCCCCCCTAATGAGTTTTCAAACATGGAAAATTTTGGGAAAGATGTTCATACTTAAAAATGGGAAAAATAATTAAACGCGGGTGCAAGCGATTTTTCCCCCCCCAACCCCCCTCCCCTAAATTTACCTCTAAAAAATTTGGAATAATCATAGTCTAACCCAAAAAAATTTTATTTTTTTTTCAAAATTTGTTTAAAATTTTGTTTTAAAGTTTTTTTAACCCCAAAAAGCCTATTTCCCTTTCCTAAAAAAACACTTTTTCAACCCTCCCTCCCTAAAAGTTTATATTTTTTTTCCTTGGTTTCCAGCTTCACCCTTTAAAAGGCCCCCCAAAAGGGGTTTTTCAGCATGAAAATTTTACAGGGTTCTACATATTTAAAATGAAAAATCCCTTTTCCGAGAGGCCAAGGGGATATTTTCCCCCCCCAACCCCCCCAAAAAAATCCCCTAAAATTTGGGAAAAATTCTTTGCTCTAAACCCAAAATTTTTAATTTTTATTTAAATTAGTTATTAAATTATTTTTTAATGGTTTTAACCCAATCGGCCCTATTTTCATTATATAAAACCCCATTTTTTTCAACCCCCATCCCCCAAAAATTTAAAATTTTTTTTTTTTTGGTTTTTCCCGCATTCACCAAAGAAGGGGAAAACCCAATTTAGTTATAAACATGAAATTTGTCATTATGGTTAAAAATAATAATATGAAAAAAAAAATCCGCCGAGAGGGGAAAGGGGATTTTTCCCCCTAACACCCCCTTTTAAAATTTGGGAAAATTTATAGCACTAATCAAAATTGATGTTATTTTATTTTAAAAATTTGGTGGGGTTTTTAAAAAAATTTTGTTTAATTTTTTTAAAACCCCCCGGCCTATTCTCATTTCCAAACCACATTTTTCAACCCCCAATCCCTTAAAAGTTTATATTATTTTTACCTTTTGATTTTCCCGCATTCAACCCTGAAAAGGGCCCCCTTTAAAGAGTTTTCAGCATGGAATTTTCCCCCTGATGGTTACATACCTTTTATGGAAAAAAAATTCGTCCCCCGATGCAAACGAAATTTCCACCCCCAAAACCCCAAATCATCCCCAAAAATTGGAAAATTTCATAGCTCTAACCCAAAAAATTTTATTTTTATTCAAATTTTGTAAATTTTGTTTTAATGTGTTTTAAAACCCAAAAAAGCGTATTTCCCCTTTTCCCAAAAAAACCCCTTTTCAAACCCCCATCCCTAATAGTTTTTATTATTTTTTCCTTGGTTTCCCCCATTCACCCTAAAGGTAACCCAATGAGTTTTCAGCATGAAATTTGGGGATGGGGGTACATAATAAAAATATGAAACCTAAAATCCCCGGGAGCAACTGATATTTAAAACCCCCCCTGTTTTCCCCACCACTCTTTACTTTGGGGAAAAAAAGTTTTGTTTATTTATTACAATTTTTAAAATTTTAATTTTGATTAAAATTTTGCGTCAATTTTGTTTTTAGTCCGGCCAACAAATTTAACCACAAAAACCCAAGACCCCATTTAAAAACCATATTAAATTTAAAAAAAACATTTTAATATTGCCAAAATAGGCCCCACAGATTGTAAAAAAAAAAAAAAAAAACTAGCTTTTGTTTTTAGACAATCTGTTTTTAAAAAGCACTGTATCCCCCTTTACACGTATTTTTAAATTTTTTAAACCTTTTATATGAAAAAAAAACAAAAAAATGTGATATCCCCCCCAAAAAACAAAAAAATTTTTAAAAAACGGCAGCCAAGCTCTCCTTTCCCAAAATCTTTGGCTGTGAATGCGTGAAAATATGAATTTTAGCCAAGCATTTCTTTTTCTCCCTAGTTTTTGCATTGAAAAGAATTTAAAAATCATTTCTCCTGTTGACGAGCGCCAAGCCAACCCTTTTTGGGGTAAAAAAGTTTAAAAAAAAATTTTAAAATCAAAATCATAAAAAAAAATTTCTTTGGGTATTTGGTTTTGGTACGAAGGGCTCTTTAAAAAATCAATAGGCAAGTAATTTTTTTTGTTTTGATTTTTTAAAAATTTTTTCTTTTTTTTACCCCGAAAAAAGGTTGGCTTGGCGCTCGTCAAAAAGGCCCAAATGATCTTACTTTTTTCAATGGAAACTAGGGGGAAAGAATGAAATGCTTGGCTCAATTCTATATCTTTACAGCAATTTTTAGCCCGAAGACTTTGGGGAAGGAAGAGCTTGGCTTTCCGGTTTTTTTTCAAATTTTTTTTATTTTGGGTGGATCCATATCTTCTATTCAGGGCCCGTATTCATTCACAGTTTTTTAAATTTTTTTGTTATTTTTACTTTTGGGAAACCCCCTTTTAATTTTATGTATATTAAACCCTTGTATGTCACCTGTAAGTTTTCTCCACCCCTTTTTTTCAAATGGTAAAGTTTGGGTTTTTTATTATCTTCCCCCCGGGCCCCAAGACTTTTAAATACAAATGTTTTAATATTTTTGGGAAAAGAAAAAAATTCTAAAATTTTTGGGTTTCCCGACATGTATGTTTGAGCTTGCTACAGTGTCACTTGAACAGCCCCCCCTGAAACGCCTGTTCGTGGGTTTAAAACAAGCTGCTTCAAAATTTAAAAAAAAATTAAACCCAAGTCTGCAAAAATCATATTGGGTGAAAAAGGTATGTAAATTTCATCCTTTCTATGTCATAGCAAACGTCTTTTTAACCCGTACCGTTACTTACCCCCCATTAAATAATAAAAATTTAGGCCAGGGTTTTATATTTTTCCCGCCTCAAAACCTTTAAAAATAAATCTCTGTGCAGGTGTGTTGGGAACATCTGTGGCTGGGTCCCTGCGTGCAAGGTGTTGAACTCACTTCTGCTTCTGCCTGTGGCAAAGTGTGCAATGTCTTCTTGAGAAACCCCTACAATGCTCTCACCACTCGAAAACTTTTCCCCAAAAACTTTTCTTTTAGGGAACTGATACAGTAATGCACCTTTATAAAAGATTTATTTGGAAAAACTTTTTAAATAGAAGACATACTTTGTTTTTGAGTGGGCTGAAATTTAGGTATCTTTTTCAGGGACAAAATTTTTTTAAATTTCCCATTCCCAAAATGATTTTATGCAGTCTAAATTAATTCCCTAAAAAAAACAACAAAAGCAATTCACCTCTAACCCGCTGGTGGTGCGGTTTTTGGGAAAATTTGAAAATGTTTGTGTTTGCCCGCAAAGGAATATGCGTTCATCCTACTTTACGTTCTCATCATCAAAATAAAAATTTAGCCTATATCACCCTCATTAACCTTTTTCCCCAGTAATTTTTTAGCCTCAGTAGTTTTGGCCCAAAACTACGAGGCCAAAAAAAAGTCGGAAAAAAATCAATCACAAAAGACAAAGGGGGCTTTAATTTTTGTTATCAAGAAGGGTTGCCATTTGCTAATTGAAATATTTATTTTTGATTGATTTTTTTCTTAACTGATCAATAATCGACTTGGTCTTCCCCAATCAATAATAGCTCGCCCATCCAAAATTTTGAATTAACCTCTCGTTTAATTTATCTTTGAACTGAAAAAGGAACTATAATGGATACACTCATAATAACTAAATCACTTCGTATGCAAGAAACTAGAAAGTACGATAATTTTGATTTGATTAACAATCGACATAAAATACATCTGTAGCCTAGATTTATAATTCACTTAACTTACGTTATTATTTAAATATTATTGATGTTAAAGTTGAAAATTCGCATTGAACGGCAACCCTATTAACCCACCATGTCTTATTTCAGTGGACTGCGATGATCACGGTTTGTGGCTGCTGGACATGGAAGGGACATGCAGTCTATTGGTGGGGAGGTGCCTTGGAGGGATGCTCATCGGAGCACCCTCTCACCTTGAGGAAAAGGAATCACGATTCTGGTTGAAGTGTTCCCTGTTTTCACAAGGTCTTGAAGATGATTACTATGAAAAAAACAAGTTTGAAGAGATGGTTAGTTCCTTAGAAGAATCCCAAGATCTGCTACAAGTATGCCAGGTTGTGGAAAATATTGCACTCGGTAGTGATAACATTGTGTAGTAATGTTCGGGACCAGTTCCATTCCTCCTGGAATATGGATGACCTACCCAGCATTTGCTCTTACTCGTGGTTACTCCTTGTTCATTTTAGCTGGGTTGAATTGATTTTGTAATCGGATAAATATTACAACACACAACAGCAACAACAGCAATCCGCGATGCAAAGGAACACCAATGTGATCTAGCGGATAAAGAGGGTAGCTTATAATTTTAGTTGACGGAATGTTTGCAAGCAGCACTGTAGCTAGAAAAGACAGCACCCTTGTAGATTAGGGTGTTCTTTTTTACCTCAACATAGCTGGTGTTGTACATGACTGGTGGTGCATACATGACAATAATTATTGGATTGTTGATTGCTTGTGTTTTCATAAATAACAATTTGTTTTGATTTTGAATGTTGTTAAAATTGTATGAAACAAATAACTGAAGAAAACACAATAAAATATCAATTAAAGTCCTTCTCCAAAGCCAAGCAGTTTGGAGCTAGCCTAGTTTACACATCAAACCATGTAGATATCCAGGTCAAGGTCTACTGGATAATGTGGCTTGCCTTTACGATCTTTGTGGCTATGAATATCTACGTGCTGCTTGCGATCTTTCCGGCAACTAAAACAAACTCAAAAAGCTCTATCTGGATCATCTTTGCATCACGGATACTTGATATTGAAATTATGTTTGCATTGGTTATTCTAGTTTTGTTACACACATTTTTATCGAATCCCTTCAGAATCTACCAAATAGACGATTTTCTAAATCGCGCGCGCAAGCATTACGGACAAAGGCAATTTACACGCTAAATGACATATGCTTGGGTGTGTGGAGTACTGCGTTCTCCAACACACCAGTGCAGTCTGTCCAATCCCAAGCATATGACATTTAGCATGTAAATTGGCTTTCTCCCATATAATGCTTAGCAATGGAGCCTGCATATGCAGTTAATTCTGAAAATTGTACTTTTGATCAAATATTACAATGAAATAAAATAAAATAAAACAGATAAGCAGGGTTTCTGATAAACCAACTTAGTAATTAACATGAAAGCATAAAAATATGTAAAGATTTTAAGTACCTAGGCCTACTTTGTAAATAACATCATTTCATTGATTCCGAGTTCGTACTAAATAGCCTACTTATGCCAGGTACCAGTCAAGATAAATATGAGTGACAAGGCGGCCATTTTTAAGCGGCCTACAGTGAGCATGCGGCAAACTGCGTGGGCATGCAGAAAAGGTCCACATGACGACATGGCCCATCAGCAAACGTTGTCGCGGGAATTCAAAACCCTATAATTTTGTATAGGCCCTACCCCTAGTTACTACGGATGATTTAAAAAAAAATTCTTTCAATTGTGAAGATTATTTATTTATCGGTGTTCTATAAATAATAAAAAATGTAAAACGTAAGTTTGAAACCAAGCTAGTTCCCTATTGTCTTAAACCCAAAAACCAAACTGAATATAATAATTTTGGTTCGATGCAGAGGCCGGCACTTGAAAAGAACAATATATTATGGTATCGCCTAGTCTCCTCGCATATCGATGTAAAATGTAAAAATATTTTTTAGCCCTAGTAATGGCACCAGACAAATAATTTTTTCTTTAGGATCCATTGTATGTTAATTGAAAATTGTTCATTTTGTTGTTTGACCAAGGGAAAAGGCACAACCAACCCTGTTTTATTAAAACCCAAGAAAGAGAATGATATGAAAAAGCTGAGATTCAAATTGGGTTACTATTCTGTGAAAATGAAAAATACAATATCACTCGGAAATGGAAATAGTAGTTACGAGTTGTACCTACGTACTTAATATGCAATTCACAATTGTTTTTGTCTTACTAACATTATGTCTTCATATTCTAAGCAAGCTAGTCATGTGATAATAATTGCTCATATTTGTTCAGACATTTTATACTTTTTGTGAGCTATTTTTTGAGTAAGAGTTTTCCATGATCTAATCTATTCAAAGCCTAAATCACTTGTGAGTACCAATTTCCACATTTGCACTTTTAAATCTGTAAGAATCTATAACTTGCTTGATGAAATGTTTGTTCTAGGATACTGCTAAGCTCAATAATCTAATGGTCGGAGAGGTTGACTCTAGTTGTATGAAGATCTATAGACCAAGCTCAAATTCATGACTGGGACCGTGTGAAGTGAACGACGATCCACTACTTGAGAATGTAACTAAACTTGCATTGGGAGGTGTTATTGAAACATTCTGGCCTCTTGTCATCCACTGGTCATAGTGCGTAAGTAAGAGCATACAAATCATTAAAAGAATGTGTTCATATATTATCCGTTCCAACAGCAATAAACCAGTTTTTATTTATGGCCTACAGGGCCAACTCAAATCACGTTTTCCCCCAACTCTACTATGGAAGTTATACTGTTTATCTTTTATTTATGTCAATGGATACATGTTTGTTTGTTTTTCACCTACATTTATATATATTTTGTATGCAATGCAATGCATATTTATATTTCATTTTCATACTTTATTATTGTCTATTATAGGCCCTAGTCTTGTAATAATTTGATTCGCTGGTTAAGAGAAAGAATTATCTTGATGATGTTGCTGTAATATGTAATAATGTGCCGGCAAAATAAAGCTACTTACAACATCACATCACACATAATTTATGTAGTACATCATTAAATAAAACTAGGGAAACGCCAAAGTCGTTGTTAAACGAGTGAGTTAGCCAAGTGTTTTGACTTCTAAAACCGGACTGTCTGGTCACCTTACAGGAACTCACTCTGCTTGCCACAACAATTACTTAAATTGAACATTCAAAATGTGAATCGTATTCAAAACGTATTAGCGTGAAACATTAACAAATTTCCAAGATAAAACAAAATCACCTAATTTTTATTTCCCATTTAACACCCCTCAAAAATAATATGTGGGTGTAAAAATATAAAAAAGTTAGAACTGACGGGTATCGAAACCCATCCATCCGTGCGGTAGGCTATATGGTTACCACTAGGCCATACAGGCCACGTCAACTTCGTCCCGCTAACTGCTACGAAACAAATGCATTGATCTTATTAAAAATCACATTTTTATTTATTGTAGGCTTCTATCGCAATGGATCAAGCTGATTTTGTTAACAGTTCTCAGTATACTCGTACCGGATGTCTGTTTAAAATTTCAGCTCAATCTGTTCAGCGGTTCGGCTGATTTTCGACGTACAGACAGACAGACAGACAGACAGAATCACAGAATGAGAGCCGTTTGAGTTGAATGGAGACACTCAGTCGCTCCGCTCCCTCGTTTAATTAAAAACTTATAATTTACGTTCGATCCTTCATTGACCTATAAATGGGAAAAGTAATACCTACTCATGTAAACATCGATGTACTGTCAGCTCGAATTGGACTCAATACTCGAGTATTTTTTATGGGTCGGACTAAACTCGAATAAAAAAACCAGGACTTCACACCCTTAATTTACATTCTAGCATTAGTAAAATAAAAAAATATGGCTCTCAATGTTTTATTATCCCATATAATAATATTTAAGGGAATTCCATGGGAGCATAATTACTTTGCAAAAAAATGCCACAGCAATAATAATTATTGGAAATTTATAATTTTGAAAAACAATTAAAAAAAATAATTTCTAGAATATTATGAAATAATTATGTGGGTCTAAAGGTCAATGTAGGCTACCATTTTTTTTTTTTTTTCAGGATTGTGGAGAGTGTTTTCCCTCTGGTGTTTGAGCTCCGGCGAAAGCTCTTGGCGAAGAAGACGCACCCTGAAGAGTGCCGGGCGCATTCTCGTAGCAGCAGTGGTGATAGAGTTGAACAAGAACAGGTACTTGTTGTTGGCATACCATACTTCACTTTTATTTTAGTTATGTCTCACCAGTTGTTCATCTAGGACCTAAATCTATCACTGCGTTTATCACATACATTTAGTACGGTTTATGTGAAACAGTTCCCGTAATACGATACGTTTACGGCGAAAGTTTAAACGTTTTAAGAACGTAATTCTTAATCTTCTGCCATCAGATGGCGTTAAAATTGTGTAAACAAGCACACTATCTATTGTCGACATGGCACACCATCAAGGAGGCGTAGGCCTACAGTCAGATTGTCAATATAGTGTTACATTTAAAATTACTTAAGTTCATTAGGCCTACAAATAATTAATTAGTAAATTACTTTACACCATGGATTGACAGTCTGTTTTTAGACATTTGTCTATTTTTACATTTATCATGCACACTAATGCTGTACCTTTACGCCCTTTTAGTCTCCTATTTCCTACAACGGTTAACAAACGTACTTGTTTAATCTCGGGGTTTTGCATACGTTCCTATCCACTAACGAACCGTCTAGGTGACCTCAAGCCCTCGACACTGATTCAAAACGCACTAATTAGGGGGAACACTCTAGCCCTAGCAAAACAATGGCATACAAACATGTGCAGTGACAGAACAAGACACAACGCAATACAACTTCTGCCCTCGCGGGTTGAGAAGAGGTACTTACATCTGGCGTGCTAGCGCCGCACATCCGACAACATGCATGCAGAATTTACTTCTTGCGTGGCCCTACCACAGGTTTGGTTATGTGTTGTGAGTTTTGTTTGCATGTAGCTAGCTGATTTTTAGTGGCCACCATCCGCCTGATGAGTCCCAGAAGGACGAAACGCGTCGTGGATTAAGGTAACAAACAACTTTAAATTAGCTGCAGTTGTCATCAGCAGGTGAAAAGTTTTGTCGCCCCCAGCCCTTCAGGCTGGTTTTATGTTCTCTATGCTTTCCCAACCTGTCAACCCTTCTCCAATCTATACTAAACTAGCCGATTGGCCTTTTCCTATTTGTAGAGGTAATGAAAAATGGTGATATAAAAACGCAAATTTCGTTTTTAAAAACCCAAAATTACGCGCTTTTCGCGATTTCGAAAAAAATGTCAAAAAAACGTTTCGAAAAAATCCAAAAATCCAAAAAAAAACAAAAAAAAACGGAGCCCCTTAAGTTAGGGATGACATCGATTCCAAAAAAGTTAAATTCGATCATTATGACCTAAAAATCGATTCAGAGTCGATTTCCAACAAAAAAATAAATATTTGTACGCACCATATTTGGTGAACTATTTCCGGGAGTCCATATAGGCGCTGTTATTTCCGCGGTCTATTTCCGTGAAGCCCGTGACGCGCGCGTTGCGTTGTCTATTTGATGACTGGACCGCCTACCGCACGCGTAATATTCAGTCTGGACCGGCACCTCCACCAAAACTGGCCCGGGGCACCTCCACCATCCCTTACATTTTGCACTCTAAACGGTGCAATTTCGCGATTATATCGCGTTTTGACCAGTTTCTTACAATTTCGTTCGTTATTTCGCGCTTCATACACGAGATTTCGCGAAATTTCGCGATTTCAAAATGTCTTTTTTTCATCTCTAAATGATTTCGTCGACAATATTACATTTTAGGCAATAAAAAGGACATTTAAAAAAATTCGCGAATTTCGTTATCACCATTTTTCACTACCTCTACCTATTTGTAACAATCTTATTATTTACTTTAATTCGGGCTGCCCTTTGTCCCGAGAGTCTTGAAGAAGTAATGATGCGTTGAAATATGTAGTGTTTGAATAGTGGATACATTGTATAAACATGTCGGTATCTTGTTTGCAGGAGACTGGCCATGGGAGTGAAACAGAGCAATTAGAGGAGGAGTGGAGTGAACCTGCAAGCTACGAGAAAGCCTGCTCTGCCGCCATTCAACGCTGTCACCTGTTGCTGTACTACGTGAAGGCCTGGCAGCGATGACATGCGCCGATCGCTTGCCACCGTCGTTCGACTGCTGTGCGGTGAGCCCGAACTGAGGCAGCTGCTGCCAACTGGTGGTGAAGGCTGGAACTGTGAACCTCGGACTCTCGTACAGGCAATGATGCATCAACATTCTAGGGCACAGGTAAGTGTGAACTTCATGCACACTGGCCACGAGTAAACATCCATGGAAATACTTCATTGCTTAGCCCTGTCCTGTAGTTAATGATTCTCATTATTTGGAATCATTTTCTACATAATATATCATGTTTTGTCTATTGTAGTGGAACGTGGCCGAAAGTGTGATGTGAATTTTATCGACTATAATTATCTATTATGCAAGAATGAATTAGGCCTAGGCCTACATAAAAAAAACATGAATTCAAATTTTAATATGGCTTCTTCCTATGATTAGGTGTCAATAAATTGATAATGATATGTTTATGTACGTACCTAGTATAGTTAATAAATAGCATAGTATAGTAAATTATTGACAATTTACTAGTATACTACAAAGCCTCACCTTGTTAAGAGTCGGAAGCAGGGCCGAGCGCTTTCAAATTTTGGGGGACTACCAAAACAAAATCGTCCGCTTGGGTAGCTCTGCCAATACAGTTGCGTCTTCTCCCCCTTGGGTCCTACTACCCGCATTCCCCACCCGTTTCAAACCACGAGTATTATTTGGTGGGGGTTTGATATTTCATGCGACTGCGCCCCATCCAAAGTTTTTAATGACCAAAAAATTTTTAATGACTCTTGTGAAAAAGACGTAAATTACACTCAGAAATATCGACAAGAACGTTTTATAACTATAAAGTGCCAAAATAGCCCCATGACAAATGTTTACGCTTATCGCAAGTTATCGTGCATCTGTAAAAATATCACCTAAACCGCACGTTTACCGCGGTCATTGTTGGCCCGATGGTTAAGCTTTTGTTTTGCATGCGAGGGACGTCGGTTACCCCCCGTCTAGGAAAACTTTTTTATTTTTTTTTTACTCATTCCTTATTTTTTTCCCTTTTAAAATTTGTGAGGGAAACAATTTTTATAATTTTCCATGCAAATTCTCTAAGGGCGAGGCTTTCTCGCTCCTGCGCGGAAATGGGAAAGTTATAAAAGGGTTGGACCCCTACCGGCGTAGAAAAAGAGAATTTACTTTTTAGAAAGCCTAATTCAAATACATACCATAAACCGTAACGAAAAGAATCCGCCTTGTTCTACATCCGTTTTGAGGCGCCGCGACGCTTCCGCATGACGTTTCCACCCTTTTGATCCTTGTTCTAAACAAAAACTTTGTACGTTATTTAAAAGACGAATCGACCGTTCCAGTGAATACCCACTTTACCCTTTAAAAAATAGTTTAGAGTTTTTAAAAAATTGGTCTAAAACGAAAAAAATGTGACTTATTATCAATTTTACTTTGATATTCATGCCAATTTAAACGAAAACGTTTAAAAACATTTGTTGGTTTTTATCAGTCTTAAAAAACATGCTGTCAATGTGTTTAAACTTCAATGCACAGATAGTTATACAAAGTCGCTAGATAGTGCTGCATCTTTGTTGGGGCCGCGCGCCCTTATTTACTTCCGCTGCGCGCAGAGTACTACTATTCACTGTGGGGGTCCGGGGGCCAAACCAAACACATGTAACAGAAAAATTTGGGCAAAAAACTTCTAACAAAATTTTAAAAATATTAATAATTTAATAAATTTATTTAAATTTTCTGACACATGTCACGTAAAATTTTTAATTTATTAGTACACTAGGCATTTTAAAAGTGTGCATAACATTCTTGTAGGGCTTCTAGGGGAACGAAAATCTAGGGCGACGGTCTTTCGCCCCACCCAAGCTGGCGATGGCTAACTCGACCCTGTTTACCCCCACCCATTTTGGGGGTTTTTTCCCCGCTTCTGCAAAAAGCCGCCCCGAAAAATTTACATCTTGAACCGGTGTATACCTGTTATGTGGTTCATGATCTACAAAAAAAAATCCCCATCCGATCCGTTCGTGTTAAAAATATTGCGTAAAATCGACGAAAAACTTCCGGCTTGCTGGGGGGGGTGGGTAACTAAATTTTTATCTATCCTTGAGATAAAAATGCCCATCCGGGGGACGAGACCGGGACCGTCGTCCCGTCATTGTCTGCATTTTTCCTTTCCCCCTTTTTTTGGCTGACCGAACTTGGGGAGCGAACATGGTTTTTTCTACTCCTAAAACCCTTTTAAAATCTATTGTGATGAAAAATAATGTATTCACGAAATATTTTTTTTTTAAATTGCATGTATTTAAATATGGTAAATTTTGGGTTTAGCCTTGTAAACAGGCGAAATGAATTACTTTTTTTTCTATGCAAACTAGGGAGAAAGGAAATGCTTGCCTCAACTTCTATATCCCCAGCATTCACACCGAAAATTTTTGAAGGAGAGCTGGGTTGCCTTTTTTTTTTTTTTTACAATTTTTTTTATTTGGGGGGTATTAAACTACCAAAAATATTTGTGATGTTACCAAAACACTTAAATTTTAAAAAATTGAAATTTGAAAGGGTAATTTTATTAATATATTTTGGCCTATACCTGATTTTTTTATTATCTTATTTATTTTTGCCCCATTAGTTTTGCTCATTGCTAAAATTTTTAAACCTCACAATAATGAATATATTATATCACTTGGTGAAAAAACATTCTCTGGGAAAGGTTTTGATGTCCACTACATGTTCTTCGTCATTATTGTTTTCTTGAACAGTCTCTTCGCCCCTTGCATTTTTTAAAATTTTCACCCGCCTTACCCTCTTGTAGAGAAAAATGGGTTTTTTTACTGGGGGTTTTACTACGGGGTGTATTTTTTTTTTAAATAGCACAAGATATTGATCAACACCCAAGGGCAAGAATGTGGAATTTCACATTAATTTTCAATTGTATCTTCATACGGTACAATAGGGTAAAAACATGTCTTTTTGGGGTACGGTCGATAACTGACTCTGTCTAACAATTTGCCGTCACAAAAATAGACAGTGTTGATCGATTACTTTCTTGAGTTTAGGACATTTCTTTTTGGTTCGTCAACCATACACAATTCGTATAAACAAGACTTGAACACAGTTCCCGCTTTTATTAATGCTTTAAAGAAAGTTATCCCAACAAACATTATACTTTTGGGGGTTCCCGTGGGGGAAAATTTAAAGGGGAAGTGCGGGTGAACTGCGGGAAGCGGGAGTCCCGCACGGCCCGCGGGGGAAATTTAAGGGGACCCCCGTATTTGGGAAAAGGTCACACGTCCCCGCACGGGAAAACGAGGGAAAGGGTTTACGGACTCCCGGTGTCTGGGAAAGCAGGGGGACTTCCCCGCCGGGACCCGCGGGGGAATTTTAGGGACTCCCGCAGGGGGGAAAGCGCGAGGGGAAAGTCAGGGGACGCCCGCCGGGAAGCGCAAGGGAAGGTTTAAGGGACGCCCTCTCGGGAAAGTAAAGGGGACGCCCCGCCGGGCCCGGAGGAAGGTTGGGGGACGTCCCGTCTGGGGGGAAAGTCACGGGACGTCCCGCCCCCCACCCCCCCTCGGGGGCAAGTTAAGGGCGTCCCTGTGTCTGGGAAATCAGGGGGACGCCCCGCATAGTTCCCTGGAAAAAGGGGATTGGGATAAAACGTACGGGTAAACTGCAATGCCCGTTTATTAGAACGACCCCAGTTAGTCAACTAATTTACTATTTTGCCTGTGAAACAAAATGGCTATTGTACTTTAATCAATCTCCCAATAAGAGTTGTGTGTGTCATTTTTTGAAAAAACCGATAACCAACCCTTTGGGTAATGAATTAATTTTAGTTTTTTATTTTTTAAAATTTAAAAAACAGCTGTTGCATCAACAAATTAAAAAGAAAATTTTTTGTGGTATTTATAAAAATTAAAAAACAATTTGTAAAAACGTTCTTTTTTATTTTTATTTACCGCCACGGACCAACTTCATCTGCACACCAAAATAACTTGAATTGTTTATGCAGATAATTCTGTAGCATTTGGCCTGTTTTCATTTTCTCCTTAATACTTTTTTGTATGAGCGAAGCAAAGATTCCCATTTCACTACACTGGTGAAAAAAATCCGGAATGTTTTTTTGTTTCTTTCCGTTTTATTTTTGTGTGTTTGTTAACACGATTCCGGCTAAACCGTCCCAAGGGAAAAAAGCGATGAATTTTCCCCAAGGCCTTTGAAATTTTAACTTTAGAACTGCCCGGCCACGTCCTTTTTTCATATATTTCGTTTTTTAAAAAAAACTTCGACTTAAAACCTCTAGCCTACATGTTTTATTCGTTGTAATGATTTTTTCGCAGAACCTTTTTTTATGATTTAATTATTTTGCGTAAAAATTTGAGCGAAATAAAAAAATTTTTCCATGAAAAATCTAAATTTTTCGATTTTTTACGACTTAAAAAAATTTCTTTGACTTATGCCCCAAATGCTTTTCCTATTGTATTTTAGAATTAAAATATATTCGTGGGGGAAATTTTGGCGTAATAGAAAAAAAATTATTTTTTATAAACCCAAAAAATTACGTTTTTTTTTTCGTTTTTTCCCAAATTTCTTTGATTTTAACCCCTACATGCTTTTTCGTTTGTATGTAGTGTGAAATATAAGTGCCCCCCTGATCCTCATGTCTTCTTTCCGTTAAACTTAAAACAATATTACCAAGGTGCCCCTCGCCCCATACAGGGAAAAACCAAAATCAATTTAAAACCATCTGATCCAACACTCAAGCACCTTTAACGCTCATCCAATAACACGCCTCCCAAAAAAAGCTTTTTGGAAGTTTCCTGTAATAAAAAAATTTCCCTACTCCATGGTTTTACTTTTTCCCCACGAGAAAAAAGATATGAAATCTCACATGTTCATTTAATTTTGGGTTGCATTTCCAATAGAATTATACCGTTATTTTGTGGTAAACCCAGCATCGCATCGACAGCCTATACTTTATTTTTGCGATACACCCCCTCGGTATTTATCAACAACTAGAACAAAATTCGAAAATCGCTGCGCATGGAAAACATTATTGCTGTACCCACTTTAAAATATCCGTCCCCCCATTATATAATATCTAACACTATTTCCCAAAACTCCAAAATAATTAAAAGACTATAAACCGGATAGCCCCAAAGCAAGCAACAATCCCATGTACTGGTAGATTTGCTGTTTTAATCTAGGGTGTTATTCCCCCTCCGCTCAAACTCCTCCGTGGCGTAACGGTTTTAATTTTGTGGCTTAAAAGATGGAGGTCGCCCTGCTGGGCCGAGTTCGAGACCAAACCCTTTAAATTTTTTAATTACTTGATTAAAACATGTTGTTTTCCACCTACGGGAAACAAAATGGTGTGAAAAAAAAGACAAAATAACCCTGAAAACCCTATTATAAAACTTTTATTTTTTTTTTTACGTTTAGCCACATTTTAGCCCCTAATCGCGCTACAGAATACGGGAAACTGCGGGGATCGCGGACGTCCCTGCGGTTATCGCGGGAAGATCCGGGACGTCCCCTGCGGGGAAAAGCGGGAAGATCGCGGGACGTCCCCTTTGGGACCCGGTATCAGCCAGTAGGGGCACTTCTAGGGGGGACCCGTACGGGACGTCCCGCAAGGGTCCCGCCCGTGGGAAGGCGGGAAAAAAATGCGGGAAGACTGCGGGAAAACCCAAAAAAGTTTGTTGGGATATCATCTACTCCCTGAAATTAATTTCGTCATGTTAAATAAAAATAATTGGAAACGAATTTGGGGAATACTATTAGGGTATATAAAACCATCCGTCATTCTATAAAAAGAATATTATCTTGTTTATTCTAGGTGCCGTTAGGCGCCGCAGCCAAGCCGCGGTGCGCTTACCTCAGGCACCCTTTTACAGCAAGCAATTTGAGGTGATTTTTTTTTTTTTTTTTTATCTCTTTCTTTTTTAGTGTGTAAGGTTTTGGCTGTATTTTTCAATTTTTGTTTTGTGGGGATAACAACCCAAAATTATCTCTAAGCCGAAAAAACAAAAATAAACGTTGTGTATGCTACGTACATACAACCAGACGGGCTTAAATTCCAAAATTTTATTTCAGTGTTGGCCAAAAATTCAGTTTTAAAAATTCCTCAATGAAACCGCCTGTTTTAAAGAAATTATTTTTTTTATGCAAGACTGCGATGCCTTTGTTCCTGCATTTATTTGCTGTCGTTGACAAAAGCAGTAACGAAATTTCAATTTCCCGAAATATAACATGCATTTTAAAAACTTACCAGCTAAATCACCAAAACATTTTTTGATACCCACTGCCGATGGGAAAGTATGAGCGGTTTGGCGCTTATATCTCACAATGGGCTCGTCGCACAGGGAAGTAAAAAAACCCAGCCCAAAAAACCAAAGTCATGCCTATCTCGGGGCCTTCGTATAATTTCTTGCATTGAAGTATTATAACACATGTGGGCAGCATGTTTTTTTAAGACTGATAAAACCAAAAATATTTTTCAAACGTTTTCGTAAATTTCATTTAATATCAAAATAAAATTGATAAAAAGTCACATTTTTGCTTTGTGCACAAACACTATAGTGACATAAATTTTTATTATATTTTGTTCCCCAAAAAAATTAAAACTTCCTAAATGAAAATAAATTTGTATCATAAGACTTTAATTTTTTCTTTTGGGAATTTATCAGCATTTGTAAGGGACGTCAAAAAAGTATAGGCCTAAAGATTTTTACTTTTCACCACGAGCGGACCCCCCCACCTCCACCCCAAAACTTAATTAACTCGCAAACCCCCAGAGAAAAAAGAATTTCTTCTTGGAATGAAAAAACTTTTTCATTGTTTTTACTTAAAATATTTCAAAAGGAGATATTTTTTAAAAACATTATCTTTCATCAGTATAGTTTTAAAAAAATACCAGGTCACTTCTCACAAAAATTCAAACCGGACAAAACGTAATTTTTTTTTATTTTCTTGGGGCACCGTACAAGTGTTAGAAAAAGGTACTGTACCGGGCAAAACCGGTGGTCCCCTATTTTTTCTTCCTCTTATCAGCGAAATAAAATAAAGTCAACATAATTCTTATAGTTAATTTCTCAGTACCAAGCAACGGTTTGGGTCTGCTTTTCAAAAAAGATTTCCTAGAAACAAAAGCTACCTTCTTTTGTTTATTTTGTTTACAATCTGTACCTAGTTCCCAGATACTGCTTTTTATTAATTTGCTATGGTTCTGTCGTCTGTTACGAAAATTAATAACATAAAAAAAAAAGTAAGTTTCACTGGTAGGCACTGGTAGGGGTCGACATTTGCGTTTGAACGGGGTAGGCCCTACCCCCAATTGGGGATATCGACTGTGATACGTCAAAATTGCCCGTTTTTTTCCTTTTTTTGTACATGCATCCAACGCAAGACGCGGAACCTGTGCCCATCAAAACCCATTTTGGGGCCCCTTTCTGAGCCGTTTTGTGTAACTTTTACTGTTAATTTAACGATTATGCTAATTATGGTTCAAAAAAATTTAAATTTCACCACAGTGTTCAGAATAGTTAAATTAATACCGCGCGTCTGAAAAATGGTATTCTTTTTCAAAGCGAAGTTCTCTCAAGTTCCCAAAATTATCTTTTTTTCCGAACAATAACCGACCAAAGAAAAAATAGCAAATCCGAAAGTGTCAAAAATTTTTTTTTTTGAGTATGGTTAATTTTTTTATAATTATTTGATCATAACTGTAGAGCTTGTTTTTTTATTTCTAACACCTGCAGCCGGCCTGAAACCCGTCTATGCATTACTCTTAAGGTTTTCTAACAAAATACAAATTTATGCTTTAATGTAGCATAGCCTTTATAATTTATGATGTGAAGGGGGAATATTACCGCGGTAAAATTTTCCGGTCATGGTAAAATTCCGGTAATATTACACGTTTATTGTGACAGTGAAAATTTCGGTAATTTTAAAAAAAAGTTAAAATTTTATTTTTTAGGTTTTGGGTATTATTTTATTTAGTTATCTGGGTGAAAACAAAAAAAGAAAAAAAAGAAAAAAACATGTATTAATAATAAAAGCGGGGAGGAGAACAATATAAGTTTGAAGTAAAAATAGAATTAAAATATTTTATTTATTTTTATTTTTTTTTTTATTTATTTCTCTTGAATCTTGATTCGTTTTTTCGCTCCCTTTTAAACGTAGTGCACTTACTGTACATACCACATTTGCACTGCCACTTGCATTAATTTGGAACTAGGAGAAATTACCTACCTACCTTTAATTTCTTTAATGTATGTTTTTTCTATCATTGCATATTTCAAATTTGATTGCAATTGCAATATATTTTTATTCATTAAAGTTGCATTCATCAAATTCAAACTTGATTTTTTACCCAATTTGCCACTTCCCCGCGGAAAACCTGCCTGAATTAGATATTTTGTATAAAGGCAAAAATTTTTGAAAATTTCCCGTGCTCGGGGAAAATTACCGGTTATATTACCTTTTCAATGTGCCGGGGAATTTTTCTTCTAATAATGCAGCTATTTAGTTTTTTCTTACTGCTTGAGTCCCAAATAATTAAATGGTTGTGTCAATCTTACTGTTTTTTTAGTTACTTTGTCTGCACTGAAGCAAGTCCCAAATCTCTTGCTCAAGGTGAGGGTTCAACCTGCCCCTGCCAAATTTTGTAAATATCACCTTTGCCAGTCCTAAAACTCTGTGTCAAGGGGATAGGTTTCCCTGCCCCTGCTCGTTGTGTAAGTATACCTTCTAGGTCTTTGTATATTGTTGCTGGTAGGCCCATTCTGAGCACAAATGAAAAAAATATTTTCAAAGTCTTAAATTTCTAACCTGCCTACACCAGGGGTTTCCAAAAAGAATAAATTGTGCAAAAAAACACAGATTTTTTTAATCGTTTTAAAGCAAGGCATGTGTGGCTAAAATAGGGTTTTACATGCTCAAAAATGTGTATGAATTATGAATGTACTTGTTTTAACACCCACATTTGGACTAACTAAAATTAAAGTTACGTAATGCTTGGATACCTTACCTGGTCAGTGACTGCGAGGGTCTCTTTGACGATAGATAGATAGATAGATCTAAATACACTTTTCATGTTGTCTATTTGTATGTAGGGCTATGTATACTATCGATACCTACCATTGTTTAAGTATTAACTAACCATTTAGTCACTGTTAAAAAAAAATTTAAATTTAAAAAATCGATCTTTAGTAGGGCATATAATGTTGTATTTGGGGAAATATTTATCATTTGTTAGACAGTAATTCCTCCTTAAATTTTAACATACTGAATTTTATTGTTTTTTGCTTGTTCTCCCAAAGCTGTTGTCTGGGTTCTTTGGGGCCCAGTGGGGTTTGAAGGTCCATGCACACAGCCCCCACTACCCAGACCCCTGTCGCGGCTACTCCGCGGGGCACTGCAGTTTTAAGATCCAAGAGGCCGTCATCATATCTACTCCCTGTTGTTATGTACTGGCCCGGTGAAAATCTAAGCAGACAGGGGAAAACACTTTTCTGCTATGTTTTCTACGAATATACCTTATTCAGCAGGTCTATTTACGTGTATGGTGTTTTCAGGCGAGAGTAACGATCAGCTGCAAGTGTTGACTATATTTGCCTTGAGTGTTCGCTACCAGCCCGCTGACCTGTTGCTTGCGGTCTCCAGTGGTCTTCTGCCTATTCTGACTTCGTTGTGTAGTTACACTTCGTCTGCAGAATTAGCACAAGCCAGCATGCGTCTACTACACATTCTAGCTATGTCTTGTGGGTAAGTAACACCCAACTCGTAGTTAAATTAGCATAAAACTCAAACTTGCCTGCTAGGTTTTCATTTATAGGTTACAAAAACTTAGTGTTGTGTGGGCAGATACCCAAAATGTTGTGTTTGGTAGTGCATTTGGGGGCCAACCCAATAGTAAAAATGTATTACATTTTCAGTTAAAAACAAAATTTGAATTTGGTAAAATTTAAAATTTAAAATACATTTGGGATGGAAATTAGAATTTTATAGCAATTTGAATATTTTTGGTGGGGTAGGTGGGGTAATGTAGTTCTACAGTGTTAGTAATTATTTATACCTGCTACGTACTTTTCTCAGGGTTCATGCCAATATACTGGAGCTGGACGTGATGAACAGTATCGTGAGCCTCATGCACACCCAGTTGGAACGACTCCTGTTTGCTGACCCATCCAAGTGGTCAGCGCGACATAGCGCTCGGCGGAGAGGAACCTGGGAGACTTCTTGGTACTGACGCGTCGCGTGGCCTCGAGCCGAGCGATGAGACGTCTGCTGGCTGTTGCCGCGCTGGACTCGGCTGTTGCTTGAGGTCACTGGCACCCGAGACGAGCCGGGCCTGCCTCGGGTTGCAGTCGCTGAGACCGAAGCTGCTTGCGCTACAGCTGTTGGTGGCGGTGCTGCCTAGTCTGGAGCCATCCTCAGATGCTGAGCACAGGAGCAGGCAAGTACTTCCTTCTATTGGTAGCGTACATCCAGTCGGATTGTGTTTCTAGCTCTACGATGATAGTGACATGTTAGTCTTGTAGGATACCTATCCAGAACAACTTCGTAGTGCCTAAAAATCAATGAAGTTTTTCAATTTACTAGACCTATGAGATTAGTATGATTTTATGTATTAATGTATGTTTTTGGCCCCAAATTTTTAAGTGAATAGTAGGTAGGTAAAAGAACTATGATAGAAACTGTCGTTCATCTTTACTTTTAACACCTCTTCTACACTTTTGTATTGTATTGATATGGATGGATATGATATGTATCCAATATGGCAGTTGATTGTTTATGATTACCTACATACAGTATGTTGCCTATGGGTTCATTGATGTATTGATTCCAGAAAATAACCAGATAAATGCAGAAGAATTGTTAGGGTCGAGAAACTTATCAGATCTTGTCTTACGTGTCTTGGTGCAGGTGGTGAAGGAACTGTTCTGTCAACTGTCGAGTAACATGTGGACTGTACCTCGAGCGATGGCCGAGCGAGCGGCTCACTGTAAGCAGCAAGAGCTCTCCAAGAAGCTCTCTCGGCTCAACAGTCCCTTGATCGATGTGGGGGACTCGAGCGAGGACAGCGTGGCTATGAGTGAGATGGGCTTCGATCCCGACAAGTGTCTAAGCTGCAGCGTTGAAGGCAGCCACACACTCGCTCATGGCCCCGGAGGTCGGGGCTACGGCATAGGCAACACGCCCATTAGTGCTGGTAAGATGTCACCACACTTTGTGTTCTTTTTCATTGTTTCAGTACATAGTATAAAATATCATATTTGAATTTCTGGTAGTACAGTTAGGTCGCAATTATTTAATTCAGCCCATTACTGTGTAAAATATTAAGTTTTCCGAGCATCATTTCAGGCACTTTTATAAGATTTAGGTTGTTTGAGAGCTTCTTTGCCTCGAGTAGCTAGCAGATATGTGTGGCTAACGTAGTCTTACCAATTACCATACATACTTGAAAACAGCTTACATTTAAAGCTTATTAAATTGCTTGTGTAACACTTGATAGCCAAAGTAGCCATGGTTGTAATTATTCATCATTTCATTACTCATTATCCACAATATTATACATACACAACAATACAACAATACAATACAATACAATACATACAGCAGTCCAGCTGCATAAAGTCAAATTTGAATTTGTCACAGGTCCCGTGCCAAGGCTTACTGACTAAGATGTTTTGGTATGAGTTCCTAGCCTAGGCCATTTGGTAAGGTGTCAATGGTTTATCCATTACTATATAGAGTGATTAAATATGGTTAAAGGTGAAAAGCACACTTTAAAAAAATCAATGATAATATTTTTATATTAGGCAAAAAAGTCAGTGTTTCGATATGATACTATCGATAGTGGGAATATTTTCGATATCAATATTTGGCTTCATATCAAAATATCAAAATTTTCACAATAAATGCTTAATTTTGTAATTTTGGTGGAGGTGCCGGACTGCCGGGTAGTCGAAATTAAATTGATCCTTGCTGGTACATAATATTATGGTGGAGGTACCGGGTCATAAAACACGATTGTGAGGTCATAAATATCGTTGAATGCGTGTTTGGTAGGGATGTGCAAACCCACTATTTTTACTTCGAACTCGAACTCGAACTTTCCCAGTTAAAAAAAACGAACTTCGAACTTTACAAAAAATTCGAACTGTATCAAACTCGAACCCAACGTAAAGGTATATCAAACTGTCATAATAGGTAAAATAGTGATAAATCTGGACCGGCACCTCCACCAAGAAAGTATATAACTTCTGGACCGGCACCTCCACCATCCATTTTTTTGTTTTTAAATTTGTACCTGTAAACTGAGAACCATTTTTTGACTTGTCAAATAATATGTGACCGCACACCACTACAAATAAGTAAAAAAAAAAAATTATTTTTTCGAACTTCGAACTTTTTTTCGAACTTGAACCGAACTCGAACTCAAAAAAAGTTCGAATTTTGAACGTTCGCACATCCCTAGTGTTTGGTAATACGTTATCACTTATCAACCCTATTTGGCCACAAATTATTGTAAATAGGCCCACTCTTCTAATAATTTTTAAATTTTAAATTTTGTTTACAAACAATTAAACTTTAATATATCGATATCATATAGAAAATTTTCGTGTGATATTGATAATTGAATGATATGTCATAGCCCAGTCCTAATATAATATATCAAATTATTTATTTCAATTTGGTTCCCCAATTCAGTTTTAAAAGTATAGGGTCTGTTTGTGATGCCATATATTTTTTTCATTAGGGTGCTACCAATGGAAGTTCCTGATTGTGAAAGAGAACAAAGGCAACGAAGGGACCTGCGTTGGTGTAGCTCGCCTTCCTATCAAAGACTACAGCCATCGCTCGTCAACAGACATGTGGCTGTACCGTGCATACAGGTACAAACGTAATATAATAAATAAATAATCGTAATATACTATACTATTACTGTTGTATTGCCTTATTGTTACATCAATGCCAACCCAATGCAGAGTTGGATGTGGCAACAGATAATGATGATTGGAGAAGTCCCAGATCAGTACTACTTTTACTGGTGTTCCTACCACTGCAAAGTGTATAGGCCCTAATTTATTGACAATACACATAATGATACAGTCTAATAAGTAGGCCTACAGACTACGGATGTCAACAATAATTGTATATCGATAATTATTGATAGTATCGCGATATAGATGGCTGTATCGCGATTATCATATGATAATCGATATTGCTAGCAATATCCCGATAATTATCGGGAATCCGTTTTTTTTAAATAGCCAATTCAGTAGTGTAGGCCTGCCTATACAAGTTTATGACGAATCGACGCTGCTACAACAATATTTTTCCTCCTGAATTGAGAATTCCACGGAATCCCAGTGTCTCAAAACGGGTTTTACCGCTCGCAATCTATTTCACGGTACCACTTCCCCCCCCCCTCCCGCTCGCCGCACCGATCGAGGAACAGCACTCGCTGCTCGCGCTCTCTCTTTTTCTCTCTCTCACTCTTTCGTGGGAGGGGCATTGAGGGGCCCGTCGTAGGTGGCGGCTAATCCGCCGACCAGCGTTGAGATGGGGCTCAATTCAAATTAACGCAAATGCCAGAACAGCAAGTTTTAGGCCGAAGTTTCATAATATTATTACCAAGTAACCGTATCAGGCAATATTTTTTGACCACAATATTATCCCGATATTATTCTCATTTGGGCGCAATTATCGATATGAATTTTCATATTGTTCGACATCCCTACTAATAGGCACCTAGATTAGCAACTGAGCGCACTACCGAAAATACACTTGGAGCTCTCTGGGTGGCCCCTTTGGGCATTCTGTGAAGATTTGGCAATGCCAATCACCCATCCTTTCCCATGTTAATTGTACAACATTATTAAATTGCTGTTATTAATCGTACTAGTTGCAATGGATATTGAAAATAATGACATCAAGAAATTCGTTCTGTATCGTCAACTGTACTAATCTAGTAGCCAAACACAGAACATTATGTCATATTTTACACTTTTACTGGAACCCGATTCGAAAACTTGAGCCAGATTTGATTCAAACGTTTTAGTTGGTAATCGATCCAGTTGTGGTTGGTCGAGGTCGTAAGGAATGCGATTGTTTCGTTTGGGGAAATTTGGTTTTGTTTGGTTTGAGAAAATGCCATGAGATACACAACCTGATTATACACTTTTTCAAACTAATATAACAATAGTATGCTCAAAGAAAATTTACCTGTAGTAAGAGCCTACCCTTAAGAGTCCTGTGCGTTTCCTTTTAACATGAAATTATACCATTTCTCCCCGATTGAAAACAATACACGTTGTCTATTTTCAACAGAGTTATTAGTTATATTTTTATCTCTTGACTGTGTTGATTATTGATTATTGATTATTATTGTCTCTGTAATTACAGTAGAGCCCCACTAATTCGGGCTAATTGTGTCCGGGTATAGCCCGGATTAGTGAAAACCCCAAATTAGACGGAAAATGTTTTTTTATCGCGTATTTTGATACATTAATGGTTAGTGTATCATTCGTAACCCTTCCGCTGTCATAAATACTTCTCTTTATGGCTTTAAAAGCGATAAGAACAGACCAGCTCGACCTTGTGGCTGGCTGCATACATCGAGAGAAAGAGAGTGAGCGCGATTACGACTGAGAGATATTCTCTTAATGGCCCCTTGCTCACGACCTTGTGGCTGGCTGCATGCATCGAGAGAGAGAGCGCGCATGCGGCAGAGAGAGACAGGGAGAGGAAGAGCTCAAGAGATTGTGAACGTAGCATGTGTCAAGAGAAACAGCGAGAGCGCGCGTGTGGCAGAGAGAGAGAGAGAGAGAGGAGTGTAAGCGGAGTGAATTGGAGATTGAGTTATCACTGTAAAATAAACAAAACAAAGATTTGTCCCAGTGAGATATGAAGTTTTATTACGTAAAAAAATAGTTGTGGCTCTTGACTATGGGTCATCAAAGATAGTAGTACCATTCTTACTTACAGACGTGACGTTTTTACAAACACTTTTATATTTAAGTCGTTTTGCATTATCCATTGTTTAAACAATAGCACTGCACCAACAGTGTTGGCTCGGACGCTAAGCGCTCGACTCTGATTCGGGAGGTCCCGGGTTCAAATCCCGTCGAGACCGGCAATCCTGACTGAAGGTTTTTTCCGAGGTTTTCCTCAGTCGTTAAGGCGAATGCAAGGGATTGAGTCCTCTTAAATAGCCCTCGGACATCCCTTCACAATTTCCTATCCGCACATACCTAGTTCACCTGAAGAGGGGCTAATTGCACCCTGTAACAGGTTTCCCACGATAAAAAAAAAAAAAAAAAAAAATAGCACTGCACTGTACTGCGCATAATAAAAACAAACACGAGTTACGAAACACCCTACCACAGATAGGGGATGTGACTGTACTGAAGAATGCTGGGGCAATGCACTAGCAAGGCCGTCTGTAGATGCTCGGTCATTGTAAGGGCGCGTTGGTGGCGGGGGGTAGGGAGGGGAGTCAGCCGGCCGGCTAGCCTCGTCTCGCTCGAGCGGTACAGACAGCACTCGGTCAGCTGTGGGCCTGCGGCTTACTTGCTCCATAATGCACGGCTAGTGTCAAGACTCCAAGTACCTTTCATTTAATTATTTTTAAATAATTTTTTTTCGGCCCGGCCCGAATTATCCAGAAACCCGAATTACCGGGGCCCTACTGTATATCAAGCATGCCTTAAAGACGTTACAGGCCTGGTTGTCACTTGTTTTCGTTGGTATGAGCAGATGTCTTTGGTTGTGCATTTAGTAATTTTTCATGGTAAGGCTTGTGATAAGGATCTCTATGGTTGCATCATCTACATACGGTAGTTTGTTTTATGATTCATTGATTGGATTAAGAACAGACAATAAGTAGGTTATTGTAGACTGTTTTTTTTTACCTGTGCAGAGTGGGGCTTCTTCAGCTATTCTTCTTTCTTGCTATCCAGTATAAAATGGCTTCTTTCTCTGACCTGCTCATATCATTGGGCAGGGAGTCAATGTCATTCTGGAGTGTGGCGCACCTGAAAAGGTGTGCTCTGTCTTGGTGAGAGAGTTAAGAGAGTTGTTTTTGTCCAACAATTGATTTATTTAGGCATGGCTGACTACCGTTGCGCAGTAGAGTTGAATGCGACCAAGTTTGAACGATCTTCAAAATGGTCACGCGATCAACTCAGCACAACCAATGCAGAAAAACTAAAAATACTATCATGCAATGCCCGCTTGACTTTGGAGCACTAGAAGCACTTTGACAGCTGAATTATTAGGTCATATTATTGAGGTTGTTGTTCAAAATTCAAATAAAAGTGGTATTGTATTTTAGATGCCTACACCTTAACTATTTCCAACAGATCAAGTAATGTCGAAAGAGAAGTTGAAAAGATTTCTAGGATGAAGGGCCTTTCTGAAGCAGGAACTCGTAGGCCTAGGCCTATCATCCATTGACAGCTGAATGAAAAACTTTTTGTAGATGTCAGTCTGTGTAGTTGTTTTTTGTTGTTGCAAGAATGGTATTGAAGCATGCTCTCATTGGCCCTTTATATTTTAACAATGTTGCCAACTGTTAAAGCAATTGTTAATGTTACAAATAATTATTTTATTTATTTGTTTTAATTCAAATGAATGTGAATAGCCTAATAAAATAACTTTTAAAATAATAATTTTTGCTTGGAGATAATTATGCATAATTTTTATGTCGTTTATTAGGTAAGAAGAAGGCTTTCAATTAAGCCACCAATTTTTTTTTGTGGTCCACATGCGAAATGGCCGGCAAGAATTGTCAAAAGGTCTTTCAAACTTGGTTGAATTCAACTCTACTCTAGTTACCCGGATAGTTAATCTTCTTGCAAATGATTGATGGAATGGGCTTAGCATTGCAATGCACGGGGTTTTCCTCCGTCAAAGCAACAACAAGCCCGATCCTCCTTCAGTGCTGACATACAAGGTCAATGCCACTAGCTGTGGCTGCGTGGTTTAATCTATGGAAAGATTTGCAAACTATTAGTTGGTATTTATTGAAATATTGTGATGATAGATGATGTATTTTTTGACAAAGCGCAGGAATGAATCAGGTACGTAATAGCGGGTATTGGTAAGAAACAAGTTGAAACTATTCTCACGAGCATCAAGCGGTTAACTGGTACATTGACAACCATAGATTTATGTAGGCCTATATCTATCTAGAATATATGTGCTGTCTGCTGTGAAGGGGATTATTGTGGTTGACATGCAGTATTATGGTCATCTGTTCAACATATTGTTTCCTGGTTTCACAGTGGCAACCTGTACCACAATGGAGAGCAACCCCTCACCTTACCCAGCTTCACTCAGGGAGATTACATCACAGCTGTACTGGACCGCAATGCTAAAACTCTTAGTTTTGGCAAGAATGGTGAGGAGCCTAGGCTTGCCTTTGAAGATGTTGATGGACCAGAATTGTATCCGTGCGTCATGTTCTATAGCACAAATCCTGGGGAAAAGGTCAGTGTAATACCTACTGTTATTTTTATGCAAGTTTAACTCCAGGTTATTGTTTAAAATTTGGGTATGACAATCAGAAATGTACTGTCAATATTGAATCGAAAATGAATGATTCAAACTTTTTCATCCAAATCGATTGATACTTGTTGCTCAATTGTAATTTTTCTGCATGGTTGTCACCCAAAGTATAACTCACACACTTTAAAAAAAAAACTTTTTTGGTAGGCTACTAAACCCAAGTGAAACACCACTGAATAATTGTAAGTTGTGGATCCATTGTAATACTTTGACCTAAGTTGTGGATCCATTGTAATACTTTGACCTAAAACTAAAACTATTGTTGACAGACAGACTAAATGACATCAATGGAAAATTATTGATCAATAAATCAATAATCAACACTACATTGTTGTTTGATTTTACCGATTAATTAATATCAAATTGTTTGTGAGTAAATTGAATAGGTCCTACATTTATAACCGTTGTTCATCCCAAGTTTAAAACAATGAACTGCTATTAGTTCTCTAGATAATATAATTGTCTTTTACAATCAAACATGGTGAAGAAACCTCTTAAATAATTTGCTTCTAACTACGTACAACGCTTTTGAATGTTACAAACACTTGCATATTGACAATAATTGTGGTTTGGTGAGGCATTTAGACTTGAGAGTTGTATATGTTGCAGGTGAAACTGACTGATATGCAAGTGCGGGGTGCAACTCGGGACTTGTACACTGGTGAACCCCAGTGCGCACCCGAACCAGCGGTCATCGTCGAGTCCTACATTGGGCTCCTCAGACAACTGCACAACACTGACACATGGAATACACAGGTGTGTACTTTTATTTTGTACCGGTAGTGGTTTAGTTGGCCGCTGATATGGTAACATGGTTGATGCTTGTTGCTCGAGTATTAGTATGATGATGACGTATGTTTTTTATCATAATAAGTGAGTTTGCAGGGTATGTGCAGTTTTCATTGCCAAACGCTTATTCAATGTGGTACACCAACGAAACTTCACACAGCTTGACAGGGGCCCCAATTCACGAGTAACCAATATGTTTTGCTTGAATCAGGTCTCTGACTGTTTGCTGGAACGTTTGAACCATGCCAGAGAGTTGTTACCTGGTCAAGCAAGCGAGTCTCCAAGAAAGTCTGAGGAAAAAAGTATTAGCCGAGCTGAGTGGACAAAGCAACTCGACTTGGAGCAACTATGTAAAGAGGTAAGTACCTCGGTGATAGAGATACCGGTTAGGTACTTTTATTCTAAATTCCTGTACATAACATCAGTTTAGGTTAAATCATAGATCCACTGCTCCCAATAATAGTGTCAATCTGTTGATGAGAATCTGTATAGAAGTTTCAGTTCCAGTTCCTAGGTTGCTCAGAGACCTCTGACTACTATATAGTTTTTACTTTTTACTAGGGATGTGCGGGTAGTGGTTTTTGAACTCGGGTCGGGCTCGGGTCGGGTAATTGAAAGTACCCTCGGGCTCGGGTAATTGAAGTACCCTCGGGTCGGGCTCGGGTAGTGAAATTTTTTTTATTTGAGAATTCATTAAAAAAAAAAAATTCCTACAAAACAGTGTCGCCGTCTAGGGAGTGACAAGACTAAAACTACAGTTGAACAATCAAAACACACAAAATACTCATATAATTATGTAATTAATATCTAGGTTATAGCTCTTATTATAATAACTTGACGCCAGAACACGGGAATAGTCCTCCGTTAAATACACTTAAAATACATCTACTGTTTATAAGAACTAGCGTGGTAACACGGGAACAGTTCTCCGGTTTAATACACTGAATAATATATAATAACACTTATTAATAACTTGACACCGCAACACGGGAATAGTCCTCCGGTTTAATAGCTGCAAGAATAATAACTGTAAACAAGTACACTAAGGGTAGCCACGAGACCCTAAGACTACGCTCAGGAACCTCCTTTGCGCTCGCGTCCGGTCACACACTGTGGTCACTCGCCTTCATCCCCTCCAGCGCACGTCGCCCATGCCTCATGGGGGTGGGGGTGACATTCTCCCCCCTTGAAAGAAGACTTGGGCGCCGTAAATTGTAGCGCTGATGAGCCGCGATGATGTAGACAAGCCTTGTGGCGATGGTCTGCTATCCTCAACCATGGGCATTGCAGGACAAGGAAAGTGTTTAGCATTGTGAAAGACTTGTACATGGAGTAGGATCTGAGAAGTGGAGGTGGAGGGATCGGATGAGTGCTTAGACCGAGGTTTGTTTGTAGGGATAAGGGGTATTTGAAGAATAGGGGGATGTGTTTCAGACTTATCAGAAGGACCTTGGTGGCAACAGTCCAAATTGGTGCTTCCACCCAAGCTTTCAGTTGATCAACGTTGGCTTTGCAGCTGCCTTCCTGGTGCCTGGTTCTTGGAGTGTATAAGAGTTACCCCTACGCTCATGCACACGATATGGTCCTGACCACTTTGGAGCCAGTTTGGCAGTTATGCCCTGACCTGCATTGCATGAGTGAGTGGGACTCTCTGAGGACAAATCCCCTATTTGAAATGATCTTTCAATACGTCCAGCATTGTAAGAAGATTCTTGTTTATTGTGAGCCTTCCGTACTGTTCTTGAGCAAACGCAATAGCAGATTTCATGCGGTCCTGAAGGGTTATGGCATAATCGTGGTGATGAAGAGGGGTAGCTTCTGTTGTCTCTGCCTGCATATCCCATGGTTTCGTAATTCTCTTCGAAGGTAAGCAGCGCAGGGGTCATGCCTGTTGCCTCACTTACCGATGTGCGCATGGCAAACGCAATCTCATGGAGATATAAGTCCCAATGTTTATGCTCTTGACAGAAACACTTCAGTGCAGTTTTAAGGGTACCGTTGTTGACGTTCCACTGTTGACCGCATGGTCGATAAGGCACGGTGTGATGAGATGCCACACCTGACCTCTCATCACGGATTTCCATAAACGGCTTACGAACTGTTACCGTTGTCACTGCTTATGGACAAGGGGAATCCATAACGACAGAAGTACTCTTCAACTTATCAATTACCACACGTGAAGATGGATTACGTATGGCGTAGACTTCGAAGTTCCGAGTGAACTTGTCTAGAATAAGCAGGATATACTTGTTGTTTCGTGATGTTGTAGGCAGAGGACCCATAAGATCTATGCTCAGCGCAGTGAGCGGTTGAGCTGTGGTACGCTCTCCATGAACCCAGAGGGGCTTACAATTTCGGGGTTTAACCCGTTGGCACACAGGACAGGCCTTGACAAAATCAAGAATATGCTGGCGCATTCCGAGCCAAACAAAACTTTCTCGTATCTTTGCCAATGGTCCTTACATAGCACCATGTGCCCTCCAAGAGGCGAAGAGTGGTATGTCTCAAGTACTACACTTCAAAAGTTGCTTGGAACCCATATGGTGTCCTTCTTTCCTTCCGCCTTTCGCACCAATAACCCGGAGTCGGCCAGCTTACTCTCAGACACAATTGCCCTTACACGAGAAGCATAACGGTATCTTCGGGAAGCACTTGAGTAGTCAGGTACTTGATGGCGCCACTGATGTCCGAATCGTTCTGCTGGGCAGTGATAAATCCGGGTAACATCCTGCAGAGGCCGTATGTCAAGAGAAGGTGGTGTGGCCAGGGTAACTGAACACACTTCTTCAAATTTTATCCCCTCTGGTTCGTTAGGAATGTCAATTGGAAATATTTCCTCTGCGATCCAACCTGGTGAGGTTTGTGTTGAAGGAGGATCCAGTAAAGGCAAGGGATACCGACTTAATGTATCTGCTGGTATATTGCTAGCACCTTTTCTGTATTTAATAGTACAGTTCAATCCCTGCAGACGGAGAAACCCAACGCCTAACACGACTGGATGTTACATCAGTTGGTGAACATCCATGACAAAGAGGCATGGTCACAAAGAATTTGGAATGGTGCCATATCAATGTAGGGCCTGAATTTGTCCACTGCCCAAACCACGGAAAGGCACTCCCATTCCTGTAAGTGTATTGTTTCTCGTGAGGACCGGAGAGATCTGCTGATAAACGATATTGGCTCCAAAACACCCGTGTCGAGGTTTTCTTGGAGTAGAACTGCACCCAACCCAACTCCCAGATGCATCAGTTTCAATGGTAAATGGGCGGTTTAGATCTGGCAGAGTTAGGGCAACCGTAGCGGCTAAGCTTGACTTAAGGTTATCAAAGGCGTCTTCTTCAACTTTGGTCCACCTCCAGGCTCTATCTTTAGCTAATAGGTTAGTCAGTGGGTGGGCTATGGTGGAGAACCCTTTGATAAAAGTCCGGTAATAGCCCACAAGGCCAAGATAAGATTGGAGCTCCTTTACTGTGCGAGGAGCTGGGAAATTTTGCACGGCAGACACCTTGGTTGGATCAGGGCTATATGAATGTTTGGAAAGCACATGTCCAATGAAGGGGAGGGTAGATCGAAATAGCTGGAGCTTAGTTGGATTAGCCGTGAACCCAGAATCCTTGAAACACTTGATTTAAGTGCTCCCGATGTTCTCCAGAGTTTCTGAGTACACGATTATGTCATCGAGAAATGTAAGGCAGAACTTATGCAGGAATTTGGATAACGTCTTATCCATGGTACGTTTGAAATGTCGCTGGTCCCCCCGAAACTCCAAAAGGCATTCTGGTGAATTCAAATGTTCCTCTGTGTGTGAGGAAGGCTGTTTTGGGATGTCATCCTGAGCTACTGGGATTTGAAAGAACCCTTGCGACAGGTCAATGGTGGAAAAGTACTAGCACGTCCCAGCTGCGCGAGTAGCCAATCTGTTCGTGGCATGGGCCACGTTGGGGCTGTGGTGACTTTGTTGAGTCTCCGGTAATCAATGCTAGGCGATATCCCCACGATTTCTTAGGAACCAGCACCGGTTGCACTAGCCCACTGGCTATCAGAAGGTCGGATAAGGCCTTGGGTTAGCATGAGTCGATTTGTTCGTTTAGAATTTCTCGTTTGGTGTCATTGATTGGGCGCAGACGACAACGGATTGGTGCTGCTGGGCCTGTATCAATGGTGTGTTCGGCAACATTGGTGAGACCCGGTAGCACAGAGATCATATCTTTAAATGTATGCATCAGCCTATAACCTCGGTTTGAAGTGCAGCTGGGGAATCTTGAATGCGATCGATGGGAGGACTGGCTGGAAAGGACGTCCCAGATGCAATAGGGGGCTGTACGACAGAAGTGTGCACCACAGCTCGGCCCTCGAGCTCTTGCACATCATACTGTCGAAATTTACCCATCATGAGCCCAATTGCCCAATTGCCATGGCGGATGTCGATAATCATGCCTGTGATGGCCAAAAAATCTCGACCCAGGACAATATCATGAGACAGACTTGGAAGGGAAAGAAAAGTATTATGAACTTGCCCTCCTTGAAAAGTAAAGGAAATCAGAAGAGAAGATGAAGATTGTGCCAACCTGATGCGAGTTGTAACGGCACATTCTTATGCAAAGCAGTGGCTCCTGCTTCCACTGCTGCTTTATGTGCACGGTGCCCCACCAGACTCATACTGGAACCAGTGTCAATGAGTGCCATAAACTGTTCCTTGCCTATAGTCACCTCAATCATTGGTTGCAATGTAGTCTCTATGGTGTGCATCTGCGCTACGTATAACAGCTTGCGTAGCTTCCGGGACCAGGTGCCTTGCCAGAAGCTACGCCATTTCGTTTCCCGCCTGTTTGAGAAGAGGGCAGTTAACCTCGAAATGACCAGGTTGGTTGCATGTCCAGCACGCTGGATTTAGCTTAGCCTTAGTCTGCTTTGCCGACGAGTAAGGCTAGTCTGTGGAGCACCTTTGTCTCCCGCTGATGTGGTTTGAAGTGGAGCATTGAGCGAACAGGTGAGGGATTAACCTTGTAACCTGCTTGGTTAAAACCGTCGTGGCCCTGCACATAGTTCAGGCTGACGGCTGGAGAGAAAGATTCTTTAAATTTGCACCGAGCTGGTCCAAAAAGCCAAGTCTTTGGCTACTGCACATGCTGGTGGAGGAGGAGGTCGGTAAGAAAAAATTTGAAAAGCTTCAGCTTGCAAGGCCGGGGCTGCGCCGCAAGTTCATGCAAGGTGGCAAACGAGCAACCTTGAATTAAGCGTCGATAGTCCGGGTGCATCTGGGCGCGCACACGCTGGACTTTCTCCTCTTCTGTTGCAAGGTCGCCTATACGGTCGTAGTAGGCCGCAATAACCCGAATAAACCTGCCCAGGGGTTCACTGGAATGCTGGCGTACGGGTGTCTAGCTCACGCTTCAGCCGAAAGAGAGTAGTCGGCAGCACTGAATTCGCCACGGAAAGCTTTGGCGAAAGCCTCCCATGACTGAAAACCCCTATTAAAGGACCACCACTGGTAGGCGTCTCCGATAAGGGCTGACGGCAAAACTCTGCTCAAAAGTATTGAGTCGTTAATGCCCTGACCACGACAATAGCGTTGCATGTCCATCGGGAAAACATTTCGGGCGATGACCTGTCACCAAAGCCACTAAATGTGGGGAGGTCCATTCTCAGTGACCAGGAGCATTGGCCCTCTTGGAATGTGGGGTGTCTGGTCAGAGGAGGGGAGTTGCCTTCCCAGAGTGACAGTACGTTGGGTGGTTGTTGAAGGGGGGTGGTTGGACGTTGAGGTTGGTAAGGGGGGTTTGGGGTGTGTTGAGCACTCAAAAACGGGTTGGATGATGGAGATGGGCGTGGTGTTACATTAATGAATGAATGTGCATGCCCAATTGGTTGGTAGCTTACGTGTTCCTCCGCAGTAGCCATCAAGTTGTGTGGGTATGGAGTGTCCGCTGCCGTGAAGTTGTTTTGGGTATGGAGTGTCCGCTGCCGTGAAGTTGACTGCGCCCGGAGTATGGCTATTGTCCACCCTTGTGAATGGGGTGGTGAATACAACAGGTGCCGCGAGTTTGCCTGGCTGGCTCCAGGCAGGCACAGCGCGCGCTCTGGCAGCTGCCGTGAGGTCCGCGAACAGTGGTGAATCCGTGTAGGGAAAGTACCTGCTCCACGCGATCACACGCAATTGTGGCCAAAACGTTTAATCTACTGATGTTCGTCAACATATAATTTAAAATGATCCCAACCCTAATACTAACAATAACTAATTTATAACGAGCCCACACTTGTCGCCGACTAGGGAGTGACAAGACTAAAATACAGTTGAACAATCAAAACACACAAAATACTCATATAATTATGTAATTAATATCTAGGTTATAGCACTTATTATAATAACTTTTACGCCAGAACACGGGAATAGTCCTCCGTTAAATACACTTAAAATACATCTACTGTTTATAAGAACTAGCGTGGTAACACGGGAACAGTTCTCCGGGTTTAATACACTGAATAATATATAATAACAAATTATTAATAACTTGACACCGCAATACGGGAATAGTCCTCCGGTTTAATAGCTGCAAGAATAATAACTGTAAACAAGTACACTAAGGGTAGCCACGAGACCCAAGGACCTACGCTCAGGAACCTCCTTTGCGCTCGCGTCCCGGTCACACACTGTGGTCCTCGCCTTCATCCCCTCCAGTCGCACGTCGCCCACTGGCCTCATGGGGGTGGGGGTGACAACAGTTTTGCATTGGTTGCAGGTAGCCACTCTGGGCTGTGTTGACACAAAGTACTTCCAATCGGCGTTTATGAACTTTTGCTTGAGTAGGCCTAAGCCTAGTACAGTGAAACCCCGCTATTATCGTTTTTCCTGCATCAATCGTTCGTTATTCTCGGAAATAATATCGTAACAATCGTTTTCTAATATTTCCGATACGAAAACCCAAGAAAAACCGATGCGATCGCGTATTTTTCTCTTCCGGCCGACGAAATCATGCGTTTGTACCAGCCATGCATCTGACGAAATCGCGCGTTTACACCAGCCTTTTGGTCTGACTCCGCCAACGCTCTGCTGCGCGCAACGATGCGCTCTAGATCGGACTTCTAGATGAATTGCAACTTTGTTCTAGGCCTGCCGCCTAGGCATTAGACGATGTTTATTAGCGTTGTTTCTTTTTCACCATTCGCCTACGTACGTAATATTCAACTTGCTTTATGCCGTTATTTGCGTTGAATAACCAGAAGACGAGTAATGACGGTCAGTAGGGCCTATTACTCCAGCGGGAAACAGCGCCGGAAGAGCCAAGGACACAGCATCATAGCAAAGCCGCGCCCACGTCGTAGCGATTGGTCCGCTACGACGTCAGCTGTTCGTTTGGCGTGTGAGCGGGAGGTTTCAAAGGAGCAGATTGGCGTTTTCCTTTATTACTTCTACCCGACCCGACTTTTTCGGGTAGGAATTGACGGCCCGACCCGAGGTCGGGTAATTTTACCTACCCGAAAATTACCCGTTTTTCGGGTACCCGCACATCCCTACTTTTTACATTATTTCATAACTTGCATTGTCTAATATATGTACAGTACCAAAATGTTGTAAAAAGTGAAAATGTTGTACAGCTCAAGGATTCCTCCAATGCACCAGTGACTTAAGGCCATGCTAGCCAATTCATTTGCTACATTTCTTTTTTATTTTTTGGTTTAGGTATTATAAATGTGGTCTATGTCTCACGTAGCTTCTTTCTCCGAAGGGCACATCAGTGAACCTAGTCTAGTCATCTCATGTGTGGGTGAAGGTGTAATCGTTTCCATTGATAAACTAAGTATGTGCCTGCATTGTTTGCTAGGTTTGGCCAGCGCTGGCTGTGATTGGTGGTGTTGACAGAGGGCTGCGAGTGGGAGGGCAGTGCTTGCACAAGCCTACGGGAAGGAAGGCCATAGTGTTGGGAACTCTGAAACCTGGCCTTGCAGCGATCAAGTTACAGTGGGACGAAGCCACTGTGAGGTATGCTTTAATCAACTCTTCTAGGTTTAGAACTCATGTTTCTAATCTCAAAGTTCTTGCATGGTTACTTATGGTACTGGTAATACCTACTTTACTTTCAACAGTAGAAGGTGTGCTAACTTGATTTGATTTGTATGGCTTACCATCTCATATTAATGCACGTAGGCTATTTGAGACGATGAGTGGTGATAGATGAGGATGAAGTATGAATAGAAGAGAAGAGGGCACCCCGGTACTGGCAGGTAGCCTACTCCTTTTGAAAAGTACCAAGGGGACCAACAGCTTTACTTCCCATCCGAAAGAACGGTGTAACCTTGACAGTCATATAGGTTCCTAAACCGGACTGCCGAGCAGACCTTGAGGAGAACGAAGCCGTTACACTAGCTTTCAAACCCTCCATCTGCTCTAACCAGCGGTATGTGTGTTTCACGGCAGAGTGTTCACCCACTCTCCCCCTGACCAAGCCTGAGGCTGCTTAACTTCGGTGGTCGAGTGGGAACTGGCTAAGCGCGACTAAACCGTTAATAAGCCTGCACAGTGCACATGAGTTCCTAGATTGTAGGGTTAACATCTGTTACCTGTGCTGTGTTACCCAACCGGGAATTACCTAAATCTTTCCTAAGGATTTAGATCTTGTTTGGATATGTTTTTCGATAACCAGAATGTATTATCGATTATCGAAATATCAAATAATTGGTCAATAGTGGCACGAACCAAACTCTGAAGACGGATACATTGTGCCATGCACTAGCTGGGCTGATGGTGTCACACTCGAGATTAACGTTTGGAAATGAGATATATGTCGATAATGGAAGCCAAACACAATTGACATCAAAGACAGAGTAAGTAGAAAAACTGAACGCGATTGTATTGTTTTGACTTACACTTGCCACACTTGAGGTTCCACTTATAGGTCAGAACAGTCTTTCTTGGTGATATCGATATTATTGATAATGATAATGCCATTACCATTTTGATAATCGATAATGAAAAAAGTATGTGCATCCCTAGTTTTTATATTCAACTGGTACTTTGAATGCATCCCGTGATAAAAAATGCAATGTAATTAAGACTGGACATTTTTATCGATGTCGGGAGTTTTTTTGTCTTGTTTTTTTTTTTGTAGAAATCGATGCTTTTTGTAAATTAATTTATGTACTATAAAAATAAAATGATCAATTTTGCAAATTTTGCAATTCCCGCTTAAATTAATTTCAATGCAATAATTTAAAATTTTAATAAATTACAATTTTTACGTCGCAATTTGAGGTAGGCCTACTCTTCAACAGTTGCATAAAACTTCACTTCCAACCTTCCAACCCTCCATGCCGTTCGAGGCAAGGCACTCGACTCTCGCCCTCTATCTCTCGCTTCACTGCTCCCTCTCTCTTACTCTCTCGTGGTAGGGGCATCGAGGGGCCTGTCGCAGGTGATGGTCAATCCACCGACCAGCGCCGAGACAGCGCGCAATTCAAATTGACACAAATGTAAGAAAAATGAGTTTTATGTCAATATATCCTGATATGATTATAAAGTGACAGTATCGGCGCGATATTGTTTTGACAAAATATTATTCTCATTTCGGCGCTATGTTGATATGAACGTTTGACATCCCTACTTAATATTAGTAATTTATTTGAGAAAAAATAAAAAAACAATTATTTCAATGTCAATTTCGATGTTGATGTTGATGTCAAAAAAATTTGACATCGCGACGTAACATCGATTATTTGACTTTTCAATGTCGATGTTGCTATTTAACATCGATGCCCAGCCTTATTTACAAGTGGTATTGAGACAAGGGATTGACTTGACTTGACAACTCGTCAGGAGACTTTTGTAATTTACCATGGCGAGCTGACGAGTAGATTTTGAAGGGTTGTTCGTTGGACAGCCCTATTAATGTACATTATTATATTTAGGTCTATAATAATTAGCTGTTTGGATTGGAGAAAAGTTGACAGGTTTTGAAAAGAATAGAGAACTTCCAGACTTCCAAACTTCCAACCCAGCCTTTTGGCACTATCACCCCAAACAAGAACATATAATGTAATTGAATTCGGTACATCAAGAAGAACATGTTTTATATAGTCATGTTGACAATTTAGGAGATTTTATTTTAAATCAAGCATAGATTTGCGCTGGTTTATGTGCACCCATTTATAACATTGTGTTTCACTGACACATGCACTGCGCTCGGGTCGTCACAACTATTAATTGAAATGTAATAGTTCATCCAAATTCTTTGTTCTAATTAATTTAAACGTATTGGTCATACAAATTCTATTTTGCCAAGCTTTTCAAGGATGTTGTTATGGGACACTGTACGTTTATGAATTAAGAATGCGCAAATGTGGAAGGGTAGATGAGCTCGGCCCTTTTTTTACATCTCATTTCTTTTGAGTGTGTTAGGTTTGGCTGTATATTTACAAGTTTTTGTTATGTGTGGGATCTCATTCCTTTTTCAAGTTTCATTGCAAAATTATTTGTTAAAATACTGTATAATAATTTTATCATAATCGATTAATTTCTATGGTATTACCAATTAACAATAGAATGTAAAATATCTAGTGGTCCAAAGACTTGCTTTTTGTAAACAGTGTAGGCGATCATTGTCAAGTACAGGTACTGTAACTATAGTTACCTACTTGTTGAATGTATGCCTGTATAAGGCTTATATTAAAACCTTTATTTGGAAGCCTTCCAGCAAACTTTTTCAACTTTTTATTTCAAAAGGCACTATATCACTACAACCTTAATGTCCATGTTAAATATGAACCTTGTAGCCCCACCCGTTTGGGCAGAATCGCTGGCCGATTGATGCTCGTTGGTCTTGTGGTTAGCGTATCTGCTTCCAATGCAGAAGGTCCAGGGTTCGATTCCCGTTTAAGTCAGAAGTTTTTTAACTTCTGATTTGGACTTCAGTCCATCAGTTCTTGTCTTAGGAGTTTGTAAACGGTGATTTTGGAGCCGTCCTAGCAACGAAGCACATAATAAATTTCAGAGTTGTTCTGAATCGGCCTTGTTGATTCTGGCGTTGATTCGCGGGTGTTCGCACTGTCCATACCACTGATTGCAATATTTCCAATTAAAAATATCGATCTTTGGTTGGTTATCGCTCACTCGTCGATTGCGTCGGGGCCTGCAAGGTTGGCTTGGTCGCTTTGATTTAAAGTCCCCCACTGAAAATCAGTTCTATAACTGAGTGGGTAGACTCTAAATAAAATTTATTATTTATTATTTATTATTTACTGACAAATTATACCGTAGTAGTAGTGCTGCTCAGTAGTAGTAGTTGCTATCCTGAAAGTGATTTTGAGCATGTTTCAAGCCATTTTTTCACCAAGAAGGAAAGTTCGCACCCCAACAAAATTTAGCATGTGTTGTCAGGTACCTATATTCCCTCGATTTTGATAGTTTTCAAGTTCACACCACGTTTCATGACAGCTGGCTGTCACCTCGAAATCACCCCTACTTTGCTTGCTGTATAAGGTGCTCGAGTGTGTAGCGCACCGCGGCTTGGCTGCGGCGCCCTAACGGTTTCTAGATTTATATTATGTATATATATATATGGATTGTTGTAGGTTTTCGCGGCCCGTCATAGGATAAAAACAAGGATCTTGGGTAAAACCGCGTTTCGACACGGTTTTACCAAAGATCCTTGTTTTTAACCATATAATGGACCAACAACCAACGCCCCAGTTAGTTCCTGCAGATGATCTGTTGCAAGTTAATACATCAACAGTCAGAGTGACAAGATCCATGACGAAAAGAAATATGACGGACATGTAGTGACTTTCTTCTTTGCAACGTCAAGCTTTGCAGTGATTCTTTGAGTTGTTTTAATTCGCCATATGTGCAGTGATTTCTATTGTTTTTATTTTGTTTTCCCAGTTTTGTTCTGAATTTATAATGTATGTAGTTTTCGTTTTTTATATATTAAGTTGTTATTGGCCCTGAAGAAGATGAGTGAAATTTCATCGAAACGTTGGCCTAATGTAAATAAACGTGGCATTATAACCGAAAAACCTAGTTCATTAATATATATATATATATATATATATATATATATATATATGTAGATGTGGATTCTGCGGTGATTTGCCCTGTGTTTTGAGTTGATGGCTCTAAAAAGAACCGTTCTTTTTAGAGCCATCAACTCAAAACACAGGGCAAATCACCGCAGAATCCACATCTACATCTACCAGCGGCCCTGAAAGCCTAAGAATCCATTATAAATATATATATATATATACATTTAATTTCAGATTTTCGCGGACATATGTAAACATATTGTTTTTTACTGGGGCTTTTTGCCGCGAATAATTTATTAAAGAAGAGGGCACTGACTTACCCCTCCTCTCCTGACGTTTCGGGAAAGTCGCATCTCCCATCCTCAGAGGCCTTCACTCCACGATGTGTTGCCTGGAGCTCCTGCCTGGAGTTCGCGAGTGAGGAGCTCCAGGCAACACATCGTGGAGTGAAGGCCTCTGAGGATGGGAGATGCGACTTTCCCGAAACGTCAGGAGAGGAGGGGTAAGTCAGTGCCCTCTTCTTTAATAAATTATTCGCGGCAAAAAGCCCCAGTAAAAAACAATATGTTTATATATATATATATATATTATGTTTATATTGCCCTTTTGTCAAGTTAAGAAAGTTTTTTTAACCCATTTAGTACCAAATTAAATGGTCAAAATTAAGTTATTTTAAGCAATAATTTCATAATACTAATTTTTTTCCAAGATTTCTAGTGTTTTTTTTTTTGTTTTAATTTATTTTGGGAAATTTTGGTTTTTGGATTAAAGCTTCATTTTAGGTAAAGATGTTAATTATAAGTGCATTGCTAAAACTAGATTTTTTCCTGAATTTTTTTTGCATATTTTGGATTTTGTGTACCTCAAATACCTGCAATAATGATATATAAAAGATATATCAAATTACCGGGAAAAAACAAAATTTTCTTGTTTTTGCTGTTTTTTTTTGCAGATGTGTATTTATTTTCAATCTTCTATAAAAAAGGTTGGTTGGCCTGGGGTAATTTTTTTTATTAACCCCCCCCCCCCCCAAAAAAAAAAAAAAATCGGGGTATAATCGAAAAACCCTATTGTTTACCCGCAATAAAATTACAAAGTTGAATGTACACAATTGAGGCAAAAGGGACTGAAAGGGTTAAATCAAGAGGAATTTGCTCTGGTTCTAAGGGCACCCAATATACCGTCGTGTTCCGCTGAAACATGCACTGCAACAGAGTCGTGACGTCACTATTATGTATTCGTCTTCGGGAGCAAACCCAGTGCATACCAGTGGAAAACGCCATTAGTTTGTTGATGTTGTTCAATTTTAACATTATCATTAGAGGTACGTGTATTTCGCTACCGACGATAAAACCGAAATATGTAAAAAATTGATCAAATCTAGAACAGAAAATGCAAAAATTGAATCACCGCCAAACAGCGAAATATGTGTAAATTACATAATAACACCGAAATTCACAAAAATCGTGTTTTTAACGACGAAAAGCACTAAAAATGGGAATCATTGTTAAATTATGGTGTAATTTTCAATATTGTATGCAGTACAGAATCAAGAAAAGGTGTTATAAAATAACTAGGCCTATCAGATATTATGAATTTAGTCTTAGTAACTAGAACCAGTCTGTTTATAAGTACATTCAAACTTGTTTGATATGTGGCTAGAATAATACGACAGTCGCGAACGAATAATTACATGCATATAAATTGGTAAATATAGATAAAACCGCTGAAATAGAGCTTTAAACCAATAACACCGAAATCTCCAATTTTAAAAACAAAATTTACTACAAAATAAAACCACTTTCACGGACCTCTACTTATCATCTATCTCCATTTCTTGCTTTTGGCAGGGTCAGCTTGGGGTTTGCTACTAAATGTTTCCACTTCTTTCTATCCTTCCACAAACAATATTAACTCTTCCACATCCTCCCAGCTGTCTCATGGCCACTTCTGTTTTCACTCCAAACCTATTCATTTTCAATGTTTTAGTAATTTAGTTTGTTGATATTCAGTAGAAGACAACCTGTGGCTTTGTTTGTTTGCCCTCCAGTAAATTTATTTGTTGAGATACCAAGTGACCTAAATGTACCTATTTGTTATGTATGCATTTTAGTTATGTTGCAGAAGAGTTTTATTGACAAATAATTGCTGTAAAATATTGTTTAGTGATGGTTTGCTGAATGCGTTGGAACCAATTGATCCACTTCCATTCAACCAAAGCCGTCTCACGGGAATCTCATCGGACATCTTCATGCAAATCACCCGGCTGGCCGGTCTAACTGGCGAGGTAATTTTACACATTTGTTTTAGGCCTTTCTCAAGAAAAGAATGAGTACCTACTAACATGTTAAACAACCCTTAACATTTTCTGGTCTTGCCTGCAATCTTTAATATGTTCTACATATACGTATGTATGTCAAATGCAATATCATTTTATTGCAATCTTTAAATCTACAGGCATTATGTTTTAACACACTTTCACTAAATTAAATCCAATTATAATAGTATTTACATTTAGTATTAACATTTTACTTTGGCCTAAAAGTTAGACTGTTGGACCATTTTTTAAATATTTTTTTTACAAAAAAAACTTGGAATGAATGGGGACAATTTCTATTCCCAAGCTTGTACACCATCGATTATAAGGTGCGCCACGAAAGATAACATAACCACAAATAAACAAATAACTACATAATCAAAACGTTTTCGGTTCACGTGACTTTCCTCAGTTATTGTAGAGTTGAAAACTAAAAATTAGGCTAGCTGTTGGCTAGGAGTGAGGGGTGACTGGTGAGTGAATGAGGGTAGATTGGAAGACAGGGAGGGGGGTGGGGGTGGGAGGGTGCAGAATCACCGTAGGTTTAAATTCGTTTTTTTTTTAAATTTCGTTTTTTTTTCAAGATCCACTGGTTGTCTCTCTACACTCACTGAGGAAGGTCACGATTCACGTGGACCGAAAACGTTTTGATTATGTAGTTTATTTGTTTATTTGTGTTTATGTTATCTTTTGTGGTGCGCCTACTCCATTTAAGGTAAGCTGTTGGCACCCTATCTCTTTATGTCATTCACGTGATCCAGACTTTTGGCATTCCTTTCAAACACATTCCATCGATTATAAGTTGATCAAGGGGTCTGCTTGTATCTACCATACCTAAGGTGACCTGACGTACCGGTTTGACCGGTCGACAGTACCGTTTTACCGGTACAACACTTGTACTGGTGTCCAGAGATACTTATTAAAATAAAATGACGTATTTGTACCGGTTTGTAATATTGAAAGGGAAATGTCCCGGTATTCAGTCAACATTACCGTGTGGAAGGATAGTGATTTACGTGAAAAAATACACTCTGATAAATACTAATAGTAATAACATTAAAATAGTTCTTACAACTTTCAAGAAGATAATTTATTTTCTTTAGGGGTGTACAAGTATTATTCAATGATTTTGGTGGAGGTGCCGGGTCGCGCTCGAGTGTAAAAACGTAAATATCAACCCGGAATATCCATAATACTAATCTCAGTCTTTTGATTCAAATTTATGTTCTTTTTAGAAGTTCTGAACTTGTTTTTTGGCGCAAATAATAAAAAAATGTGTCACTGTAATGTTTGTGTCAGTGACATTTTCATGTAATACCAATTACTACTGAATTATGTCATAGCCTAGCCCTGATAACATTTTGTGCTTGATCATTAAAATGATCTCGAGAGAGATTACATTTTAAAGCAATTAGATGTTACTCTTTCAATTTTGGAACCAACATAGGCCTAGACATATCAATAAATAAAATTAATATTGAGCATAATTGAAAAAAAATGGTCAAAGAGTAATTGTGAAATTTAAAAAAAAAAAACGAAGTACTCGGATTCGAGTCTACTCGAATAAAAAAATCAAGACTTGCACCCCCCTAATTTTCAGTATTTATTTTCTTTGATTTTGTTTATAGATAATGAAAAATCAAAATGTAATAATCATGCAAGATGCAACTAAACTACATTTTTGATTAAGGCTATTGTACCGCCTCTGGCAGATAATTTGAAAGTCGGAGAAACATGTCTGAAAAGTTTGCTGAATGAAAGAAGGCCTTTAAAATAACAGAAAAAAAAATGTGAAATTTTTTGGGCGGGACATAACCTCACTTTTGAAAATTATATTTAGATTTTTGGACAAAAGTGTGAACTACAAGACTAGTTCAAAATTAAATTTAGAGAATCGGTTTTCTGGATATAGTTTCTAAACACACACAATAACTTGACTATAGCCAAAATAGTTTTCTGAAAATAACAGTTGGTTAACGAATTTTTTTGTCAAACGGTACAAAACTCGTATTTGTACCGTTTGACAAAAAAATTCGTACACCAACTGTTATTTTCAAAAAAATATTTAAGCTATAGTCAAGTTGTAGCTAAAGGTGTTTAGAAACTATGTCCAGAAAACCGATTCTCTAAATTTAATTTTGAACTAGTCTTGTAGTTCACACTTTTGTCCAAAAATCTAAATATAATTTCCAAAAGTGAGGTTATGTCCTGCCCAAAAAAATTCACAATTTTTTTTTCTGTTATTTTAAAGGCCTTCTTTCATTCAGCAAACTTTTCAGACATGTTTCTTCGACTTTCAAATTATCTGCCAGAGGCGGTACAATAGCCTTAACTAGGAAAACGCGATAGTCCCGCCGCGTTCATGGATCAGCTTTTTTGTAAGTTTTTAGTTTGCGTAGGGCCACTTTTCCTTTGCAAGTGCTTTTTGAATGAATTGTAGGTGATTGTTGTCAAGTTTCTATTATTACATGTTAATTAGTAATTGTTATTATAAACCTTAAAAAAACACATATTAAAACCTTTATTTCTATGGCTTCTGGCTAACTTTTTCAACTTTTTCTTTCAAAAGGTACTACATCACCATAACCTTAATGTCCATGTAAAATATGAACGTTGTAGCCCCACCCGTTTGGTCAGAATCGGCCCAAATGTCAGGAAAATATCGCACTAAAATAAAAAAAAATCGTAAAAGTACGATATTCATGAGAAATATTTCTTCGATTGTACCCAAAAACGTGGCACGTCTCAGTTCAGAGATTTCGAAGGTCCCCTCCAATTTTCATCAAGATCGCTTGTGCCGTTTGCCCGGTATTGTGCAAACAAAAAAAAACAAAAAAAGGCAAAAAAATACCCGATCTTAATTTTTTGGGGGGTAAGTGAAATTGAAGTCTTCGCTTTGCTCATCCAATTACACACCGACGCTAATTATTTTGTTGTGAAGACAAAATGTATTAAAAGTTAAAACATGCATGCTTATTATACAAATTCAATAATTATCTTGATTGTTATTGAGTTTTTCATTCATTCAATAGTATGCCCCCATAAATACTGCAATACATTACACGCATTATTTTCTGCAGTGCTTGTATTTTATTTTGTACTATCATTTTTAAACCACTAGATAAAGATTTTATGACTACAAAAATGTACACATTAAAACCATTTTAAATTCATATTTTCATGTTAGAACGCTGTTTTCTGGGCATTTGACAAAATATATATATCGAAATCAAATTTGCCTCCAGCGGCTGGGGCTCTACCCCAGACCCCAAAATGGTCCATGGATACAAAGTACATATTCTTACACTTTAGTTGTCCCGGTTTGTAACTTTCAAAATATGGTCACCTTAACCATACCCAGCCCTTGATTAACTGCTGGTCGAGTGTGTACTCTATGTATGTCTCTCGTAAGTCTCTATGTTAGCGTTGCTTGCAAGAATTAAAAGGAGTTAGTCTTCAGCTAGGAAAGTTCACCGGATTATTTCATGTGCACGTTGAACTCTGGAGTGAAAAATGTGTGGACAATGAAAACATGACCTTTAATATCTTGTGGACTTAGAGTACTGTTTTATACGGCCTCCATTGATCAGGATTCAAGAGCAAACCATGTGTTTGGTTGGGTGGTGTACAATCAACAAAGTTTTGAGGCCAATCATCTGGAAAATTCCAGCATTATAAATAAAAATAGACAAAGACAATAATTGTGGTAGTTTGGATTATATTAGAGACAACAGGTAGGGAAAGAACTCTTCTCCAATTTAAATTAAACTAGCCAGTAGGCCTTTTATACACTTTTTTACATCATCTCAAATGGCACAAGATCTGTGTTTGTAGCTGTGAGTGAGTGAGTGAGTGAGTTCGCTCAAGAACGGTCGAACGGCTAAACAGATTAAGCTGAAATTTCAAACCGACATCCGGTACAAGACTTTAGAGTGCAGTTAACATTTTGAGAAAAATCCGTTGCGTTTTAAACTCACAAGAAATAATAAATTGAAAATATAGGGTGAAATATGTGTAGAATGTAATTTAACGACAATGGTTTTGTTCTTGAAAAAAAACTTGTAGTCATTTATAGAATGTCAGGCGGTGACAAAGGTGTGCCGAATGTTGCACGCTTAAGGTTCCCCAACATTCCACTGAGAGATTGAGTAAACCTTGCAATCTTTACACGTTTTTTGTACGGCTATGTTTTCCATAGTACTGTATATGCAATTCAAAACATGTTCTATAATTTTTTAATACAATCCATAAATTACAAAATCTGTCCTGTCCGTGGTTTGAACCCGGGTCTCCCATATTCCGGGTATAAAGGTGCTTTAGCCAACTAGACTAGGAAAACGCCAAAGTCGTTGATAGACAAGGAAGCGAGACATGTGTTGAGGAGCTGGGAACACTTGCATTTAAGTTGATTAATGTACAATATTAATATATAAATTATAAGGTTTTTAGTTTCGTTGGTATAAGGGCACATCAACTGTAAGGTCATAATGCGCCACTCTCGCCCATGATAGACTAGGGAGGAAAGACCCATGCAGTTTGAGGTATGAGAAAATAGCATTTTGTGAATAGATGCTACAAAGCGCTAAATATATTTTTTTTACATAAAACCAAGGTTTTCCAGACCTATTTTATTTTATTTTACGAAGTACCTATAATTTGTTTCTACACTTTTTTATTTAGTTGACAATAATTCAACCTGATGACATAATTTCAAAAAAAACTTCATACAAGATTTTGAATGTGGCCAAAAAAAAATGCTACAAAACCCAATAAAAAAATGACACTTGCAAATGCTATATACACGTACATCTACATGCTGGATCCAGCCTTAGTAAGGCGGAGGAAAGGGAATGTTACCGGGTACTCAACACATGGCTCTCTAACTCGTTAACAAGGACTTTGGCGTTTTCCTAGTAATTTTTAAACGAGGGAGCCAAGCGACTGAATGTCTCTATTCGACTCAAACGGCGCTCATTCTATGAGTCTGTGGGTGAGTCTGTCTGTCTGTCTGTCTGTATATCGAAAATCAGCCGAGTCGCTGAACAGATTGCTCTGAAATTTTAAACGGACATGCGGTACAAGTTTACTGAGAACTATTAACAAAATCAGCTAGATCCATTGCAATTTAAACCTTTAAAATAAAAATGTGATTTTTTAAAATAATCATAGTATTTGTTTACATTTTTCATATGTACTCAACACATGGCTCACTCACTCGTTTAACAACGACTTTGGCGTTTCCCTAGTAGAGAATATGGTGGCTAGATAACCAAAGAACTGAATAAAATTTTACCAAAGCTCATTTTCAGAACAATATTGGCTCGATGCCTCTAGTAGCTTCATTGCACGTATTACGTATAGTAAACATAATTTTGTAATACTCCCAAGTATTAAATGAATAAATACTGGTACACACATATTTATATAATCCCTCTTTAGAAATATTTGATTACATATTATATTCTTCTTATAGCTGGAGTACCCCGAGTGTGACTTGACAGCAGAAGAGGCAGAGTCAATTGCGGGCCTGCTCCCGAGTGTTCAGTCAGACAAGAATAAGCACCGCACGGTGGAAGCGCTAACCAACGACATGGTATCTAGCATCTTAGGAGAGGTCACTGCCCGACGTGATAAGCCCACCAGTGACGTCCTAGAGCAAGACGTCTCCAAGGACAACTCGGTGGCAAGGTAAGGCAATGTTCATCTGTTTAAATATTATTTTGTTTATTTTATTATTTTAAAAAAATCATCAGCCATCTATGTCATTCATTCATATGAAAGTCACAAAGACATGCAAGCATTAGTTTAGTAGTGGTATATTCTTTGTGTTAGTGGTAGGTATATTGTAGTTGTAATCACTCGCATGAACTATGACAATGAGGAAAGGGAGGCATTTCTCTACTGGAAAACCAGAAAATTTATGTTGGCCTAGTAAGCCCAAAATGCGGGCATATTCTTACGGTTATCTCTAAAATAATTAAATTACTTCGGGTTGTGGCACCATATATTCTTCCTTAGGATGTCAAACTTAATCACATATTTATACATTAATACATTTGTATATCAAAGCTCAATGTTAAAACTTGAAATTATATTAGACTTGCAAAGACTGGATGCTGACCCACATGAGTAGGTACTGTGATCAAGTACTGTGCTTCCAGGACTGCTAAATGCAAGCTACTCGAATGCGAGGTGGTCTGTCTGCGCTTGGCGTTCTTGCAGTTCGCTTCACTGAAGATGCTGGCAGCTCTGCTTAGTTCTGGCCAGTATGCAGAGACGCTCCTTGTTCAACACACAACATCACATTTCTCTGTTAACAAAGACAAGGTAGTGTAACTTGTGATACTTTTGAACAATATAATTTACACATTTTTATACACAATTTACACTTTCCCGAACCAACTAACTTAACCCGAGAGTAGTCTCATGTGGTCTTTTAGACAGACTTTTTTTTTCTACTGCTGGCATATTTACGGTACGCATGTGCAAGTACTGTCCCTTCATCTACCTTCCTAAAATACCTTTGTGAAGAGAATGTGTAGGATCCAATTCAGGATTTCGTCGAATTTCACCAAAAAACTTTGGCATGCTCGGTCTTTAGACCGCGGCGCGACTACTAACGTTATAACCGCATTATTCATGTATTATAATAATGTAATTATACATGTTTTTTATGGAAATATTTTTATATTTTGCAAAATGCAGTGTAGTAATTACACTATTAATTTGCAAGTTTTGCTCAAATTTCAACTTCAATTACTTTTATTCCATATTTAGCATGTTTTTGTTATTTTTCACACTGTCTATTGTAATATGGTTTTTTAGCGGTAAATAGATGAGGAAACACTATCAGTTATCACCATCTGATACATTATTGCATTAAAATACACTAAAATAAACATTGAAAAACATGTTACACATATATTTAATAGTCAAGGTGGTTGTTTTGCCATGGAAAGTTACTGCGGTCTAAAAGACCGCACGCGACTACTAACGTAACAAATAGGTGCGCGACTACTCTCGGGCTAATCATATGACTATGTAGGTGCATAAAAATATGAGACTCTATATTAAATTTTGTTGTCTTGAGCAAATGTGGTGGCAGTGATGTAGTGATATCTTGATTTCTTTTAAACTCGACATAGGTAACAAATTACTTACTTTAGCTTAACTTGTTACTTTTAAACTTTAGTGCTACTTTGTATTAACCTGTGACCAATGCTCCATAGTCATCTCAATAGTCTCCAGTTTTGATTGTCATCATGGTTTTCTTTTTGTATGTATTTTGTTAACGTTTGAGTTCATACATGGAGAGCTTCAGATTTGTACAAGCATTTGAAATTGCCATCTTTGGTAACTTGATTTTTTACTTTTGTGTCTTTATCTATACTCACTTGGTTGTCACTTACATGTAAGATTGTTTTAGGATCAACCTGACACGGGAAAGGAACAAGAAGAGACAGCACTTCGAGATTCTTTGCAATTAATAATGAGGCAAGTGTGAACACCTGTTCTGATTTAACTTCTACTATATAAATTAAACTTATAAATTGTATTACTTGAATTGTAGTTTTGAATATTTAAAAAATTATAGTTACAGTAGACCTATGTTACACCTCAATTATTTCATATTAGTATTAATTTCTTTCAAAATAATAAATGTAATCTTATTTTTAATTTTTTCATCACTTTTCTGAACCTAATCGTACAAAATTTAAAAAAATGACCTTCAATTATTGAAATCTTATTTTTTTCTTTTTTTCTTTTTTAAACTACGTATCAAAGTAGCTGTAGCCTACAAACAATTATTTGTGGGATTAAATATTAATTAATAATTATCAACAAATTATTCTTTATAATTTCTAAAGTCTTTTTTGGATTATGTTTGATGGTAGATAGTAGAGGTGTGCGAGTACTCGAACAAACCAAGTGTTCAAACTCAATTCGAAACCAAACTACCTGTATTCAAATTGCGAACTATTCGAATCCGTATGAACAAGTACTTCAACCACTGCAGAACAGAGCCTGAATTTAAAAATCATGTGCACTAACAGGAAACTATTTCTCAACACTACTTGCAATGTGTTTAAGGTTTTACGTCAATCGGTAAGTTCCAACACTTGCATCTCAAATTAGATTTGAAATCTCAATAAGTGGCAGTTTTTTTAAATGCAGATAGTCTAAATGATAATAATTGCTCTATTATTCGAACTCGAAATATTCGAATGTTTGAACACTTTATCACTTTTTGATTCGTATTCGATTTGAAGTAAAAATCTGTTGTTCGCACACCTCTAGTAGATAGTAATTGGTAGAGATGTGCAAAAATGGTGACAACGAAATTTGCGATTTTTTTTAAAGTTGCAATAATCCCTTCAAATTCAGTTTGCACATGAATCTCATGAATTGTGATTGAATGGTACCAATTTCCAATTAGCGAATTTTCGCGAAATTTTAGTTGATGCCGCGAACTAGTGGCGAAATTAGCAATTTTGTCCTAAAATGCGAATTAGGTCACGAAATTTTAAGAAATAAAAAAATTTCAAAGTTTTGGTGGAGGTGCCGGGTCGAAGTCGAAATTAAATTAACACTGGCTGGTATATATGGTGGAGGTGCCGGGTCATACAACGCGATCGTGAGATCGTAATAATCGTTTGAACGAGAGTAAGCTCAAAATACTTCATATCCATATCAAAAGACATAAAAAATGCAAAATTTTGTAAATATGGTGGAGGTGCCGGGTAGTCGAAATTATGGTAAAAACTAAAAAGTAAAAACTGTCGGAAAATTTGAAAACTGAAGGCTGAAATTGAGCTTAAAATTATAACTGATTCTGAACTTCACTCTCATGAGCTTGTTTTTCTTTTAAATCATTAAAATCAATCAAATTATCCTGAAACTTTATTTTTTTTTTTTTTTAAGTTGTGCATGAGAAAATTGTGTTTTTTGGTAAATCGCGACAAATTGCGAATTTTTATTTTTAAGGCGCGAATTTTCAAACTTTAAAAAACCATTTTTGCACATCTCTAGTAATTGGGCATCATAACACGGGAAGCATGTTACCCCGGGTATAAATGATCTATTTACTAGTTAGGTAGTTATTACGTTTATTCATGTATGAAAAATGGTTACTGATAATCGTATTGATTTATTAAACTTGTAACCGCACAGGTCCTCGGGCGATGTTTTAAAAAGCTCCACATGGGTGTCATTGTAACCTCACAGGGCTGCTACGCTCCCTAACAACGTTCTCTTCACCCGGTCGGTCAACCTAATTAAACAAGTCACTAATATTGCTAAGAATGGAACTAGAATCCTACTCTACCTAATGTGTATGCTGAGATGGTTCTACCAAGCTAGGGAATTTCTATCAATCATACACAAAAACATAGACTCACCAATCCCACCAAAATTGAGAACACCACTGCTATTCGGACGAAACCCCACTGAAAGGAATTTATAGACAAAATACCACCAGTTGTAAAAACAGTAATTACAAAGTAATAATGTAGACTCGTCTTCATAGATTGGGCTGTATTCTCCGTTCCAAGGTAGATGCTTCTCAATATGAGAAATACATAACATGTATCCTACCTAATCAGTACTGATTTCTGTCTAGAGAATACATACAATTTTAATATTATTATTTGTTGTGTCAGATTGACAGCTTTGAAAAATCCTTGAAGATAATTTTAGTGATATTAGGCCTAAACAGATCGGCAATTTTTTAATAGGTTGTTAAAATACTCATCACTCATCAGCTTTAAGACATCCCCTCCGAGATCCAATATGCCGTGGAAGAACAGTCCGGCTTAATCCAATCCACACGCAATGACAATCCAGTCTCGTCGTATTCTCTTGTGATCCCGTCTTGTCCTACCACGATAATATCCTTCCGTAGATCTTCTTGTGTTGAAGCTTTTAAATAATCGAACTTTAATTATCTTGATTTAATTGTTATAATTCTGTAGCTCACTCAATTGACGACTTGAATTGTACCCGCCTCCTGACGTCACGAGGCAACATGGCGGAATTAGTTGGTATAAATCCTCATTTCGCAAGTTGACGCCTGCTTCACGGCGCAACACTTATCACGCTCTAACTTTTATTCTATTTATTATTTGGACAATAGTTAAATGAATAATATTTAGCAAATATATCATTCTTTGTAATAGCGATTATTTCGATTTTTTTGACACAGTCGTTAGCTTGTTATTACAATGTACGCATCATACATGATGAAAATTATCAAGGACTAAAGTTTTCTCAATAATTTATTCGGCAAAAAAACTACTGATCGGATTTCGACAAGACCTCTTTAAAAATATGCATCAGACTGTTTTAGACAAGAAATAAACTAACTTTCTAGATAGAAAGTGCACTGAACGAAACTTTGCAGCATAGAGTAATATGCAGGGTATGTGTTTTTATCTAAAATACGCACTCTTGACGTGCGGATGAGCCGTGAAAAAGTGCACGCTGCATATTACTCTATGCTGTAAATTTTCGTTCAGTGCACTTTCTGTCTAGAAAGTTAGTATATTTCTTGTCTAAACAGTCTGATGCATTCTTACAAAGAATCCTTGTCGAAATCCGATCAGTAGTTTTTTGTCAAATTAATTAATGAGAAAACTTAAGTCATTGATAATTTTCACTTGTGTGATGCGTACATTGTTATAACAAGCTAACGACTTTGTCAAAACAATCGGAATAATCGCTATTACAAGGAATGATATGTTTGCTAAATATTATTCATTTAAGTGTTGTCCAAATAATGAATAGAATAAAAGTTAGAGCGTGATAAGTGATGCGCCATTCAGCAGGCGCCAGCTTGCGAAATGAGGATTTATACCCAATACTAGTCACGTGACCTATCGATCGTTTTAAGCTCCACCCATTTCGAGTCGTCAATTAGTTCTCAATGAGTATAAATTGTTCAAATAATTCAAAGAAATGTTCAAATAAACCTTCATACAGTCAGATAGCACTTTGACAGATGTCCCGGCAATATGTAAAACAACGCCACCCTTTATTTTTAGTCGTGGTCCAATCGATCTATTTTTGATCGATATCAATAGCCAATCACAGCTTGACTCATCATTTCAGTATGACGTCACGAATTCTCAGCTTGAAGACCATACTAGCGCCATGATTCGCCATTGTAAAAAGTTTTGCAATCTCATTTCCCGGCGATATAAAACGAAGCCTTTTTATTTCTAATGGGGACTTTTAGATATTTATTATGTAGAATAATATTCGTCAAACAGTTCTACGTCTTTTATTACTAGGACCCGTATTCCCGTCCACTCTGTCATAAACTATGACCTGCTTTAACTTCACTTTGGTAGTGACGGTCGGCCAACTATCGCTCCTTTTATCACGCAGATTCATTTTCCCCATCCGGGATTTTATTAATTCACTCGCAAATTGAAAGGTGAATGTCGCCCCAACTTTTTAATCAACGATAGAAATAGCTATCAAAGCTATTCTATTCCCGTCACTTGTATACTGATTGCAATATCACTGATCATAGCTCGCTTAGCTTTACAGTTCACTCAACTCGTTGGCTTGGTAGGCCTAGACGCTCGATTCTCCGTTATGACAAAACTAAACGATCTTTTACTAGACCTGGCTTTTCTTATTATCGGCAGACAGATCACTTTGCCTTTGACTTCACTTTGGCACGTTATTTAACCCGTAATGCCTATCCCAATGTGGATTTCAGTAAGTTAACACAACTTGAATATCAAGCCTCTGATATGCCGAACCCGTCGCGCGTTTCACCGACACACAATTGCTAATCACACGTAACGTGATTCTCTAGTAACGCTTCTTTATTTTTGTAGGCCTCGCGGTAGCCCTCGTTGACGATGTAACTCTTTCACTATTAGAATCTCTCCTCCCTAGAGAGATTCATCACTGAAACCCAACACACCCAAAACTCACTGGGTCTCCCGTAAGATTCTCCGGCAATACTGCCTCCTACAAGACTCCTGCAAGCACTGACCGTCCTACAAGATGGCCGGTCAACCGGCGTCCAAATGACCAACTAAACGTCTTCCACCAATCACAGCTCAGCAAACTTGAACTTTGTGTCTGACATTGGCAATCTCTCATGGCGTCAGTGCCTAATGCTCCAAGCAATCGTCACAACCCACTTAATGAATTTAAATGCCCCTAATATACAATAATAAATCTAGAACACTAGATTTTTATTTAACAGAGGTAATACTGAATCAATCACAAGATGGTCATAGTATTTTAGAATGAAATTTCATTGTGAATCTGAATAAATTATAGCCCAATCCATAAAAACAAAGATATTATATTTATATTATAATTCTCCGACAAAAGAGTTTGATCACTGGTAGACTCATTCCAACAACTAATACCAAAAAGACCTAAGTCCACTCGAAGGAAGGCTTAGGTTACAAACTTAATCACTCGTCATATTCCTATACCCACAGACCTAAATTTAAATATTCATTATCGTACGATACGATTCCTTAACTTAACTTCATCCACATTTTCTTTTTCATAATAATAATCAAACACCCGGTTCCAACATAAGTCAGGTCGGGGGGTGACGTATCACCAATTTCTCGGGCTGTGGACTTTCAGTGTTTGCTAGGCAACAGGCTCAACACCTCCTATCTACTTCGATGTCTTCTATGCAGGCATTTCACCAGTTCTCTCCATTTCTTTCTATCTCCCAGAGTCTTTCTTCCTTATCAGGGACACCAAAAATGATTTCCTACTTTCTTCAATGTTCCATTTTATTTGGTCCCGCCATCTATCCTCTTGCCGGCCACTCTTTCGCACTCCCCCACATGTACGTTTAAATTCTCGTCTTGGGATTCTGTCTGCTTCTTCTTCTTACATGTCCATACACCTGAGTCTTTCTTTGTCCTAATTTTATTTCGTAAACTTTCCACTCTGTTTTTGTTTCTTATTGTTTTTGCTCCGTACCTTGTTCTATTATGATTGTTAAGGCTACAGAACTTACTTAAAATTTCATCTCTGCTTGCTTTATCTGCTGTCCTTCCTTTCCTCCTATTTGTCCTCATGTCACGGATGCATTGATTTATTGGAGCAAATACCATTTTGTACAAATAACACTTTGCACCTGGATGATATTTTTCTTTCCATAATAGGTTACGTAACTTTGGTAAAATCTTGTCTGCTAATATAATTCTCTTGCTATTATCAGCATCTTATTTTGCGTCCTTTGTTAGTAATACTTTCCGAGGTATTTAAATGCTCTGCATGGCCAGCTACTATCACCCGTAAGTATTATCTTCTTTGATTTTGTTTACTTTTCTTCGGTACTATTAATGTTTCAAACTCTTTCAATGGCTTAATTTTCATGTTAAACTTCAGTGTTTCCTCATTCCATCTATCTACGCTCTTCTGTACTTCTTCAATGGTATCTCCCCATCTCACTATATCATCTCAAATATCATCGTTTTAGATGTATTCACTTTTTCTGTGGGTTCAACTTTACGCAGTATGTTATCCAATACACGGTAACATCAAATGTAGTACTCACACTACTTTAAGCGTATCCCACCGTTATTATTTCAAACCAAGTAGTTTCTACCAAATGGTGTTTGAACACAGCTCTTTTGTTGTGACATATGTGCTTTTGAATTCTTGTTATTAGACTCTGTTCTACTTCTGCATCTTTTAAGCCTTCCCAAGCTTTTGCTCTTGGACACTGTCATATGCTTTTTCTACATCAAGAATACCATGAATTTTCTTCTCCTTTTCCCACTTTTTTTCCATTGTTGTCCTGAGCGCAAATATTGAGATCTATGGTTGATCGCCAGCTCTAAACCATATTGTTTTTCCTCTCTCAAACTGGCTCTCTTGGTTGGTCGTGAGTCTTCGTGATCTAGTATTTTCTCGTATATCTTATTGCACACTGGCTCTCAGCGTTTAATATCCTCTATAATTTTTTTACACTTCTTCCTGTCCCCCTTTTCTTAAATGTTGGCACCTATAATTCCTTTCCCCCAGTCATCTGGTACCTTCTTTTCTTTTCCAAGCTGCACTGGTCACCTCGCCACATCCAATCTATGCCTGCATCCCCTGCAGCCTTGAGCATCTCCACACCTCTTTCATCATCCTCTCCCGAAGCTTTACCTTTTTCATGGCTTTACTGCTTCAACTACTTCCCGTCTTGATATTTCATTTCCTGATTAATTTCTTCTATTTTCTTCCCTCATTGGTGTTTCCGAAGATTTCTATTGTTAGGTCCCCTTCCTTGAGTTTGGTTATGTTAGTATCAGGTAACTAGGCATATTAAAGTAGGTTTTTGAAATATTTTCTTTCCACATGGTTTTTTCACTTCTTCTGGTCAGTAATAAGAGTATTCATTGTTGTTGGTCAGGTATCTTGTGATTTCTTCTGTTTTTCTTTGCTTCATCATTATCCCATACAACAATTTCTTATTTGTATCAAAGTCGCTTCTACTAATTTGTCTGCAAATATTTCCATTGTATTTTTCTTTTTCTTCCATACTATTTTTTTAGCTTCATAATTTATACTTTTTGTACTTTTTCTTTCATTTTCTTTAGTCCCTGTTTTTATCCTTTTCCTTTCGGGCTACATTTTTGCCGTTGTAACAGCTGTCTCACTCTCCTTCCACCACACACAGTTTCCTTTTCCTTTCTTATCCACCTGCCCTTCCGCATATTTCTTCAGCAACTACTAATAAATACTGACTTAGTAATTTCCCCCTCCTCATCTACTGATAACAAATCATGTGTGCTACTTTTTCCTCTATTCTGTCTTCTAAAGAGACGCATGTCAGTCTCCTCCTTAGTTTCCATGTCTTGATTTTTTGGAATCTTCCTCCTGGGATATAGTCCATTATTTTTGTGTCTTTTATTGTTCACTCTTATAAGGCTACAGTAGTCTGTGGTCTCCATCTAGAGAAACACTGATTACTTTTAACTCAGTGATTCTTGGCGCATGTTGCCTACTGTAATAATAGAATCAATAACTGACTCAATGACCTCCCAGGCTACGGGTTATGTTGTTGATCCTTTTCTTCATGAACCAGTCTATTTCCGATCGAAGTCCATTCCTGGCACAAAAATCAAGTAGATTTTTCTCTTCTTGTTCCTGGCCCATACCCATGGTCCCCTAGTACCTCTTCATATCCCGTTTCTGCTCTCTCCTACTTGGCATTAAGATCTCCCATAATTTTATTTACTTTCGCTCTGTGATTCTTCTCCAATTGTTCAAGCATGCCTCCTTTTGCCATGGGGCGCTAACCAACTTGTGGTGGCATAGCATGTGTATGATCTCTAAGCTACTTATTTATACTATTTTATCGTTTTCAAAATTCTGTCACTCTATTGTCTTACATGGACAATGTGTTTTCTTTTCACAAACTTTGGCTGATGATAAATCCCACTCATTTTGGGGGGGGGGGGGGCAGATTTGTGCCCGACCATAATAATTTGTATCCTTCTCTCAGTTCTTTGGTTCCTGCTCCCTTCCATTTACGTCTCGCACAGTCCCTAATAATCTCCAATTTTTTCGACATCATTACATCTAACTAATTCTTTCAATTTTCCACCCTTTAATGTAATAATCTTTTTAGGGTTCCTATTAATATTGTATGCCTATTTTGTTGTTATTCTATCTATTTGGTCTGTATTTATTGTACCTTGCTTCTTTGTCTTTGTCATCAGTTGTTTTTCTGATTTTCTTCTTGTCTCACACACCCACCTTGTGTGAAATCCTGTTTTGGAAAAAATCTATATGATACTTTTGTATTTTTTGTGTGTTGTGACTTGTTTTTGTAGGTCTTCTGGTGTCTTGTCCCCTTTTCTTGCCATTAAGTTGGTTATGTACATCTTGTTGTGGGGAAACCCCACAGGTTGTGCTTCCCTTTTCAGTTTTCACTTATTCCCTCCAAGTTGACATGTCTACAGAACGTTCTATTTTTTCTTCTTCACAAATATTTTTGATATGGTGGGATTTGCATTACTCCTGTCCATGTGGTCGAGGCGCACTCATGGTTATTTGTGCCCCCTTAAACTTCTGTTTTATTGTTGTTGTCAATAATTCCCGCACTTGTCCCTCGAATTTTTCTTGTTTCCAGGCCCACTCTTTTCTGCATTTCCTGATTTGTAATGGAAACTGATTGTCGCTTCTTCTTGTCCGTATTCCCTCGATTTTTTCGTTGTAGCTCTTTTATTTTAATACCTGGTATGCTCTAGCTCGACGTACCCCTTTGTGTTCACAGATTTCCTGCTGTTCTTCCACCATAAATCACCTATCAATATAGCTTTTTGTTAGTTTTTGTATAGTCCTATATTTGTAGGTTTACTGTTTTTCTTTGGGAGTCACACATTCATTTTCTAGTCCCTCTTGTTTCTCAGTTTTCCTTTTCATTTCTCTTTTACTTCCTAACCTTGAGGCTCTTGCACTGCTGTTGTTACTCGTGCCTCCGTTTAGAATTTCTCAGCACTTGAGTGTTTGTGGCATTAGACTTAGTACCTGTGATTGTGTTTTAAAAAATCCGCGTTGTGATCACTTATTGTCTGGCTTTTTTTGTTTTAGGCCTTGCTTTGTGCCAGTTCTACCATAGGATTCTAGACTTTCTGATGCCTAGTCTTCAGCGTGTGGTATATCATTGTAATCCACTGCTGTGTGGATCCTTTTTCTATTCCTTGATTTACTATTATCCTTTTGTCGTATCTCCTCCCACATATTATTTAATTCTGTTATCTAGCTTTTTCTTCCCTCCTGTTGCCTTCTACAGTCCTCTCCAAGTTTCACCAATCTCATTTGCATTCCACTTCCCATTTCCTGTTTCCAACCTGGCATATGTTTTTTCTAGATCTAGCTGTATGTTTACCACCTCTGTAGTGCATCTTCCCACAACCCCTTTCATTCTGTTATACACTTGTCTAGCACACCTACTTGCCCCTTCTTCAATTTATCTCTCTGCTTTTCCCAATGTTCCTACCTTTTCACTCAGGTGTTCAATACTGTTGTTCTCTTACGTATTGTCTGTACCATCCCCTTCCACTTTTTGCACTACTAGTCTACCCGGCACATGCTTATTCTAATGTGTTCCTCCTCTTCCTTAGTCCACCCTTCCCCCCATTTGAACCATCCTTCCTGTGGTTACCCTAGCTTAGACTTGTTTAGCAGTCCAATTCTAGGCCGAGAAGTCGGCTTTCTTTGCTAACAGGTATACTTTCTACCTCAAGTTCCTTGACTGTTTGTTTGTAGGCTATTCCTACCTTTTTTTCCAACCCCGTGATCTTCTACTGCACCACACACCATTCACTTTTCGTTTTTTCTTCTATATTCCTTTCATTGACTCTGCACATTTAAAATTGGGACCAGCTGTCACAGGAGTAACACTGACTCCCGTCCTTACTATTTTCTTGCATCTCCAACATTTGATTCTTCCTTTTCACTATTTAAAGTGAACCTTCATCCACTGTCTCACTTCATCCATCTTGTTGTTTATCATATTTATCCAAAGTAATTTTTTTCATTAATGGTGATAATGCATACATATTTTGATAGTATTAAAAAGTTTTTTTTTTTTTTTTTTTTTTGTTGTTTATTTGATGTGAATTTTACACTAATTTTGATATTGTTGGCTAACTTGGTCTATATCACTGTTGAACCATGCAGGCTAAAGAGGGGTACGGGCATGTCCATAAGCTTCACTGGCACCTGCCCTATCAATGGGAGCAAGTAAGTTTACAATAAATGTGTAATTTAAGGTTACTGGTGAACAAGAGTGTCCGAAAAAAAGAAGTCCTGCAAGCTACGATCCCTAGTAAGTCTGGGTGAACTAGAACGAGTGGAAACTGTGCTACACTCGTTGCACACTCAGGCAGTTGCCGAGGAAGGACTCCGCATCCCCGAGACGGAAACCAAGATTCGCTCGCTGACGAGTGAACAGTCGGCTAGCAGTGTCACAACTATAGACACACCAGCGCAGGTACCTTTCGGGCTAAACATAACTCTGTATTGTTGCTCGCAAGTTTTTTTTTTAGTTTAGTTTTTATTACTGATTTGGTTAACCAGGGTCATTCTCATTCCATCCCCAGTAGCTAGCACATTGTGTACTCCTTAATTCTTGGGATGCCATGTGGTATATTATTTTAAAATCATTATTGGCCACTTTAGAACAATATTATTCATCTCAGTTCATTATTAGACTTTTTTAACAACTGTTTCAGATCCTGTCTGGCGGGCCCCACAACGCCCCGCCCCCCTCCACGTCACTCAGTTCCCAGCGCATCACCCCTCTGGTTCCTCCTTCCACCCTGGCCCTCAGCAGCTTCTCCGAGCTCTCGACTCCGTACTCACCCTCGCGCGTGGGAATGAAGGCCACCCCTCAGTCTGCACCCCCCACTCAAGCCAACTTCCTGCCCTCTCCGCCCCTCATTGCCCCGCCCCTTATGGAGATGGGCTTCTCACTCAGGCACATACAGAAGGCCATCACTGCAATAGGTATGTTTGCTACAGTCTCTTATTTCTTGAGCAATATTGATCGCATGAATAGACGATTACGTAAAGTCTCTGCGCATGCCCGAACTCTGCAAGGAATTCTGGGAGTGTGTTTGCAAGCACAGCCACTAAATCTTAAATTTTCAACAAAAGCCATCAATCATTGTTTACATTGAAGAAAACACAGCCTTCTGTTCAGAGGTTTTTATAAAGTTCTGAGCAACATGATTCCCAGCATGCAATGCGCGACACAGAGTGCGCTGATGGTTTACGAAATCGTCTATTCAGTTTTCATCATCTGGATTAATTAATATTACTATTACCTTGTTAACTTATGATATCTACAGTACTAATGAAATGTGATAGTACTAGAGTTTGGAATAGAAAGGAGATCAACTGATTACATTACACAGCTTACACTTCAAACAGGATCTGCTTGTAATGGAACTACTATATCGGATGTGTATCACCGATGGCGATAGCAGTACATATTTGCAGTCTCCGTGGGAGCGAAGAACAGAATAGAGAGCATCTATGAGATTAAGTCTTATAGACGAAATGGATTCCCTTCCACCCAGCAAGAACTATGAGGAAACGGAGGCCTGTCTCCATTGTATAACCAAAAAAGAAAATGCATGATGGCCTAGTAAGCCAAAAATGCGGGCCTGTGAAAAGAAGAAGATTACATAATATCCTGTTGATCTTTCCAGGTAGCCTTCTGAGGTTGTTAGTGGGAGCTATTCATAACGTTGTTACTTCTTAGTTCTTAACTAGGGGCGTCTGGGACCTCTACACACTTAAGTTTGTGAAGTTCAAGATATTGCTGATTTAAAAATCTTGCCACTCAATATTTTGAATTTTTATGTTACATTCTAGTGGTGACTCGTGAGTGTTTACAGTGGGGGGCAATGGTGTACAAAAATATTTTATGGATATATATGCTCTTTCCTGAGTAAAGTACATGCTTTTGTACAATGGGGGGTCTGGGGGGGAGGCCCCTTAGCACAGCCCCGGAAAATTCTTCGATTCTTAGAGTGTGATTGGAGTATCTTAATGAGTTTTAAGCAAACTTAATTATAACATTTGTAAGTTGTGACTGGGGATGATTGTTGAGATTGCAAAATTGTTGTACTATCATTTGATTTCAATATTTCTATATCTTTTAAGTTTTATAGATAAAGTACCAAAATAACAATAAATAGTTACAATACACATAATACACAGTCTTGGGGACGCTACTAGCCCCGAAAAAGTAGCTTTGCTACTTTTTCGCTACTTTTTTTCAGATGTAGCAGCGCTACATTCGCGCTATACAAGAAATATAGCGCGCTACTTTTCCGCTACATGTTCATGGTTAATCAGGGGGTGTCGAGATCTCAAATTATCCCATAAGCCTTTTGACGTCGTGCCGCGATGATTTTTAACTCCATTTATGTCAACTCGATCGTGATCTATCATCAAAAGCACATCATTTCGGTTTCCATTGTGATAGAAGGCATTCTTTCAACGTTTAGGCTAGCTAGGCCCTAGTCTTTTAAGAATTCTAGGCCTAACAATCAACATTCATATTGCATTTCTTCTTTTCAACAACGTGTTTTTTGCGGAATCACTGCAGAAGAATGCGACAAACAACTCTAGCCAGTAGGCCTACTGGTGCCGGACAATAGCGATATAGCCCGGAATGTCCCAAGGGAGGGGGGTATGACACTAATCACTTCATTTTAATGTGCAATTCAGACGATTGGCGTAATTATTGAGCGGCAGCGGCTTATGCTCTAAATCAATAATCCGACTTCTAATTATCGTGGATACATCTTTGTTTACGACCCTGAAATAGCACTCAAGATGCACCACGCAATTTAATAATCACTGCGATATTTTTGGTAAAGTCAGCTCACACGATGTGACATATCGGCGATCTTGCATCCTTCGGACGCCGCAGAGAGAGAGCGCCAGAGAGAGAGACTCGCTCTCTTGGGGAGCGAGCGAGGGAGATGGTGTGCAAGTGAGACGTGATTACGGGCCGTCTACCAGGCGAGCACATGACGTGGCGCGACGGACGTTACAAGTTAGTTTGCAGTGCCGACTTTTGACTTTTCGTGGTACTGGGACTGCTGGCGTCGGAACTTAAAAAGTAGCGCAAATATCACGCTAACGCTACAAAACTTGTAGCATGCTACCACTAAAATATGCCCTGTTAATAAAGTAGCGCGCTACTGGCTCCGCTACACGTAAAAGTAGCATGCTACATGTAGCGCACTACTTGTAGCGCGCTTCTCCCCAAGACTGTAAATACAACACTTTGATAGTCCACTCGGTTGCCAGCATTGCCACTGAATTCAATGAATGAGTGGGTGCTGCAAACACGTTGCGGGAACTGGCTACAACAATGGACTGTAAACAGTGCAGACCCAAGCAATAGTATTTCCCTTATAGTAACCTTTCCTGGCAATTCGACCTTGCTCACCCCTTCCACCCCTCTTTTGCTCTATGATGAGGACCACAGTATCAACACTCAGCGCTACCATCACTACTCATCAACATATTTACTGGATAAATTGTTTTTAATAACACCGTTTGCACAATAAATTACACTTTTTAAAAATATATCAAACGTCATTGGTGGCTGTATCTTAATTTAAGTTATCTTTCGAGGCGCGTCTACTCCATTTAAGGTAAGCTTTTGGTACCCTATCTCTTAATGTCATTCACATACGTATTATTAACACGATGGAACAACTCCTCATGAGCCTCCACTGTTACATTCCACACACACCTTTTCCAAGTTACTCTACTCTTAACAATCAACCAGCTGTTGGAGCAGCGTTTTGGTCCATTCTTTCAATCAACAAGTTGCTAACTCTAAGTTAGGTATGTTTTACTCTGTCACAAACTGTTCATCCAATCAATTAGTTACTCACTCTAAATGATGTTTACTCTGGATTTCAGGCAGCACAGGGGACTTACCATCCATTCATTCAATCAACCAGTTGGCCACTTGGATGATTGAGCACCCAAGTATTGACGATGCTGAGGAAATTCCCCGTCCGATGACTTTATTCACTAGAGCAGAGGTATGTATCATTTACCATGATCACCCGGCATCAGAAGTAAATCAAGGGCGTGGTATTGTAGATACAACGAGACCCCTTGATTTACTTCCGACTCCGTGTGTATAAACATAATATAGATTCAGTTTTTTCAATTATTTTATTTGCCCTGTCAATTGACGACTTGAATTGTACCCGCCTCCTGTCGTCACGAGGCAACATGGCGGAATTAGTTGGTATAAATAAATCCTAATTTCGCAAGTTGACGCCTGCTTCACGGCGCAACACTTATCACGCTCTAACTTTTATTCTATTCATTATTTGGACAAAAGTTAAATGAATAATATTTAGCAAATATATCATTCTTTGAAATAGCGATTATTTCGATTTGATTGACACAGTCGTTAGCTTGTTATAACAATGTACGCATCATACATGTGAAAATTATCAATGACTTAAGTTTTCTCAATAATTTATTTGACAAAAAACTACTGATCGGATTTTGACAAGACCTCTTTAAAAATATGCATCAGACGGTTTAGACAAGAAATAAACTAACTTTCTAGATAGAAAGTGCACTGAACGAAACTTTGCAGCATAGATAGAGTAATATGCAGGGTATGCGTTTTTATCTAAAATACGCACTCTTGACGTGCGGATGAGCCGTGAAAAAGTGCACGCTGCATATTACTCTATGCTGTAAATTTTCGTTCAGTGCATTTTCTATCTAGACATATTTTAAAGAGGTCTTGGATGCATATTTTTAAAGAGGTCTTGTCGAAATCCGATCAGTTGTTTTTTGTTAAATAAATTATTTAAAAAACTTGTCATTGATAATTTTCACATGTATGATGCGTACATTGTTATAACAAGCTAACGACTGTGTCAAAAAATCGAAATAATCGCATTTACAAAGAATGATATATTTGCTAAATATTATTCATTTAACTATTGTCCAAATAATGAATAGAATAAAAGCTAGAGCGTGATAAGTAATGTGCCGTGAAGCAGGCGTCAACTTGCGAAATGAGGATTTATACCCAATACTAGTCACGTGACCTATCGATCGTTTTAAGCTCCGCCCATTTCGAGTCGTCAATTCAATTCAAGTAGTATTTGTTTTATATTTCCCGGCTAGCCCGAGTGATTGGTGATGCATCGCCCCCGACCCGACTCATTTTGGAACCAGGTGTTTGATATTATTATATTATTATTATTATTATTATTATTATTATTATTATTATTATAATAACACTCGCGTACTGGAGCTCGTAGCAGTCGGTCACGTCTCTACTTCGCTCTGTGGCTGTGTGATTCACCTAGCTGTAAGGCAATGCCGGGCACTTCGTGTGGTAAATGTACGTTGGCATTAGCGAGTGATGGTGATTTCGTTTTGTGCTGTGGCTGTGATAAAGGATTTCATTTTGATTGCTCAATCAAAAAAACAACCTACAACGCGAAATCGAAACAACAAAAAAAAGGATTGGCGCTGCAGTGGTTGTCGGGAGGCGGGGAAACCTGGAAGCCCTCTACCAGATCCTGCAGGTGAAGGCAAGTTTGATTTGGGGGGGTCAGCCCAAGGTCTGTTGATTCAAAAAACTCTTAACGACATTGTCCAGAAATTAGACTTGGTAGTTAATGATATAAAGATAATGAAACAAGAAATCGCCGATTCTAAAGAGAATTATGAAACATTTTTGCAGTTAGTTCAAAGCAATGACGAAAAGGTTAAAATCTTGTCCAAAAAAGTGAAAGAGAACGCTGTAGTCATTGATGAATTGAACATAAAACTTAACAAGCTAGATCAATACGGACGGAATGTAAATTTTGAACTGTTGAACGTTGAGGAGCGAGGTGATGAAAACATTGAAAGTGTAGTCTTGAAAGTGGCACAGGCGCTCAAAATCAATCTTACAAGTGATGAGATAGAAGCTGCGCACAGATTGCCTTCTCGTAACACTGAATACCCGAGAAAATAATTGTGCAATTGTCCTCTCGTAAAAAGAGGGATATGTTCATTGCTGGGCGTCGCCAGGTGATAACAAATCAACAGATATTCGGTCAGGAAGTAGTTCAGAGTTACAAATACTAATCAATGAAATCTAGCGCCGTACTACAAAAACTTGCTGTGGGAAACGAGAGGTAAAGCTAAAGAACTTGGTTTTAAATTTGTTTGGTGGAGCCACGGGAAAATCCTTGTACGGCGTGAGGGGGTCACGTAAGGTAATTGTTATTAACACAGCGTTTGATTTAGATAAGCTCTCTGAGTGATTGTTTTCATATGGTATCGCGCACATGGAATTATCTAATATTGACCTTGATCTAGTAGTTTGTAAACAGCTAAGCAGCCTTGACGCTTGGTCGGCTTTGTCACTAGGGTTCACTGGAGTCCACATTAATATTAGGTCTATATCAAAACATTGGGATGAACTTGTTGTCATATACAGGCGGAAATCGGGAAATTTGATGTTTGATATTAACGGAAACATGTCTTCAAGGTAATTGTGACAAAAGTTATACGCTTGAAGGATATGATTGTGTATTTAACTCTAGAATTGATAAACGTGGTGGCGGCTTATTATTGTTTGTAAAATCGAGATTTATGGTCGCGGATATTTCAAGAAACTTTGTTCATTTTGAAGGAATCGCCTGTAATGTATGTCTGAACAAAAATATTTCTTTTCAGTTACTTTGTATTTATAGACCGCCGGACAGTGACAAGAATGGCTTTATATATGAACTGCAGGAATTTATTAGCAGCAACAGAAATAATTGTTTAATTATGGGTGATGTAAATATAAATATCCTTGATATTAATGACAGGTATGTACAGCTTTATGAAAATGTGTTAGCATCGAATGGTTTTTTGAAATGTATTACCTATCCTACAAGAGAGGAGTATTATTTGGGCAACCTTTCGAGTACGTGCATAGATCACGCATATATTAGGTCGAACTCTAAGGTAGATATAAACTCAGCTGTATTCACAACAAAAATAACAGACCATTACATGATTCTAGTTTCTATGGGTTTCAATGTGTGTGGAGTTGCAGGTTTAAAGAAAATGCAAAATTGTATTAATGAAAGAGTTCTCACGACTAATCTAAAAGCTATTAATTGGAATAGTTTACTCACAATCAATGACAGTTCTTCCCTGTACAATGAGTTATGCAAACTTTTTGAAGGTTGCTATAACAAGGCTAGATATACTAAACAAACTTTAATCAAGGATAAAAAGAGATTACAGAAGCAATGGATTAGCAACGATTTGGTCAAATTAACAAATCAGAGGGATAAATTGTTCAGGCGCTGGAAAGATTGTAGTGGTCTAAATCCATCCAAAGAGACCTACAGAAAAGAATACGTGGGCTTTAGAAATTTTGTAAACAAGCAGGTATGGTCTGCAAAACAAGCTTTTTACCGGCAATCGATAAATAATTGCAGTGGACGAAGGATTTGTGGCAAACCATAAATGTAATCTCGGGCCGCAAAATCAAAGACTCAGTTGATACAGTTGTTAACAAATATTTAGGTAAGAAACACACCGATGAGAGCATTGCAAATGAGTTTGCAGACAACTTTGTAAAGCAAGTGGAGGAGATACGTCATGTGTGTGATTTGAGGTGTGCACAACACGTATTTAAAGATGTTGCTCCGCAATCGTTGTGGCTGCCTCCGATAACAGAAAATAAAGTAAATCGCATTATAGATGAGATAAACGTAAATAAGCAGCCCGGTTATGACGGAATAAGAGCTATCGATGTAAAAAACTTTAGACATGAACTAAGTCCCATCATTTCTCACTTAATAAATTTGTCAATAAGGGACGGTTGCGTGCCGGAAAAAATGAAAATCTCTGTTGTGAGACCAGTATATAAAAAAGGTGACCATATGTCTTTCTCAAATTATCGTCCAATTGCATTGCTGTCGGTGATCGAAAAGATAATGGAGCGATACATATCTACTTGTTTAAGTAACTATCTAAGTAAATTTGAAATTGTAAGTGAAAATCAGTATGGTTTTCAAAAGGGGAAAAGCACCCAGGATGTTTTATTAAAGTTTTCAGATTTAGTAAATAGTAGCTTAAATAATAATATGCACGTAGTCGCTACGTTTGTTGACTTTTCCCAAAGCTTTTGATACAATTAATCACAATGTCCTTTTAGAATGCTTAGAAGAAGTAGGTATCCGAGGTAGAGTATTAGATTGGTTTCGTAGTTATCTTGAAAATCGCTCGTACAAGGTTAAAATAGGCAATATATTTAGTCGGCCAAAAAAGTTCACGACAGGAGTACCTCAAGGGTCAATTCTTGGGCCACAATTCTATGTTATATACGTTAATGTTATTGGAAAATATTTGAAAAATTGTATATTATTAATGTATGCGGATGATTTGGTGCTTCTGTCAATACATAAAGAATTAAGCGTGGCGACAAAATTTATGAACGATGATTTTAGGAAGTTGCAATGCTGGACCCATGATAGGGAACTTGTTATCAACGTTTCAAAAGACAAAAATTATTCACATGTGCACACCATTAAATTTTGATAGGAACGTGGCAATTAGCGTAATATTTCATGAAACTGCTTGCTTACATAGGAGGGCTGGGATCGATTTTGATTGTGAATGTACTCAACAGATTGAATCTGTGGCGAGCCATATGTATTTAGGAGCAATGATCGATCGTAATTTCTCATGGAAGCCCCATATTGATTATATTTGTACAAAACTTCGGTCGTGTGCATATCAACTATATAAGTTAAAACCAGTTCTATCCGATGACACGTTAAGATTAGTTTACATTTCTCTAGTTGAATCTGTATTAACGTATGCTTTGCTGTCATGGGGTAACGCTTCGGTTTCGAATATGACCATGCTTATTAGACTACAAAACTCGATAGTAAAGATAATACACCCCAAACGCTTGCATAATGTCCACAACGAAATTGAGGACGTCTATAGGACTTGCTTTATATTACCGGTAAGAGAATTATATTTCTACAGGCTGATTTTGAAGTACTTTTACGATACGAAATATAAAATACCCCGTGGGCATGATAAAGGAACTAGACTTGCTAGCCAAAACAAGTTTGTAGTACCATTAACAACGAATAAACATGGTGATCGCTGCTTGCGTTTCATGATACCAAGAGTTTTTAATTCATTGCCACCTGAAATTTTAACGTTAGATAAAATATCCTTGATTAAGTTATACCTAAAATCATTTTACCTCGAGAACCTTTCTAAAGAACTGCAATGATTTTTGTGAACTTACTCCTTTTAAGAACTCATTTTCTTTTTCTTTTTTGTAAACTCTCACCTTGTGTGTGTACAATTGATTTACCTGATGTAATAAGTAATTGTATATTATCGATTTTATATTATGTTTCTGTGATATTTTCAGATCAATTCGATGTTTATTGTATTTCCTTACGTCTCTGTGTGTACCTTGTCACTTATATTATTGTGTAAAATTGTTAATTTTAGTCATATTGTAGAATGTTTCAACGGCCTTCAGCTATGAGCTTAAACCTAAGTTATTTTGATACATTAATGTGACCCACTGATAAGCCTTCGGGTTTAGTGGGATAATGTATGCTATGTTTGTACTCTTATGTTTTTGCTACGTACAATAAAAAAAAAAAAAAAAAAAAAAAAAAAAAATTATTATTATTATTATTATTATTATTATTATTATTATTATTATTATTATTATTATTATTATTATTATTATTATTATTATTATTATTATTATTATTATTATTATTATTATTATTATTATTATTATTATTATTATTATTATTACACATTGATGCCTTTTAATGATTCACGTTCGGATAGCATTCACATAATAAGTCATTCCAATGAGTGTTTGCATACTAGTAATAGTGTGGTGGTATGTGAATGTGTTGAGGAGATCGAGTGTGTTGATACTCACGTGTATCTAGGATTGATAGTAGATAAATATTTTAGTTGGAAGCCTCACATTGATTCAGTTTGCAAAAAGCTTAGAAGTTGCGCATTTCAATTATATAAATTAAAATATATTTTGCCTTATACTACCTTGCGAACTGTTTATATCTCCTTGGCAGAATCAATAATTTCTTATGGTCTATTAGCATGGGGCAATGCGAGTAACATTCACTTAAAGTTAAAACCCATTCAAGTGTTGCAAAATAAAATGTTAAAACTCATTATCCCTGAAAATAAAAACTCAATCGTTTTCCATACACATGACTTGTACACATATTGCTTTTTATTGCCTGTTTCTTTACTGTATCGATTTCGCCTTTTGGTTAAATATTATTTTAGTGACATCTACAAAAATTCTCGCAATGAGCATCAATATAATACAAGATTTGTGTTAAAAACTAACTTTGATATTCCAGAATACGTCAATAAGTACGGCCAGAGAACTCTTGAGTATTCCTTTCCGCATACGTTTAATCAATTACCAGAGGACATGAAAGATTTGCAATCGTATAGTGAGGTTAAAAATAAACTTAAAATTTACTTACTTTGTTCCATAGATAGGCCTATTGATTAACTTATAAATCATTTTAATTTGATTAATTTAAAAACTATTTCTTTGTTATACAGTCGCGATTTTTGCCATGTAAGAATGTTTCGCCTGTCATATCAAATTCAATTAGTATATTTCAGTATTGTAAAGTCGTATTCTCGTTGTTGTATAATTATTTATTTCAGTTTTAATTTAGCCTATGAACATTATTTGTGTAATAAAATTAGAATTTAATTAAGTCTGTCTGATCCATGTACAATATCATATGTTTCATAATCCACAGACAAGCCGCTATGTGGCTTTGTGGACGACGATGTCAAATTGTTTTTTTGTAAAAAATGCATGTAATATTATTATATAATATAAAAAAAAAAAAAAAAAAAATTATTATTATTATTATTATTATTATTATTATTATTATTATTATTATTATTATTATTATTATTATTATTATTATTATTATTATATTATTGTAATCATTTTATATAGTAGTATGACTGTAGTGAATTGACAATTTATAGAAAGTTGCTCCACAACTTGTTAAGAGTGAAACTTGAACTTCCAGGGTTTACCAACATTTATTTATTTTTATTTTTATTATTTATCAATGTTTGCATTCACATAACCAACATTGAATGAAATGTTATTACAAACTACAAAGTGTGGAAAAGACCAATTGACTGGTTTAGTTTAGATTGGAGAAGGGTTGACAGGTCACCCATCACCCAAGCGCATCGCGTAAATTGCCCATAATGAAAAAATACAAAATTCACACAAATTAGAAGACAAGATATAGCTTTTTACTGTAGTAGGGCCTATAGAAGTTTATAGCAAAATCACAGGAATTATTGTTTTCCATTTCATTCCAATGTTTTTATGTTGATCATGACGCTTGACAATGCCTTTATATTTGCTATGTACATATCTAAAGCTTAATAAAGAAATGAAATGTAGGCCTACCTTAACCAGGATGCCATTAAACTTGTGAGTTGCTTTGCATATTAATAAATACATTGGTATTTAGAGTCTACCCACTTAGTCACATTATACTGACTTTTAGTGGAGGACATTAAATTCATAGCCAACCAAGCCAACCCTGTAGGCGCCGACACCATGGTGCCTTGACAAGCAAACAATGACCCAACTAGAGACTAGCATATTTAAGTGGGAAACATCGATCATTATCAATGAAGCTGGAAGTAACTCTAGGATAGGCTGTTCTTGTGTTTTAAAAATAGTACTGTATTCAGCAAAAAATTGTATACCTACTTTACTACTAATTACTTTCATTTAATTACAATAATTTCCTAATCAAATACCAATTTTTTGTTGTAGAATAATTAATGGCACTTTAAAATAAATGCTTTTCTCATTTCACATAACCATGTAGTGTGAGTATTTTGGTGTCCTCATTACTCGAGTTGTTTATTTGCAGCAAATGATGATGGACACGGGTACTTTTGAGCTGTGCAGAAAAATAAGTGGTCTGGGTCCAAAGCGGAGAGCGTGCTCAGACATTCGCAGCTACTTGGCTGAAAGAACCGGTATGACAGAACTGTGAATTATTGACATAGTAGGCTACTACTTATCTTACACATATAAATTAATTAAAAATCCACTTTAAAATGTTGACTTAATATTTAGGCCTAATTGCTTGTATTATATTTGTTTTTAAAGAGTAAATAAGCATATTTGATTTTTTAAATTTAATATACGGTTTTAAGTTTTATTTTTTTAACCTTTATCCTGTAATGGACGCATCTTTTCCGTCCAGGCGTGCCACTGCCCATATGTCATGGACGGAAGAGATACGTCCAACAATGTAGCCTGTTGTACCCACTGACCTTGAGCCTTGCATTTTCCTCCCAGTTGGCAGGCCTACAGCTATTTACAATTTTGTACAGGAAAACCATATCAGCAACTTTAGATCTTGTGCACTATGTAGGCCTAGAGGGCGCTAGTGATTTTTTAAATCTTGTATTAAATGCTAGAATAATAATTGACAGAAGGTGTTGTTGAGATGAGGTGTAATGTTTTGTCCAGCTGAACGAGACCGCGAGCGACAACATGTGCGAGGAGAAGCGCAGCCACTGTATGGAGAACTAGTCACCGAGTCCTCGTCTTCTTCCTCGGACACCCTTAATGTGGATCCTTTCAGCTCGGGCATTGTGAGTACTTCTTCACTCCATCGGAATACAAATACCATGGTGTAGATCTTACCTATAAACACTTCAATATAAACTTAAGGTTTATTTTTATTATTTCACACTTATAAAAGTGGATACAACTCTATTTTACATGTATGATGTGGATGGCATACCAATTAAGTGATTTTTAATACAAATATGAAAGCTACTCACTACAATACTAGACAAGACACTATAGATTGTTCAGCTATTATGTTATGTAGAAACATATCAACTTGTTCTATACCATGTCTTACTAACGATTTAAAATCTGACCCTTAATGGTAAATAACATGTTTTCAGTTTCCAACGTGTGTGGCCCGTCCTGTTTGCCGCATCTGCCACATGGTTACCCCTCAGTTGTCTAGTCACATGCTGTCGGCTCACCCCGGCTGCGGGTTGTTGTGGGGCGCGGGATACTGCGGACACATCACGAGTAAGTCTTATCCCCTAGGCTAGAGTGGTGCATTATGACCTAGCGGTTGACAGCGAGGTTTTCTCCCTGGCCTAGTGGATTCACATTCTATTGATCTTCTTCTAGGTAGTAACTATCTCATGTGCAACGACTGTCAAGTCAAGTATTCTCACCAGCGCAATGCGGCTGTGCTATCCGTGGACTCATCTCAGGCACCTGACCTTGTCGCCAATGACACGGCACAACAAGAAGGTAAGCTTTTGTATTTGTGTTAAAACACTCATAAAAACAATGCGACTTCTTAATTCTTAATGATTCAAGTTAATACTTGATTCATTACGCAAGGCTGTTTATTAAGCTAAGATTTATGCATGTTAGCCTATATGCTTTGAATAGGGAGGTTGATATATAAATTATTTATTTGTTTCAAATGATTACAAAGATGCTTAAAATGTGGACAATAATACATTTTTGTAACAAACCGTATAAGAGCGCATTCAAAGTTACGTACTGAAAATTACATATTTTTTCGTAGGTTCACAATGTACTTAAGCCACCTGACAGCATTCATTTGACAATCAGCCCTGTTGCTAATGCAGTGACCAATGTTTGTGCTCAATTCTGTCTGGGAAGTGCCCTGTGAATTGTTTATATCCCTCCAGTACATTTAGCCTAAATCATTATTCCATCTGTGATGTGTTGTTGATTTCAGAAGTGGATCTGTTAATTGGAGAGGAAACCCCTAATTTTAGTGTGGAAAGTTTTGCACAGTTGGCCCCACTGCTGGGTCTAGGAGATGGAGGGCGACGTTTGATTCCCGAGACCCTCTTGTTCCGTGAAGCTGATCCCCTAGGAGGAAGCAACGTACCATCCTATACCACACCTACGTTGCCTGGTGAGCGCTTACTTAAGAATATTATACTGTATTTTAATTTTATGTTTGTTTGTTAATTTGTTTGTTTGTTTTTTCTTTGTTTTTTCTCTTTTTTTTTCTCTCTTGGTATTTTTTTTGTATTCTTTTGGTAAGATAACGTCTTGTACTTTAATGAATATATGACATAATAATTAGGCCAAATGGTTATGTTACTAGGATATTAATACTTGTACCGTATCGGCATCATACTATATTTTGTAAACACAATAATTGGATGAGCGAAGCGAAGACTTCAATTTCACTGACCCCTCAAAAATTTTAGCTCCAATGTTTTTTTGTTTGTTTGTTTGTTTTTTGTTTTTTTTCTTTTTCTGTCTGTTTGTTTGCACGATTCCGGGCAAACGGCATATGCGATCGCGATCAAAATTGGAGGGGACCTTCGAAATCTCTGAACTTAGACCTGCCACGTTTTTGGGTACAATCGAAGAAATATTTCTCATGAATATCGTACTTTTACGATTTTTTTCGATTTTTAGTGCAATATTTTTGTGACATTTGGGCCGATTCTGACCAAACGGGTGGGGCTACAACGTTCATTTTTTACATGGACATTAAGGTAATGGTGATGTATTGCTTTTTGAAAGAAAAAGTTGAAAAAGTTAGCCAGAATCCATAGAATAAAGGTTTTAATATGAGTTTTTTAGTTTAATAATACCAATTAACAAGTAACAATAGAAACTTGACAAAAATTACCTACAATGCATTCAAAAAGAACTTAAAAAGGTAAAGTGGTCCCACGCAAACTAAAAACTTACAAAAAAGCTTATCCATCAACGCGGCGGGACTTGGCGTTTCCCTAGTATTATGAATTACAGTCCTAAATGAAAACTTTAAAATACATATCGTAAAGTACAGTAATCTGTAATCACTAAATGCTAAATGGCATTTATTCTTTTTTCATGTTGTAGTACATTTTTCAACCTATATGTCCTAAAATGGGTTCAGCAGTGCACTTTGTAATGTTGTGTTTTATGAAGAAAGAAATGATTAATAACAGCAGTGACTTGAAATGCTAACAACGACTTAGGCATTTTCCTAGTACCTATAATAGGTAATATGTATGTGCTTATTCTTGATTTATTCTCTTTTATCAAAAGTTTTTAGTCTTTCATTGTACAAATACTTGCATCTTCAAGAATATATACTATAACTTCTCTACATACAGTACTGTCTTTGTTTATTTTACTTGTGCTGTATTGCCCAACACCTCCTGATGATAAAAAATAAAATCCAATACCAGAAACTTGTACATTGTACATTGTTCTCCGAATGTTGTTTGTTGTAGGAGACAAGCGGCAAGGGAAGTCCGAAGTAGCCCACAAGCCTCTCAGTGAACAAGCCTTCCTGTTGAGTTTGTCTCAGGATCGAGCGACGGCTCTTCAGAGAGTCACAGCGGCAGCTCAGATACTCGTGGCTCGTTCAGTCGTCATGGCAACACTCTCACTGCTCTCCGTGAGGTAACTTGCCCAAGTTACTTAACACTAGTTCATCCCCAATTTACTAGTTGGTTCACACACAGCTCGTTGGCCTTGTAATTTAGGCTCGACTTACAATGCAGAAGGTCCAGGATTCGATTCCCGCTTTAGACAGAAGTTTTTCAACTTCTGATGTGGACTAAAGTTCATCAGTTCTTGGCTTAGGAATGTGTAAACGGTGACTTTGGAGCTGTCGTAGCAACGAGGCACATAAATTCTAAGGTTGTTCCGAATTCCCCTTGTTGATACTGGCGCTGTCCGCGGGTGGAATCTTGTCCAGCTTCATTGATCGGTGTTTCCTACTTAAATATGCCGGTCTCTAGTTGGTCATTGTTTGCTCGTTGATGATGTCGACACCTACAGGGTTGGCTTGGTCTGCTTAAAATTTAATGTCCCCCCACTGAAAAAATCAGTTATGTGACTCTGTGGGTAGACTCTTAATACAATTTTGTTAAATTTTTATTTATTTAATTACTGTACTAAAATAAAATCCCATTTTACATTTTTCTAAGACTTGTTTGTATAAAATGTAATCATGATGTTTAATGATACAAGTAGTCACATTAAAATTGTAGTTAGGTACAGTACTTTATTTTTCTATGTACTTTCTTTGTTAACACAGTTACATCAGGCATTGTATTAGTTAGTCCTACTTATTCAAACACTATCATAAAGAGATACAAGTGTATGGAAATACTAAAAGCCAAACTGTCTTTGCTTCACAAAACAAAGTTTTTAGGTGACAAATCTTTGTCACCAATTAGCAAGATGTAGGCCTACATTGATCATTCTATTGTTGCTAGTCCTTGTGCTGGAGTTTGCTTTCTTTTCTCTAGTGGTTCACCACTCAGCCTGGCAAGTGGTCTGTCAGCTATTGGCTTGTCAGATATCCGCCAAGTTGTGCGCCTGATGGGTTTGACAGCTGGTGGGAGGATCGAGCTCCCATCTAGGGATGCTCCACCCCCGTCAGATATCGCAGCACCTTCCGCCCCACTATTAGGAGGGCAGTTCACCCACCTGCCACCAGACACCGCCACTGGTCTTCGTCACCTGAGTTGGGCAGTGGCGGCACTGGCGCGCACAGATGCAGATGCCTCGCGGCTGGTTGTGCACATGTGTACCAAGGTAGTTGTAGTTCATAGTCATTTCATTTTATAGTTGGTCGATATTTGGTAAAAACTGTTTATTTTTTTACTAAAGAAAACAAATTTCAATTATGTGACAGAAAGATGCAATGAGGGCAACAAAAGTATAAGAAAGACATTATTTTTCAAAAGAATAAAGTTTAAAGTTAAAAAATGGTGTTTGACTTTCAAATTATTTCAACATCAAGTCTGTCTTGTCATATGAGTATGACTGATATATTACTGGTACAGTCAAACCCACCATTACGTTTTCTCGCTGTTGACGTCCAAAAATGTGGGACTTGGAAAATACATCCATAAGTGTAGAGCTAATGTTAAAATTACCTGGCAAAACGTTCCTGTACGTTACGTTTTCCCGCATTATACGCGATGAATAACCAATGATTCAACGTCTTGCTTGTCCGTGAGATACGTTTCCACCAATTGCTGGGATGCGAGATAGTTCCCGATCCACATTTGAAGCGACGTCGCAAAATACAACGTTTTGTACCAGCCATGCAATGGACGAGCCTTGTGCATCATCATGCCGCCTACTATAAAACCAAGTTTAAACAATATATTATGTATTTGTAGTGATAAGTTGTATTTCTGACTATTAATCACCCGGTGTTATTCAGGAGTTGATACTTGCTGCGACTAGTCGTGCCAATGACAGCTGTCCTGGTTTTGCTGTGATACAAGCCCTGGTCGGTCTTCTGTCCTCCCACGGTGGCACCTCGCTGACGGACTCCGAGAGACATACCTCCGATGAAAAGCTCTTGGGGAGTCCTGGGGATCCCATGGCCATACCACCGCTACAGTTGCCCAATGCGCTCGCCGCCTGTATTCTCTCCTCGCGCCTCACTCACACTAACCGCCAGTGGGCATCTCAACAGTTGGTATGTGGGGCTAGCTCAGTCGGTTTTCTTAGTTTCTTGGTCATCCCCTAGATTTACAACAAGATACCACACCTAACATAACATCATTCATTTGAACCCCACTGAAATTCAGTTATGTGACTGAGTGGGTAGACTCTAAATACGAGTATATATTTTTATTTACTTAATTGTCTGCATGTATATCGTATGAAAACCTCTGTCTGCCAGTCCTTAGTCTGTCGCTTAAATGTTTGTCAACATCACCATATAATATCACATGACATGGCTTTGTACACCTTGCAAGCATAGTTTCACAAACACTTGGAGTGGACCAAATGTATAGGCTGTGCTACTCTGCTGTAACTCTGTCTGTTGAGTTGTTGCGTTTCAACCTATACATACTTACAATTAATTGGTTTGCAGGTTAAGTGCCTTACGGCCCAAGCCCGTGGTTCTCCACGCTCCCCTGCCGCAGATGCATCTGACCTGTGTGGAGTAATGCCTACCTGTCAGGTCTCTAGCCTTCAAGGTCACGACCACAGAGTCAGTCAGGTTGTCTGGCACGAGGAACGTGCGAGGCTAGCCTCGTGGTAAGTATACAGTGCAAACTCTACTGTTAGGTTCATAGATTGTGTATTAATTACTAGGGATGTCATAGGGTACCCGGGTACCCGGGTTACCCGAATCCAGAAATTACCCGAATCCGTTTTTCGGATTCGAATCTTTATCGGGTAGTTATTTTACTGAAAATGAAAGGTTTTTAACCGCTGCGCCGTGCGTAGTAAGGAGCGATTAGAACGCCGCAGACCACCCACCATGCAGCTGACTGAGTGCAGACTGCCGGCTGCCCGGCCCGTCGAGCGAGGCTGGCCGGCCGGCGACCCCCCTCCCCCTCCCACCCACCCCCGCTATTGTGAAAGGCTGGGCTGCCGAGCCAGACGCGTCATTGTTCAAGCAACTTCCAAGTTGCGATGACGTCACAGAAGAGGACGTGACGGAATGGGTGGCCGCCGACCGCTAGGTTTTGTCTCACAACAGTAGAAGATAAGCTTATCGCTGCCAGGTATCTTCTTGTAGACGCTTCCGAACGACCTTCAACCGCTCGCGGGGAGGGGGGGGGGGTACGACGATAAAATGACGTAATTTAGGCTTTCAGGATTCGGGTAACCCGATTCCTGGAAGGTCAGGAACCGGATCCTAATTTTACTACCCTATGACATCCCTATTAATTACTATTAAGTATTAATGTTTCAGCCTTTCCCCCATAATGTTACTACTATATATCATATCAGTTCAGTCGGTGCAGTCACAGAGAGCGGACGTGGTTTGTAAACCGGTCTGAGAGAACTACAGGCCTATGGCTGTAAGTTTTGTTTTAGGCCTAATCGTGTGTTTGTGAATTACTGTGTACTTTTTCTTTCTCTCTCTCTGAAATGACGAAAGTTAAAACAAGAAGTAAGAAAAACGAAGACGGTGATCAGGATAGTCCGAGTGTAGACAAAGGTGCAGGGAGTTTCGTTTTCGCGGACTTTGACGTTATCTCGCAACAGTTGGAAAGCATTCAAGAAGATGCCTCGGGATTCCAGACTTTGGCCTCGGCAGTGAAAATGTTGATTGCGCCTATGACTGAAATTAGCAAATTTTGCAAAAAACAAGATCTTATGCTTGGTGAGTCGATAAATGCTAATCAACGTCTGTCTGAGAAAATAGATACTCTCTTAGCTGAGCTTAGTTCGTGTAAGAAAGAAAATAAAGAACTGAAAGACGAAAATATACGCCTCGCATCCCAAGTCAACGATCTCGAGCAATATTCGAGAAATTATAATATTGAGGTACAGGGTGTTCCGGCAACTCCAGGAGAAGATACGTATTCAATAGTGAAGATTATTGCTGACGTGATAGGCAGTGATATCATCGCTGACGATATCGAGTATTGTCATAGACTTCGGGTCACAGATGCAACCGAGGATAAGCCTGCGCCCATTGTTGCCAAGTTCTACTCGCGCCGTGTGAAGGAGGATATCTTGGACCAGAAAAAGAGAAAAAAGAAGCTAAGTGCTAAGGAAATTGGGTTCCCTACGTCGAAAAATATTGTTTACATCAACGAACATCTCACAAAGGTAAACAAACATTTGTATTGGTTAGCACGTAACAGAGAAAGCAGGGATACAAGTTTGCCTGGACTAAGGGCGGCAAAGTTTTCCTCCGTGAAGACGAACAATCACCCGTCATATTAATAAGGAGTGAAACTGACATTCCGCCTGTGGTGTCTTAGTGTGTTTGTTTGCAGTGTGTGTCTAACTGAATGGAAATTTGGGAAGAGTTAGATAAAAGTGATACTATTGACTGTACTTATATCGATGACATTAGTGGTTGGTATGCGGGCGGTGACCGTGGTTTGTCAATCATGTTCAATCATGTTTATTTTGGTTATATGTTCCGTTCTCTGTATTGTCACCATCTTAAATAATTTACTAATTGTCTTTACCCCACAGTTAAGCCTTTTTCAGGCTTTGTGGGTTTTTTGATTATATTCTTGTTAGATTTATTTCTGTAGGCCTATGTAACATTAATTATTTATTTGTACAATTTTGCTATGGTGTATGTGTCATGTATGTTCTATGTTCTATGACAATAAATAAATTTGTATAAAAAAAAAAAATATATATTTATTTACCACATGCAACCTCTTCACTAATTCATTTCTCTTGTATGCATTACCCTAGTTTTTTCTGATGAATTTGAATGTACAGCTACTGGGCTTGCCATTTTGAATCATTATCATTAGCGTTTATGTATTATGTTGTATATTAAATATTAATTTTAGTGCAGGTAATGCGGTGCTACAAATAAGTAAATAAACAACATTAATCTTATAATGGTGAATTGTAGTGGCCGCACTGAGTGTGCACCTAGACAGTGAATAGCATTGTGAATGCACACTCGGTGCTTGCCATTGTAAAACGCCATTACTGTTGTTGACCAATGCAGATCACATAAGCCTACACACAATACAAAGGACATATGTATATATTAAGGCTGGGCATCGATGTTAAATAGCAACATCGACATCGAAGTCAAATAATCGATGTCGAAAATTTTTCGACATCGACATCGAAATTGAAAAAATCGATTTAAAAAAGAAAAAAAAAGTCAAACTTTCATATCGATAATTGCGCCGAAATGAGAATAAAATCGCATAAAAAAATCCCAACAAAAAAAGTATCACTTTTTAGTTTTTAATCATATTATGATATACTATCGACATTAACGCTTTTTTCTCGCATTTGCGTCAATTTGAATTGCGCGCTGTCTCGGCGCTGGTCGCGGATTGGCCGCGCCTGTGACGGGCCCCTCGATGCTCCTCCCACGAGGGAGTGAGAGAGAGGTAGCGGTGAATCGAGAGCAAGAGAGAGCGCGAGAGTCTAGTGCCTCGGTCGGCGCGGCGAGTTGATGGGTGGGGGGAGGGGAGTGTTACAAGACCGCTCTAGCGCTCAGCGGCGGGCCATTCAAACTTACGCGAGCGAAGTGTTTACGTAACTGTTGAGAGAAGGCCTACCTCAAATTGCGACATAACAATTGTAATTTGAAATTATTGCGTTGAAATGAATTTTCAGATGTTTTAAGCGGGAATTGAAAATAAAAAATAAAAAAAAAATTTTACACAATTTATTTTTAAAAAAACATCGATTTACACACACAAAATCGATGTCGAAAAATACTTCCGACATCGATAAAACATCGATTAATCGAATAATCGATGTCGATGCCCAGCCTTAATATGTATTAGGTATTGGAATACCATGCAAGTAGAATAATTAATTAGGGCACAGTCTAGAATCAATCAATATCTGTCCTGTTTTCAACAATGAAGTGCCTATTCTCACCTTTCTGTTTATTTTTTCTTGACAGGTCTCTCTACCATTTTTCCTTCTTTAACTACTTTTCCCATTTGACTGTCTTCCAATCTGCATTTTGCCTCTACATTTCCACTTCTATCACCTATTCCCACCGTAGTCTGGGCCTTCGCTTTCTCCGCATCTCACTTGTTTGTGACATTGACTGTCGATGTCCATGCTATGCTTGTGCATTTTGCAGTGGGGACAATAGTGTAATACGTGAGATATTGTCCTTGTCATGCTTTATGCTCTACGTGTATGTGATTTTATTTCAGTGGGTATGACAGTACTGTACGTGTGTGGAGTGCAGCCCAATGCAGCCAACCTTGTCTAGAACGCACACTTGTGTTCAGCAAATCAGGGCAGGATTGCACCAGTGAGCTTAGTGGCATGTCGGTGCATCAATTGCACTGGTCTGGGTCAGGCAAATGTATTGCAGCAGCTGTTGCCGATACAATCAATATCTGGCTGCTTGCAGGTATGTAACAGTGTATGAGGCGGTCTAAAACATTGTTTTGAAGTTACATACCCATTAAATATCCATTCAAAAAATCTTCAATTATTTAATGGGTAATATTTTATGTGTGCATTTATTTCACTTCTTTGATTTTAAAAGCTAAGTAAAGAACTATGAAGTGATTTTTATATTATTAGAAGTATTATGGTTGCACTGTGTTCGTTCTACAGGTGGGCTGAATGTTTGGGAGGAGTGTAGCATCGAGACCGAAGCCTCTTGGATAACAGCTGTAGCTTGGCCTCAGCAGTCCAGCGGTGAAGGTCCAGAGTATCTTCTAGTGGGCACGATCGCAGGGGTTGTTGCCCTTCTCATAGTCCAGCCGCATGACATCATTAGAGAAGAACTAGCACACTGCTCGCAGCCCTATGGTTCGTTAAAACACTATGTTCCTCTCCTTTGCTTTTATTCTACGACTTTAAAAGGAACCACCCCCTGATTACAAATACTTGGTTTTACTGAATGAATGGTGTGTGAATCTTTTCTGATGTTATCATGCATTCAGAATTTTCATGAAGCATGAGTATGACCCTACTTCAGCTATGGTTAGTAAATAAAAAATAAATTCATATTTTGAGTCGACTTACTAAATTAACTACTTAAACATAATAAAACAACAAACGGTACTTGAAGGCATTAACTTAGTCAAATTGATAGTTTATTTAACCACTATCCTATTCAGTTATAAATACTTATTTACAAAGGAGGACAACTTAATCAAGTTACAAAATATTGCACACTAAATATACTAACAACAATGTATTAATATGAAGTGAAAATATTCACCTCTCTCCCATATATTAAATGGAAAATGTGTTTGTGATTGTCTTTTAATGGGCATGGATGAAATTTAAACAAAGTAGGCTTAACAGACAGTTCTATTTGAAGTAGGCGGTGTGTTATCGAATGTCTCTACTCTCTCTCCTCAGCGTCAGTCACTCACGTGGCTTGGATGGATGAGGAAAAAGAGTTTGCCGTGGCATTCTCTACGGGCGAGATCAAACTGTGCCGCAAGAACCGCAACTTCCCGCCGGTCACGCTGTATCCGTCACACCATGGGGCTGTGACCGCCATGCAGTGGGACCCTCGTAGCCAGCTGCTTGCGTCGAGCAGCATCGACGGCGTGTGCAATGTGTGGCGCGACACCGACACCAGCTGGGCGTGTGCACACATCCTGCATGCGCAGCACGAGCCCACCTCGCTCGTGTGGTCGCCGCTCATCGGTGAGGCTGACGTGTTCATTAGGATAGAAAACCAAACAGCTTCCATAGTACGTGTTTGAGGGAATCTTAAAGATTGAGAGAAAACACAGGCACCTCTCTTCACTCATTAGGTTTTAATAGTTTCCCTAGTGAAGTGTAGACTTCTGCAGTGTAGGTGTAGGCCTTCCAAATTAAATTACACTACACTTCACACAAGATAACCAAACGTTTTTAAAGCTACACTCTACACTGGAATTGCCCACATCAAACTGTCAAACAACTAAAACATAATGAAACAACAGACAGTACCTACTGTTGAAGGATGATACAGGCCTACTTTCAGACAATGAAAACTTATATTTGGAACATAAATTTAATTAGTGCTTATCCTTATTGAGCGAGTACCCTAGGCATTTGCCCTCATCACAAAATAAAATGTAGTAAAGGCTTCCAGTCATTTTGAATTCTTTATGTACAGAGGAAAAACATTATTCTAGAACTGATATGAGGAGAATATTTTTTTAAATAATGTTTAATTTTTGGTAGGCCTTTTTTTGGGGAATTAATGAAAAAAATCATCAAATACAAAATTTAAATACCTAGTTCATAAATTTTAACGCTACATTTGGAAAACAAGTAAACTAATTTGTAACACCTCTATCTATTGGTCACAGTTACTTCTCGGCAAGCTGTTAGGCTACCTATTCACACCTTTATCTAAGCAGTTCCATGCTGTTCCACCCATGTGTGGGTTTTCTCTGCTAAGCCTGGAGGAATGGTGTTTCAGGCAAGGCTCGCACCTCGTTGCTGCTGTGCGTGGGCACGGCTCATGGCTCAGTAGAGGTTTGGACCCTATCCTACGGGACGCCTGGAGAGAACGAACCTTCCCCTCGCCTCGTGACTGTGTTGCAAGGTCAACCCTTCCAGCCTACAACCTGCCTTGCGGTGCACCGAGACGGGCTGCTGCTTGCATCAGGTAAACTCTTCTCTTCCTTAGTCTCCGCGCTCAGTAGCAGTGTGATGGAAAGAAAGTTCACTTGTTGACGTTATTCAACATTGTTTGGTTACATGGAATTAGCATGTTGAGGAATTTTCATAATTAATACATTCTATAGTAGTCCCAGAAGTAGTCCCAGTCCCAGAACAAGGACGAAACACGTCATGGATTATGGTAACAAACAACTTCAGATTAGACCCAGTTTTTATTACTCGCTTTCTAACGCGGGGTGGCCGATAATGCGGGTAACTTTTGTAGTGTGAAACTGTGAACGCACATAGTTGTAACTAGTGATGACGACTATTTATCATTAACCGGCTAAGAACCGGTTACGTGAACAATAACCGGAAATTTATTGGTGATGTTATGTGAAATTTTTCTTTGTATTTACCGCGCACGAGATAAAGAGAACTGACCTTGCCCTGTTATGTTGTTATTTACTGGTCCGAGTGCCGCCCGCTTTGACAGCTCAACACGTGCCGCCGACCGCATGGGTCCCTTTCCTCCCCCCTCATTAGCAGCAGTCTGGCAATGTGAGACGGTCGAATGGCTCTTCGTTCACCCCCCCCCCCCCTCCTCCCTCTCCCACTCATACAATTGTAGTATTTCAGCACTGCCGACAAACGCAACCCTATACTTGACCTGGCCTACCCACTCCACTATTGGCCTCTTTTCCCGACGAGCTTGAATGAGCATATGAATTCAAGCACATGTTTCTATGCCATGTGATCATTTTATTGCCAGCCTCAGTTTCACAAGTGTTGTATTGACAGTGTCATTGATTAAAAACAATGATCTTGCAATTATTATCGCGTAAGAAAAAAACGACACTGCTGGAGAGTGCAACATAATTGAGAATGTGTAGTGTTTGAGCTGGCCAGCCGGCCGGACCATGTCCTTCACTGGCAGCGCGAGTGGGAGAGGAGGGGTAACCGGTCTCCTAGGCTGCTGGCGGCAGACGAGGTGGGGAAGTGAACCTGACACACCGCTTCACAAAAGATCGCCCTCGCTGGCAGGAAATAGTGCTTCTTCGTCGGTTGGTGTTCATAAAAGACGAAAATGATGCATTAGGGAAATTTAACATTGAGAAACACAACATTTTGAACGGTACGGTGAGGAAAACAATTGATTGAGTAACAGTATTGTCTGGGAGTACGCCCGACGGCATGCCTGGTAAGGCATATTATCTCTTGTGACTTCTCACAGTTGTTTGCAACCTCATGACGGGGGCTGGCTCAAAATTAGTAATTTTTCAGTCAGGCAAGTCTTGTTTGGCCATCCCGTCTGCCACATGACATGACACTGCGCCTCATCTTGGCCCCTCCATTTGGCGCGCACTCTCCCATATGTCTCTGGCTTAAATTTCTACCTCTTTCAATGTGTCTAGCACACCTTATCTCATTGAAACAAACATTTTTTTTAATAATAATAATAATAATAACAATAATAATAATAATAATATTTTTAAAATTTTAAATAACATTTCTGCAGGAACCGTGCCTTCTAAATTTGATTATATTTCAGGTTGCTCAAAAGGTCCTGGAGGTGTTGTGAATATTTGGTCACTGCAAGATGGCTGCCTCGTGCAGACGCTGACAGGTGCGGGTGGTGTCCAGGGTGTAAGCTGGCTAGGAGACAGGGGCTTGGCAATCTGTTTCTCAAGATGCAAGGTACTGTAGCCTAGTCTCTCCCATTATAGGTTCATAACATGTATTGAAGGACACATTACCACAGGATAGTAGTCTATTGATTGGACAAAGATGACAGGAGGGAACGCAGCGACTGAAGTCTACAATTCAACTCGAAGGCACAAGATCTGTGTTTTGTCTGTGGGTGAGTGAGTTCGCTCCAGAACGGCTAAACAAATTGAGCTGAAATTTTAAACAGACATCCGGTACAAGTCTTTAGCGTGCAGTTATTATTTTGAGCAAAATCCGTTGCGAATTAAACTCACAATGAATAATAGAGGTGTTGTGAATATTTGGTCACTGCAAGATGGCTGCCTCGTGCAAACGCTGACAGGTGCGGGTGGTGTCCAGGTGTAAGCTGGCTAGGAGACAGGGGCTTGGCAATCTGTTTCTCAAGATGCAAGGTACTGTAGCCTAGTCTCTCCCATTATAGGTTCATAACATGTATTGAAGGACACATTACCACAGGATAGTAGTCTATTGATTGGACAAAGATAACAGGAGGGAACGCAGCGACTGAAGTCTACAATTCAACTCGAAGGCACAAGATCTGTGTTTTGTCTGTGGGTGAGTGAGTTCGCTCCAGAACGGCTAAACAAATTGAGCTGAAATTTTAAACAGACATCCGGTACAAGTCTTTAGCGTGCAGTTATTATTTTGAGCAAAATCCGTTGCGAATTAAACTCACAATGAATAATAATAAATCAAAAATAGGCTGAGAAAGTCACGTTTAATTTAAAAGACAATGTTTTTTGTTTTTGAACAAATAATTTTTATCAAATCATGTTTGCATGCAGTGACCAAGGTGTATCGAATGTTGAACGCTCAAGGTTACTCAAAATTCCACTCAGACATTGAGTCAACCTTGCACTCATTACTCGTATTTCGTACTGACTATGTTGTCCCGAGAGGCCCGAATCTTATTAACTACCTTAATAGAGAACCGCGATTGTATCTTTGTGTGTTAAACTTTATGTGGGCTCACCGCCCTAAAAATGTAGCGTTCTCACCGTCCAAAAGCATGTAATCGGATGTAGTCAAACTCAAAATCCATGTCAAGCATTATAATTTACTCTAATAGTTGGCGAGGCATGAGCCTACACCTCACAATAATACTAATAATAACGTATAATATAAATGTTTACATTTTATAACATGCATTGTCAACGTATAAAACTTAACCTATCTGCGAATTTGTATATTCAACATTGTACTTTGTTTGATCCATGAGTTGATTTAATTTTTGTACCGACGCTAAACCGGGGAAACTTCTTGATCGAATCCTGTTTCCATGGTTACCAAGACCACGGCCCACTGCCTTTGCTAGGAATTTGCTAAGAATTGTGTAGGAACCAATGAATTTGCCATGCAGTGAGCCCATATAAATTTGCAAACGCGCTACGTATCTGAAACATAAAGTGACGTTAGTCCATAGTATTGTGTATTTCAAAGTGTTCTATAATTTTCCAGAAATAATAAAATCTATCCCGACCGTTGTTTGAACCCGGGTTTCCAACATTCTGGGTATAAATAAAGGCGCCTTAGCCAACTAGACTAGGAAAACAAAACTCCAAAGTCGTTGTTAGACAAGGGAGCGAGTCATATGTTGAGTACCCGGGAACACTTGCATTTAAGTTGATTGATATAATATAAGGTACCGGGTATGATTTAATGATATGGTTTTGAGTTTGTGTGGAATAAGTGCACGTCAACAGTGTTAAGGCTGATTCATAACATTGCGTTGCAATTTTGCGAGACACGGTGCTTTTTTGCAGGTAGTTCACGACCTTGTGGAGAAAAAATAACGCATCCACTGCCTGTGCACACTTTGTGAAGGGGCTATTTTATTTTGTTATTTTAAATTGCAGACCATTGTTTTCTTCAAAGTGACAGCATGAAAGAGAAGTGTGTGTTATTCCCTACCGAAGAGGAATGTGTTCTGTTTTTAATTGTCTAATTTAATACACAATATAACACAATATACGCATGGGTCTCTTAGGGCTAGGCTCTTAATGTGGGTAGGTTTTCTTTACCCATACTATTATAATAAGTTTGAGATAGTTAATAATCTGCTTGTGTTTATGTCAAGAGGGGACTTGCACTGCGATTATATAGTTTTGTCAAAATATGAAATAGGAAGCCTGACTTGCGTGCGTTGGAAGTTGACCAAATTTTGAGTTGCGTTGCAATATCGCACGCAGCTGGCACCTGATTGGTCCAAAACAATCGCAATGCGGCAACGCAATGTCATGAATCCACCTTTAGGCCATAATACACCACTCTAGCTTATGATAGGCTAGGGAGGAAAGACTAGGGATGAGTCGTTTAAACATGCATGTAGAGTTTAAACTTTCGTTTGTAGTTTTATATAAACGTGTATACGTGTAAAAAAACATTTTAAAATATATAAATTAATGAGATGTTATTTTGTTGTCCTTTTTGGAGCCTACACAAACACAGGCTAACAAATTAGTCCGATCATTTTCTAAAAGTGCTTAATTTTGGTGGAGGTGCCGGGCCCAAGGCATCTTGTCTCTTAGACATGGTGGAAGTGCCGGGTCATTAAATACGAGTGTGAGAATAAAACCATTGTTCATTATTTGTCGTCCGGTCATATGTACAAAATTACTATTTTTGTTGTAAAATCTAGGCCTCCGCCTACCTATTATTATTATTTATTTTATTTTATTTTTTCCGAAAATAGGGCTTAAAACGTTTAAACACAAAAATTTCAAGGGGCTAAACCGCTAAACGTTTATGAAACTAAACGCTTCTTCCCATCCCTAGGAAAGACACATGCTGGATCCAGCCTTATGTAGGGGAGGAAATGGTATGTAACCGGGTACTCAACTCATGACTCGCTCACTTGTCTAATAACGACTTTGGCATTTTCCTAGTTAACTGCACTTTTGCAGACATTAACACAATGTACACTCCCAATATTTGGATTGAATTTCCAAAATAAACATTATTATTACTAGTTCTAGAACAAATAAGCAAAATACCATAATCACTAGAAATGGGGGTATATATAATTAAACATATCATAATTTAAAAAAAAATATATTAAATGCAAAACTAAATTATGTTTGCTATTTTCCCAAATCCAATGTAATACTATCCATATTAAATGCAGCTTGTGCTATGTTCCAGGATGTGCAAGTGGCTCACTACACAATGGAGATGTTCTCTCGATACCGTATCTTGGCAATCAGTCGCAGCGTCCTACTGAGTCATGGCATCTCTGGTCTACAATATGCGCCTTGTCTCAAAGCTCTCTTGTTAGCTCTGCCTTCACTCATTCAGGTTTGTACTGCTATGTACATATTTGCCTGGGCCTACGTTCCATACTATTGTATTGATGAAAAGTTCAGTTGAAAACTTATACCAGCGCCAGCGCAGCAGTTACTCAACTATCGATTATGGAAACTTGTATCGATCGTTCCCTGCTGTAGGCGTGGCTTCCAGTAAATGGAATTTTTAAAGGTTGGGTTTGAGGTTTAACACTAAAACAACTGTCCAAACCTAACCAAATCGATGTCAAGGTTCGGTTTATTTTGAATTTCATCCTGGTTTGCACAACCCTTATGTGCGTGCATTGGCTTCGCTTCAAGTCAATGCACAAATGACTCCTTGTGTACGTGGTATGTACCCCGCTCAGTCTTCGTGGGCATACTTGGTTCTTTGACAAAGGCGCAGACAGGCAATGGATGTTGTAGTGCTGAAGGGGGGCAAGCATTTAGTTGAAATGCAGAAATACATTCTGCAGATCACGGCAGGATTAATATTAGTATGGTAAAGTTACAATATCGTGATATTTTGAAAATAACAGTGGGACATTGATAAAAAATGAGCTTGATTTTTACGCAATATTGATATCACATTGAATAATCAATATTGTTGGGATCACTTCAAAATACTTTCATTTTATCATTCCTACAACCATTTACCTTTTCTATGCTACGCCTGAGTTTACTTGGGCTGAGGCGGCGAGTACATTACACACCCGACCATGCCAAAAGCCTAAAACAATAACTAAAATATAAATAATAAATAAGATACTGTAAATATAATTTTTTTTTTTGAGGGTTGTTTTGGGATTGGTCTTAAATTGTATAAGAGGGAATTATAGTTTTTCAAATCTGTTAAATAATTTTAGAAACTATCCCACCCATTTTGTTTTGTTTGGGTGGGTTGTTTTGGGGTTGTTTTACAACCATGAGAGAGAAAATAATGGTTTTCCAAATATTTTACATGATTTTAGGAACTATACGGACCCCTTTATCTTTGTTTTTTTGTATGAGATAAACATAACTTTGGGAACTATTCCACCCCTTTCTGATTTTTTTTCCAAAAACTGTTTTTTGTTGAGAATTACTTAGCACAGTGGTATAAACACTCAAAACAAGAGTAAATTGCCTCTTGTTGGTGTTTGGTATTGGCATCATGCATGTACTATTGACTGTCATGTTTACTGTTGTAATGTCTCTTGCAGAACCAGTACCAGTATGAAAAGCCCCTGGTTGTGAATGGAGAGCAACTACTGCACAGCGGTCACCTCAAGAGCCTAGTAGCGTTGCTGCTGGCGTTGAAACTTGACAAAGTTCTGTGTTACCAACCTGTTGCGCCCAACGACACTGACCACTTCGCAGTTGGTGAGAACTCAGCCTCTGCATTCTATCCTCCATTCAAATTCCACATTTACTTGTTGGAAAATTTAGATTAAAAATTAATGTTTCACTTTTCATTTGAACTTTTCCATTCTTATTTTACCGTAAATAAATTTAACTCTCTTCTGACAATAATTCGCCATGAATCTTATCGATTATGGTATATACATAGTTTGTTCTCTTATGCTTCTCTAAATAATATTCATTTGTACATTGAAAACTTTTTAATTCTTGCAGTTTCGGAGTGGCAATGGCTTCAGATGTACAGCATGGGCATCCACACAGCGGACTCGCTCATTAGTCGAACTAGTTTACCACCAGAGTTCATCAGCTTGGCTTGTGGTAAGACAACTATTATTACTTGTTAGCCTTCTTTGATAAATGATACTGTAGAAAGCTAGCTAAGACAACATCGAGTCCAATTTGAGTCCGATTACTTCCAACTTTACTTCACGAATACTCTTAGTCTTCGACAATAGGCTACTTCAAAGCAAGATTAAACATAAAATATTACTGTATTGTGCCGAATATAGGCCGACCCTGAATGTAAGCCGACTCCCTAACTTTTCTTGTTGAAATATTTAAAAACACATGCAAATGTTAGCTGGCAAGGGACTTTGAGACTTTAAATAACAAAATAAGGTAGGCTTATATCAAATACCGTAATATAACACTACGTTTAATACAGGAAAGATGGCTGTGTTTCCATTGTTGTGGCAGGAGACAATTTGGATCAGCGCCCCTGGCGGCATTGGCGTTACATTGGGCGCGAAATTCAAATACTGGAGTTAGCGCATAGATTATTTTACCGGGTCGGGTTATTTCTCTATGGGGTCGGGTTTGAGTGTAATTTTCCAATTGGACAATTACGTTTCACGACAAAACAAGGGCAAGATGCCCCTGGGCAGGCTAATACATAATAATACTATCTAAAACACTTAAACTCAGACTATTTTAGTCGCCACTTCTTGCACCTGAGTGGAGTAATCACAACACTAAGGTTATTAGTGCCCTATGGTTATTATTTTTTTTTTAAGATTGGGGCGAAAGGGGAAACGCGGTGGTACACGGTGAGGGTAGGCCTGTGCTGTTCAGAAACAGACAGGGGGAAGGTTGGCGGGGTAGGGGCCGGTGGGTTGTGACGAAATCAGGCCGGGGGCTGGCACGGGGAGGGGTTGTTGGGGGTTGCCCCACGTCGTGATCGTTGTCGCCTGCGTCATCGTCCGTCTTGTCATTGTCGTCATCGTCGTCGTCGTCGGTGAGGTAGTCAAAGGGAAGGGGAAAATTCCTCGAGGGCAGACGACGTCCTTTTCTTTGCCTTGTACGATGAGCATAACAGGTAAGCTCTGGGCCTATTCGACTCGGAGGGTTCAGGCATGCTGAACCCATCTGGACACTCAGATGGTCGCGTGGATAGACACACAACTTGGTGTGAATATCATGTATACTGCCACTACAAACATTAAAACCGTATAGTAAGGCATGGGGAGGGGTTGTCATTCCTTTTAATTTTATGCTTGTGCATAGCAACAAAAATAAGATTAACATATTATATTGCATCTTTATTGCAAGTGTAGCTATGGTGAAAACAAATATTATGATCATCCTTTATTCATTTTAGGGTTAGGCCTACTACTAATTAAAGTGTGCCAGGAACTAGATTAGTAATACTTTGTATACACATTTACATTACAGTATACACATTCAGTAACCAATACAAAAATATTAAATACACAAAACAATCAATACAAATACGTAGGCTAGTAATAATACGAGTACCTTTGAGCATGTCTGTCAAGATAATAATATAAAAATGACATGTTTATGTTTTGTTTAGAGCAAAGCAGTCACTTGTCTCCCGATTTAACGCCTTCTTTAATGTATTTTAATTGTTTTGGCGTCCAGATGGCCGTGGTAATGTAACTCCAATGCCGCCAGGATCGCTGATGTTAGTTGTCTCTCGTTTTACAGCCCTCTTTCCTGTATTAAACGTAGTGTTATATTACGGTATTTGCTTATATTCAGGATAATATGGTATTATTATAACATGTATTTATTGTTGTCAGTCTGTGTGTACTGTGCACCGCCGTCTGGATGTAAGATCTAAATTAGACTGCTTGTCACATCTCCGATTTCCCCATGTTAAATGATTGACATGCAAAAGGTAGAGCTTTGTCTGTTTTCCGCTAGATAGGGCTAGTTAAGGGGGCAGAAGTAGAGAGTGTGTCTAGGCGGAAGTAGATTTATTTAAGGTTTAGGATTGGGCCTTATGGGCTTTTAATTAATAATTAATAAAGATGATAATGATATTTTAATTTGTTGGAACGTTTTATATTGTGGAACTGTCAACTTTCCATGCATTATGACAACAAACTCAAATAGGTAAAGGAAGTTTCACAAATTTAGTTCCAGATTTGAACCATAGATGGTGTTAGTTAAGGGGTCAGGAATTTTTTTACCGACTGAAAGTTCACTGAAAGTCATGACCAAATTTTGTTGAGACGTGACAAGCAGTCTAATTTGTATCTTACATACATCCAGATGGCGGTGGTACTGTGTATGCTTCGAAAGAGATGATTGAGTAATATTTAATCAAATTTTTAAAAAAAATATCTCCCCGGAGAGATTTAAGGATGAAGTAGGCCTACCAAGGATATGGCAAAGTAAAAAAAAAAAAATAGTACCGAATAATTCAAAATTTTGGTATTCCCACACCTCTACAAAATCATCATCATTATCTGTTGCCACGTCCAACTCTGCGTTGGGTCGGCATTGAAGGCAGGCCTCTCCATCTTCTTCTGTCCTGCCACCACTCCTCTCCTTCCACCACATTCCAGTCTTCTCCTCGCTGTTCTACATCCTTTCTCACACTATTCTGCCATTGTTGTCGTGGTCTACCCTTTGGTCTCCTACCTGGAATTTCCAATTCCATCATCCTTCTCGGTAATCTCGCTTCTACATCCTATTGACATGTCCGAACTACTTTATAATCTTCTCTCTCCAATTCGCTCCATAAAATTCCTCACGCCTACTTGATCTCGGATATCCTCATTCCGTATTCGGTCCCATCTAGTCTTACCTACAATGCTTCTCAAAAACTTCATATCTACAACCTGCACAAGGCTCTCATCCACTGTTGTCATATTCCAAGTCTCTGCTGCATATGTCAGTATTGGAACAAAGTAGGTTTGGTAGATGATAACCTTGCACTTCTTTGGTACTTCTCTGTTCCATATGAGATCTCGGATAGATTGGAATAACCCAACAGCTTGCTGCGTCCTTCTTCCTATCTCTGGTTGAATCCTTCCATCGCATGCTTTTATACTCCCCATGTACGGTACTTAAAATTCTCCACTTGCTTTAAAATCTGTCTGTCTGTAGAATCCTGACATTCTTTGCTTTATCTTGTGTCATCAGCATTGTTTCACTCTTGCCACTTCCAAATACCAGACCATATTCTCCTGCCACCACACTCCACACATCAACTTGAGATTCACCTCTTCTTCTTCCTCTCCCCATACTAAAAGATCGTCTAAAAAAACATTTTAATTAATTTCATCTTTGCATTGAACCAAGTTACACAATATTTGATAAAATGGGGCGCAGTGGATGTGGCATTCTCCGCAGAGGAATAACATGGAAAATAATTTAATAGCCCGGAAAAGAGTTGTACTGTACGCCTCTATATTTTTAATTAGAGATGCACGAAGAAACACAATGCACTTAAAAGTTTACAACTCTTATCCGCGTTTAAGCATTTAAACTTTCCAGATAGGTACCTGTTGTGAATTAAAAATAACTATTTCTCCATGGTTCAAATAACACTGGAGCCCAACAGTTTCTCTTTGTATTTAAGCTGAAAGGTAGAAAAAGAGATCACACCAGTTAATTTGTGAGTGTCTTAGTAAAGCGAACGTTTAATTTTAGTCACAAATCATAACATTTAAAAATGTCAGCCCTACATTTGCCTTAAATGCAACCCTGGATTTGGTATATAATTCTCCTTGTGTTTCTGATTTCAGATAAAGACGAGGAATCAGCACTAGACAACACAGCTTGGAGTGTGAAGGCAGACCAACAGCTCATGTGTTGGTCCACGCAGCAGCCACTGGACTGGCAGATAGGGGGGAAGTGTTTGGCCTATCTGTGGGGCAGTGGACGGCATGGGCAGTTGGGCGACGCTGGTAAGTCAATTGTAAATGTTACGAGGGAAAAGTAAAACGTAGAAAAGGTGAGAAATATTGAGTGGTATTGGATGAGCGCGGCAACGACTTCAATTTCGATACCCTGTGAAAAATAGCTCGTAACTATGTTTGTTTGTATGTTTTTTGTGTTTGGTGTTTGCTCTCTACCGAACAAACAGCTACTCCGATCTTGATGAAATTTTGAGGGGACCATCAGAATCTCTGAACTTAGACCTGCCATGTTTTTTGGTACAATCTAAGAAATATTTCTCCTGAATATCGTACTTTTACGATTTTTAGTACAATTTTTTCCTGATAATTGATATTTTTTTATGTTGGTATATACTATACTGGTATACTTTGGTCTGACTTTGTCACTGGCAAAGTATTCTTTTACATTCCATCTGAAATTCCTTCTACTCTAGGGCGCAGTTGTCTAGCCCCGACAATTGCAGAGTCTTTCTCAGGAGCACAGATGATTGTGTGTGGCCAAAATTGTACGTTTGTCATCCTGACTGACGGCTCTGTGTTGGCGTGCGGCGAGGGGAGCTACGGCCGACTGGGTCAAGGAAACTCTGACGACCTTCATTCGCTTAGTGTCATTGCAGCTCTTCAAGGTGAGTCATATTTTGTTTTAGTTGTCTATCTAATACTGCTCAAAGGGCACCTGTGGTGCTTACTTTGCTACTGTTATGATGTGTTTTCATTTGGCATGCACTCGGTATGCTTTGGGATGACATTGGTGTCGATTTACATTTGAATAATGTTCCAAAAGTGGACTTATGAAAAGACAATGGTGATCCAGTGCCCACTGGTGCACTAGATGTGAATCTGAATGGAAGGTCGCACTCCTGTGCACTAGCGAGGCCAATGTAAAATGCCATCATTGTTTTATGCATGCAGTTTCAGTTTCCCATAGGCTTTATATTTATAAATTACTTCCTCTCTTCCATTGGTGACTGTAACAAAGGGCATTACTGAATTGTGAAAACTCATTGGAGTCATTTCTAATTCTTCTTTGGATGCATAGGTATGGTTTAATATGTTACCTATTACAATCAACTGCATAATTTATTGTCATTATGCTGCCATACTTTATTATTAACTAGTGACTGATCCATATATGGAACACTATAAGTTTGGTTTGGAATCTAGATGTTCAGTGTTTTGAATCTCTGATTATTACCTAATAATTTTGTCTACCATGCCATCAGGCACCACTTATATTGTATACCTACCTATGTACCTAGTTATAAGTTAGTTTTTAGCTTGTAGCCTATATGGGATAACTTTCAATACTCTAATGTCTTAATGACATTATTATGAGTGCAATAAGAAAGTCTTATAAATAATGTAACATGCTCAAATGTTAATATAAGAATGCAAATAAAAAAAAAAATGTAGCAACTTTTCATTGAATTAAAATTAGCGTTGCCGTCGATAATCGAAATATCGATCGATATCGATATCAGTAATATGATATGATAATCGATTCAAATATCTTGATATGATATGATATGATTATCGATTTAAATAGTGACATCGATGTTTTCGCGGTTTACCATACTTAAAAATGCCGCGCTGTCGTATCAACGCGCCGATTGGTTGTCGGAGTAGCCAATAGCTGCTCAAGTATTACGCACGCCCACCGCCGCCAGTGCGCATGCGCTCGCAGCGTGAGACGAAAACATCTGATCGCCCAATCGCGATGTATTCAGTACGGCTCGACGTGTTGTGGCATGAACTTCTCTAGCGTCAGTCTGCCCAATTATATGGAATTTGTGATGTTTCTTCCGTTCCAAAGAGGACCTTTGCTATTACTTGTGGCGCCGCCTAACAAGATGAGTCAAGTGTGGCAGTTTTTTTTTTTTCAAAGAACGATGACGAGGGGGTCGGGAGGAGATAAGTCTGAGCTGGAATGTCGAGGAGATAGCTAGATGCAACCTTCGCCGGCGCGTACTGTCGGACATGTAAAAAGTGACACCCATGCAACAAGACGTTAGTGTTAAAATAAAGGCTGTGTAATTGTAATTTAGCCTCAATTTTATTTTAAACATTCTAATCCTCAATGAATTTTGCATTTTTCCAACTTCCTTGGCTCAATTGGAATTTGATACAGTATATGATAATCGATTTGGGTCTATGATATCGATATATTTCGATATGATTATCGATTCCATGCCTCCGATTATCGATCACGATTTTCACATCGAACGGCAACCCTAATTAAAATAGTTCATAGCAAGTAAATATAAAACAATGCATATATTTATGGGTTAAATTAAAATGGATAATTACTATTTATTTCATTATCATTATCATCCATCGGCAATCGCCGCTTCCCGCTTCTGACAAGGTCAGCTTGGGTTTTGGAATACAATTTTTCTCTTATCTCTTGTTTAATCTCTTTTACCATGCTATCCAGAGTGACTAAGAAAGTTGATGTCATAATAATAATAATTATCTTGCTGATTAGCCTAAGTACTACATCATTATGACAACAAATAAAATTGGGTAACTATGTTTAACTTCAAATGTACAAAAAATGTGGTTTTGTGATTTAATAAATTCCATATTTCAGTTTCATTGTGTAAATCATGCATTTTGACAATCTTACCATAGATAGGCCATAGAGATTTCTACCTTAATCTTTAGTCTTTGCACAACATTTTTGGCCACACAGTACGAGCAATTGCGTTTTGTGGATATTTATAAGTTACATTCGAGAATTTTTTATTTATTTTTATTTATTTATTTAACGTCTATCATATTCAGTTAAAAACTGATTTACAAAGGAGGACAAATCAGATTATTTTTCCATCCTTCACTAATGATATGTAACATTTTTTGTATGCTAATTATTATGTAATGGATGATTGGGAGTGTTTAAATTGACGAATTTTGGCTTTATTCCATGATTGCAAATTTTGTTCATTGACAGTGACTCAATTCTATTTTTCGGAATTGATCAATTCATCCGCAAATTGATCTGCATTTTTGTCTCTTCTTTTTTCGAACATCCAGTGCAATTCTTTGCCTCGTTGCCTAGTTTGGTGAAGTAGTCACATACCTTTGGTCTTTGGCAGTACTGTCGAATTTCATGGGGCTCTAGTTATTGAGCGTGTACGTACTCCCCTCAGTACACTAGAGATTTACTTTCTGTTCTAAATATACTGTTGCATTTATGTTTTGCTGCAGCTATTTCTGAGTTCTATCGTAGAGCAAGTAGAAATATGAGTAGGTAGCCTACAAGCAACTATTGTTTTCAATGCAGTGATGCCAAGATTCTTACGTGCATGTGCAGATGTAGGCATGGCGTAGTGATTGTTGTTGTTTGTGCATATCACCTCACTGGCAACATTCATGTGCATATGATATTAATTTCGGGATCTATGTTTTTTGCTAAGGGATTGTGGGGTGTGTGCTTTTAGGGTTTGTGATTGTGGGCCTGTCAACATCTTGCGGTTCTGACGGACACAGCTTGGCTTTGGCAGAGAGCGGAGAAGTATTCTCCTGGGGCGATGGAGACTACGGCAAACTAGGGCATGGGAAATAGTGACCGGCAGAGGCGGCCTCGGCAGATAGACGCGCTTCATTCGGAAGACGTGGTTCAGGTAAAGTCCCATTATCACTGATATTCTTGGTGTCTCACTGAGAAGATCATTATTAATTATCTTATCAGTAGGTATGCATTAAGTTAGGGATGACATCGACTAGTAAATGGTTCATGAGGCTGAGGTGTTAAAGTAAGACTCCTCGAATCACAATATCAGTAAGGACATTAGTGAAAACTGAAAAGATCTTACTTATTCTTTAACATAAATTAACGAGTGCTTTATTATAGATTAAAATATAATATATATATATATATATCAGTGTTCTCCCCAGAAAAAAATGTTTACTGCGTATTCTATAAACATTGAAAAAAAAATAGTGGGGGTCCGGGGGCTTGCCCCCGGAAAAAATTTGAGATCCTAGATTCGATTTGGTGAGTTTTAGAGGTTTTTGAAGCCCTTTTAAAGTAGCTTGCTTTAGTTGGTTTAGTGGTATGAACATTTCAAATTTGATTGAAATCGTAGTCTAAGCCTATTTCTCCTTTGTAATGTAGGCTATGTGAATTACTGTAGTCCAGGGCTGCCGTTTTAACGGATTTTATCCGTTTTTACGGATATTAAGGGTGCAAAACGGATAAACGGATTTTTAGTCTTATTTACGGATATTTTGTTAATTACGTTTTCTATGCTTATTTTCGTATATTTGAGTCTGCGCGGGCTAATTTCGATTGTAAACATTGAAGGCGGGGCGATAATCGATTCGACTTTCGATAGGGGGCGGAGCATGGGCGGAGCCGTATCCCAGATGTAGTAGGAACTGCTTCCATTGAGAAACAGCCAATCACACTCCACAGTTGCTTTTGGGGAGGATGCAAGTTAAATTGAACAGCCAAGAGCCTACAAAATTGTTTTCTTTCGTTTTTGTTTATAAAGTTTGGATTATGTGATATTAAAAGTGAAAAATAGAATTAGTATATGATTAAAATGTTATTATCAAGTTCTGCAATGTTATTATAGAACACAACACATGAGCCTAGGCTAGGCCTAGGTCAAAATTGTGATGCAACATTCATAGGGCCTAGCTAGGCCTAGGCCTAGGCCTAGAATTTTTTAACCAGGTCAGAAAATATTATTTTATTTAATGTTTAAAATGGATTTTCTGTAAATAAATAACATTTTAAATTTTTATACAATCTTAATTGAAGCAACCACGGGCGTTTCTGGCTCCTTTCTTCTCGTCTGTGCATAGGCCTAGGCCCTTAGCAACTTTTAGGTTAAGATGGTAACAAATATAAACATCACATTTATCCATTTTCATAGTTTGATCAATGAAATCAACGTTTTTAGACTTTTCACGGATATTTGCGGATATTTAACGTCCTCATACAGGATTTGAAAAAAATATCAGTGGCAGCCCTGCTGTAGTCCTATTGCAACAATGAGTACAATAGAATAGACCCTTATAAAGGTGATGATGTTATTCCTTCTTATTATCTAAGATTTGTAGGTTTACCATTACTACAACTTGAAACATTGTTGTATTTGATGACTTCATTTTTATTACTTTAAAATTTGTCCTAGCAATCAATAAAATTGGAAAATTGCTAAAATTGTTCACTTGTGTGTGCTCCTTGTGTGCAGTGAATGTTCACGATCATAGCGATGATTGCCATTTTGCCAACTTAGACTATGTGTTTCGTTTAAATGCATTCCTTTTCGGGTTATATATCAACGAGATTAGTCTCCACAATTTAATTTACAATCTGCGCTGCAGTTTAGAGATGGGACATTTAAACGTTTAGTGGACGGTTAGAGTTTATTTAATTCGCAAATCGTTTACTACTAGTAAAAAAAAAAAAAATTTTTTTTTTTTTTTTTTTGTCGGGCGGCAGGAAATTGCCCGCCCGGCGGTCCGGGCCTGGGGAGAACACTGTACATATTATATATACACCATATAGATTACCACTAACCCACAACTTAACTTGCAAAGTACATCTGTTGTATGACTTTTGGGGGAGTTGACTCCTAGTAATTGGAATTGACAAAAAGTTAGTATATTGGGAGTTCAGAACTCGAGTAGGCCTACTCCCTTCTTATTACTATCTATATGGAGAGTCTATACAAATGATTCAGTTTCAAGTCTGATGCTCAATGTTTTACACTATGTTAACCTCTTGGCCTAACTTTCATAAACCATTGTTTTGCCATGAAATAGCTTACTATTTAAAACCAAAATTTTGGGGTGGGGAAACAAAACAATAAAACATTCAAACTTTTATTCCCCTTTTCGGAAATATCAGATCTTATCCCACATTGACATTTTAGCGCCCCCCCCCCCCCATTCCCCATTCTTGTGAATTTTTAAGAATTCTAAAAAACTAAGTACATGTTCATTACAGACCCCCTCTCCCACGCTCAATGGAACTCCACCCCCCACATTTTTATCATATCAAAAAAACTAAACAAATAAAAATTACAAATTATTTCACCCGCTGGTAATTTTGTCGGAACCTTTCCAACCTTGACATAACCAACCCCTTACAGACTTTCCCCCACCCCTTGCCAAGCTACATCCCCTAGAGGTCTGCATGGGCCTACTTCTAGGAGCTCGGCCCAGCCCAGGGCCCGCATTAAGATAGCTTATCTTAGCCTGGCTCAGGCCTGCCTGAAGTGTTAGTCGGGCCCGTTTTGCCCGTACCAACCCAATGTTTTATTATTTTATTACCATCGTCGAGCCGCAGTTCAGCGACAGTGACAAGGAAAACGAAGTAAATTGACACTGTGTATAAAATATGACAGTTACCATGCAATTAGTGATCCAAGCCGCCCCAATCCCTCATCCCCATTATCGTCCATCCATTCATATCACGATTTCACGGTATCATATATACAATTAAAAATCCCGAAAAAAGCCTGCCTTACTCAGTGAAAAGCAGGCCCGGGCCCAGCCCTGGCCCATCTTAAAAAACATAACAAAACCCAAGCCCAGCCCACAGGCCCGTGCATACCTCTAACCCCCTCCCCCCCCCACAAAAAAATTCTTTACCTTTTAAAAAATTTGTTTAGATTTTATCTGATATTGACATTTAGCCACCTACAACCTCCTACCACAGCCACTCCTCCTCCATCCCTACCCTCCCACCCCCAATTTTATGGTTGTAATTCTTAAAAAAATAAAAAAAGGCACACCTCCTACACCCCCTGTCTGGCAGACATTGTAGTATGGTTAGTGACAAGATCTGAAAATGTGAAAAAGATCTGAAAATGAATTGTGTTATGCACACCAAGATTGCTTTAACATTAAAATTGGTCCAATTGCATATTTTGTCAATTGTTTTTCCAGTGTGGTTCATGTACACTTAGGCCCGCTTCACACTAGGACACATGTGACTTGTCACTGGAGGCGACCACCTGTGTTTACGACCAATACTTGTGCATCATCCGTATGCAACACTACAAGCATGTCTAAAGCTCGCTAATGTTCATTGAAGAATATAAATTCAAAATCAAAGTAGATTGCAACTGTATGACTCACTCTGCAAGAAAATGGTGCATTTTCGTTCCCACACTATCCCAAACAACTGTCACCAGTCACCCAGTGTGAAGGCTCCCATGGAAAACAATGTATCTCAAAACTAACTTGAGCGGTATTTTGCTCGGTCTCTGTGACCGGGTGAACACTGCAGTGACCCAGTGTGAACACTCTCATTCAAACCAATGCATTTCCAAAGACAGACACCTGCAACTGTCATCAGTGATGGTCACATGTGCCCTAGAGTAAAGCGGGCCTTAGAGTATTATCAAACTGAGATGACCTGAGAGTCTGCATTATTGCTAGCTTGCACTGATTGGCATTAGCTTCAACACTTTCCACATCAAATAACAAAAAAAATATTATTTATCTAAATTAATAAGAAACACCAATGCTCATAAAAATGTAAATTGTTTTTTTTTAAAACATAAAATCCTTTTATATCTGTTATGGAATAATTGAATATTGAAAAATAATTTAGCAATGCCAACACTAAAGTGTATACAGTTGTATTATTAGACAAAATTGTTTGATTCACAGGTGGCATGTGGCTTCAAGCATAGTGCAGTAGTAACTGCAGACGGCAAACTGTTCACGTTTGGAAATGGTGACTACGGGCGTTTAGGACTGGGCTCGACGGCCAACAAGAAGCTTCCCGAGCGAGTTGTTGCCTTGGAAGGTCATCGCATCGGTCAGGTGGCGTGCGGGCTGAATCACTCTGTGTGCGTGTCGGCAGACGGGGCGATAGTATGGGCCTTCGGGGACGGAGACTACGGCAAGCTTGGGATAGGAAGCACCGCTACCAAGTCCATACCTCAGGTGTGTTGCTGGCTAGAGGAACTACAAATAATGTGTTGTGCTCATTTAGTTTAGTGTAGGCTAAATCAAAGTCAATTTGCTACAAAAGTTACATACAACATATTCATTTATAACAGTGTTCTGACTGGCCCTTGATGTCAAGAAATCATTTTAAAATAAAATGACATTTAAAAGAGAAAATGTGAAATCTCAAAATCTAATACGATAATGGCTTGTTCCTAATGATTTTGATTTTAGATTAGCATATCGATAGCATTATGTTACAAGACAATGCCTGGTATATTAATATTATTAATGTTGCTCAGGATAAATGAGTTTGAAGCAATCGCTATAATCAATCAAGTTTGAAGCTATGGCTTTAGCCAGGGCTCAACATTCATTCATTTCTTAAATTCGCATTGAAAAGAAGTAAGATCATTTCGCCTGTTGACGAGCGCCAAGCCAACCATTTTCATGGTAAAAAAAGTAAAAATTTGAAACTCAAAACCATAAAAGAAATTACTTGGCCATTGACTTTTTAAGAGTTCTTGTAATGAACCAAATTCAATGGCCAAGTAATTTTTTTATGATTTTGAGTTTAATATTTTTTAGGGATGTGCGGGTACCCGAAAAACGGGTAATTTTCGGGTAGGTAAAATTACCCGACCTCGGGTCGGGCCGTCAATTCCTACCCGAAAAAGTCGGGTCGGGTAGAAGTAATAAAGAAACACGCCAATCTGCTCCTTTTAAACCTCCCGCTCACACGCCAAACGAACAGCTGACGTCGGAGCGGACCAATCGCTACGACGTGGGCGCGGCTATGCTATGATGCTGTGTCCTTGGCTCTTCCGGCGCTGTTCCCGCTGGAGTAATAGGCCCTACTGACCGTCATTACTCGTCTTCTGGTTATTCAACGCTAATTACGGCATCAAGCAAGTTGAATATTACGTACGTGGGCGAATGGTAAAAAAGAAACAACGCTAATAAACATCGTCTAATGCCTAGGCGGCAGGCCTAGAACAAAGTTGCAATTCATCTAGAAGTCCGATCTAGTGCGCATCGTTGCGCGCAGCAGAGCGTTGGGCGGAGTCAGACCGAAAGGCTGGTGCAAACGCGCGATTTCGTCAGATGCATGGCTGGTACAAACGCATGATTTCGTCAGATGCATGGCTGGTACAAACGCATGATTTCGTCGGCCGGAAGAGAAAAATACGCGATCGCATCGGTTTTTCTTGGGGTTTTCGTATCGGAAATATTAGAAAACGATTGTTACGATATTATTTCCGAGAATAACGAACGATTGATGCAGGAAAACGATAATAGCGGGGTTTCACTGTACTAGGCCTAGGCCTACTCAAGCAAAAGTTCATAAGACGCCGATTTGGAAGTACTTTGTGTCAACCTGCAACCAATGCAAAACTGTTTTGTAGGATTTTTTTTTTAAATGAATTCACAAATATAAAAAAATTTCACTACCCGAGGGTACTTCAATTACCCGAGCCCGAGGGTACTTTCAATTACCCGACCCGAGCCCGACCCGAGTTCAAAAACCACTACCCGCACATCCCTAATATTTTTTCTTTTTTTACCACAAAAATAGTTGGCTTGGCGTTTGTCAACAGGCGAAAGGATCTCACTTATTTTCAATGCGAAACTAGGGAGAAAGAATGAAATGCTTGGCTCAACTTCTATATCTCACAGCATTCACAGCTGAAGACTTTGAAGGAGAGCTTGGCTGGCATTTTTTTTTTTTTTTTTACAAATTTTTTTTTTTTTTTTGGGGGGGGGAAGGGGTTGAAGGACTGGACTAGGTCTAGACCTTGGCCTACTGTCCAGAGTTTTTGTTTTTACCCCAAACATATAATGATGATTTTTTTACTCTTAGACAATAACCAAAAATGTTATGACTTTTTTGTTAGAAATTAAATAATAAGGAATAAAAATGCTTTCATATGACAAATGGATTTATTTTCCAACAAACGGCTAAAAAACAACAAGATTGGGAATATCCCCAAAAACACCCAGGTTTCTAGGCCAAAAATCCCCTTACCAACCAGGCTCCAAAGTGTTAACAGCAAAGATTAATAGTAGGTAGTGCACGTTAAACTTAGTATATGTTACCCGGTACTCATTCTTTCTCAACCTGTGACCTTTTTAATTTTTACTAATTCATTTGAGTGTTGGGACAGGATCCAAAAGCTCTGCCAAATGTGATAGGTAAAAGTAACCTGATATGAGTAACAAATTGAATAACAAAGATTGGCCTCCAGGTTCCAGGAAGCTTTTCCTATTTCTAGATTCTAGTCGATTTTATTTCCAATATGTTTGTTCCAGAGAGTGGAGTTGATGTGCGGCATGGGCATACGCAAGGTATGTTGCGGCACCCAGTTCACCGTGTACCTGACCATGGACGGGCGTGTGTTCACGTGTGGTCTTGACCGCCTGATAGGCCAGCCCGACTGCCGAGCCCGCGGCCACACCAAGCCCCAGCAAGTGCCAGTGCTGAGCCCTTACGTCGTGGTGGACGTGGCAGTGGGGGCGGAACATGCTATGGTGCTCACCGACCAGGGGCATGTCTGGGCTTGGGGTCTCAACAGTGATGGCCAGCTGGGGCTCGGACAACTGGGACATTCGGCGATCATCAGGGAGCCACAACTAGTCACTGGACTTAGCCATCATCATGCCATCATGCAGGTGAGAGTCCCTTTCATTAACAATTAATAGGACGTTCTATTACTAGGGATTGCTAAGACTTTGATTTTATTGATTGAATTACGATATTGGCAAATATATCGAGTAGCGATACTCATTTTACAATTAAATTTATGGATAATTTCAATCACACGGCATGTCTAACATCTCACACGATGTCCTTTACCCTCATTAGAAAATATAACTAGGGGTGTGCGAGTAGCACTTTTTCAAGCCGAGTCGAGTTCGATTACCAAACTACTCGCGAGTTCGAGACGAGTCAAGTAGTAAACAAAAATCTTCAAATCTATGTTGTTTGTGTATGTATGTAGGAGTAGGCCCAAGAAAGTATGCAACCAAAATTTGTCAAATTAATATTATGCTCAATGCATTAGCATAGCCTTTGCATTTGGGCCAAAATAGTTCACCATTACTACTTTACACTGTAAAAGGAAGTAAATTCATTTCCAAACTGTTTAAGTTCTATAAATTAAATAAATTAAATGATATGGGTACTTGGAAGACCCAACTTGTATTATGCTTATTTTTATGCTAATGTTTTTTGTGCTTAATATCTACCACATACAATAGCAATTAGGAGCCTCCCCCCCCCCCCCCCCCCCTCCTCATTGCATTGAATTTAAAAGCACACACGATTAATAAACAATTACTGCAACTGGGGTTGCAAAGACACAAGGCTCGTGGAATGTTTATGAATTTTGGTAGATAAGGAGGATTGAAAATATCTATTACTAGAAATTGTTTACTGGTTATCAAGACACCAGATGACATAAATATGCAATGTGTGTATAATTGAATGAGAATAAGCTTGCATATAGACACACTTAATATTGTATATTGTTAGAACACAATTATAGTATAGAGATGTCTACTTTACTATGCGATACATATATCACCTACCTCTTGAATCGAGACTACGAACTCCTCGGTTTTTGTTCTCCATAATACGATATACCTAGTCTTAACTGGAAAACTATGTTTGTTTTGTTGATGGCTTATGAAGTTATTTTCCTTCTTCCGTACTAGATCTCAACGGGGCGAACGCACAGTGCCGCATGGACGTCCCCTACTCTACCCAGGCGGTGCCCAGGAGTGTCCATCGCGCTGCGGTTTGGACTGCCCACCAGTATTCCTCCTCAGTATGGCCACCTGCAAGGAAGGTCCCTGGCTGCCATCCAGGCTAGGCTCAAGCTGCTGTATCGCTTCTCAGATGTGCTGTACGCATCCTGGAGGTTACTGCCGCTCTGCTCACAGGTTGGCATTACTGTACGACGTAGAGATGGAATAACAACTAGTTAGATGAATTAGTGTGGAAAAGGCCAACCGGCTAGTTTAGCTTAGATTGGAGAAGGGTTGACAGGTTAGGAAAACATAGAGAACATAAATACCCTGAAGGGCTACAAAACTTTTCACCTGCTGATGACAACTGCAGCTAATAAAAGTTGATTGTTACCTTAATCCACGATGCGTTTCATCCTTCTGTTTTTTTTTTGTTTTTTTTAAGAAGACTCCAGTTTTGAACATATTTCACGGGAAAACGTGTTGACTATTACCGTTGACCATTATGCCGTGACTACTGACTAGTCTATTGGCTGTAATTCTGTAATGACAACAAAAATATGTTTGCAAGAGCACAAATATTTCTTGGTAATGCTCTGTAGTATTAAGTAATACAATGATGCATATTCAGGGCTCGAATTTAACGCTCGCCCGGTCGCCCGAGGCGAGTGTATTGTTGCGCGGGCCAGTAACTTTTGGAAATCACTCGCGGGCGAGTGATATTTTTGGTGAGCCGTAACATAAATTGCGTACATTACGTTTCAATCTACGCGGTCAACAAATATGTGGCGGTATTTACAAGGAGTTGATAACTTAAACAAGAAACAGAAACCTAATCCTACTGCAGACAATGCAAAATATGAGAAGAATCGTATGCGCCTTTTTCAAGAACACTGGCAAACAGAACACACGTGGCTACGTTTTGACCAACAACTAAATTCGATGTTTTGTTGTGTTTGTGAGATATCTAACGTAGGAGATAAACATTTGTAAAGGGTAGCCAAATATTACGTAATTAATTATTATTACGAAATTACGTATTTAATGTAGTATTACTAGTTATGGTTTGGAGTAGGAATACAGATAAGTGTTTTTAATTTCGGACTTAGTAAATTTACAAGATCACTCGCCCGGAGGGCGAGTGCTAAATCATTTAAAATTCGAGCCCTGTGCATATTACGCTGCCTTAACAAAGATATGTGTGACGTGCTTACAGAACAGTGACCAGGTGACTCGCGTGCTGAGTGAGTCTTCTCTACGACATCTGTTGGCTCCTCGAGTCTACACGCTGCCCCTAGTGCGATGTCTTGGTCGGACAATGGTGCAGGGCCGAAACTACGGGCCGCAAGTCACGGTGCGTCGGTTGTCCGTACGGGGCAGACGCACCAAGCCCATATTCGTGCAGGTCGCTAGTCAAGTAATCAAGATGAAGATGGGAGAACTACGTCTGCCGTCGAGAGCTTGGAAGGTAAGCCAATAGGTTAAGAAGTAGTCCTACAGGTTCATTTGTGGTTGGGTTTGTATTCAATTTTTTTAAAATAATGTTTTGGCTAACTAGAGATTATCTCAAACACACACACAGCCACTAATGTTTGAGAAAGCTGTTAGCGGGGATGGAGGGAGATAATGATGTTTGTTGGTTGGTTACAGGTGAAGCTGGTAGGGGAAGGAGCTGATGATGCAGGAGGAGTGTTTGATGACACAGTGACGGAGATGTGCCAAGAGCTGACGAGCGGTGCTGTGCCTTTGCTGGTGCCTACTCCGAACTCTGCCAATGACACTGGATACAACCGGGACCGCTTTCTTCTCAACCCTCAGCTTACATCGACACAACACCTAGGCTGGTTCAAATTCCTCGGTAAGTTTGGTCAATACAAGGGCTGCCCAACGATATTGATTTTAGAAAAATTAAATGCAATAACAAAATACAATATTGATATTGCAAATTTTGTTTTTAACAGAAAAATTAAACAAAATATCATTATTACTGATATGTAGAGGTAGTGAAAATGGTGATAACGAAATTTGCGATTTTTTTTTAAATGTCCTTTTTATTGCCTAAAATGTAATATTGTTGACAAATTACATTATTTAGAGATGGAAAAAACACATTTTCGCGAAATTTCGCGTATAGCGGGAAATAACGAACACAATTGTATCAAACTGGTCAAAACGCGAATTAAATCGCGAAATCGAACCTTTTAGTGTGCAAAATGTGAGACGATGGTGGAGGTGCCCGTCCAGTTTTGGTGGAGGTGCCGGTCCAGACCGAATATTACGCGTGCGGTAGGCGGTACTGTGACGTCACGGGCTTCACGGAAATAGACCTCCAAAATAACGGCGCGTATCACAGATTCCGCGAAAATAGTCCACCAAAATAACAGTGCGTACAATTTTTTTTTATGATTTTTTAAATTTTTTCGTAACGTTTTTAACAATTTTTTTGAAATCTTAAAAAACGCAAAATTTGGGTTTTTATATCACCATTTCTCATTACCTCTACTGATATGATGACCAAAAATCTTTGGTCGAAAAACATGTAAGTGCTTGTGCCACACGAGTTAAGTATAAGTATTACGTAACATTTCGTGAAAAGGAATTTACGTACGAGTTCCGATAAACCACGTGTGTCCCGAGAGAACAATTTAATCTCGTCTTAAAAGTGGTCTCCTGGTTTCCCCGCGCCGCTCCGAGCCCACCTCGTTCGCACTGTCCTTTCCTTCCCACCTCCACTAGTCAACGGCAGCCGGCAGGTGTTTTGCTCAGTAGACGCCTGGAGCTCGAACGGGCAGGCTGCATTACGACTTACCAAGATACTTTTGATGAAATAAAAATATGAAATAAATTCTAAAAATTTGTAAATAAATTAAATTATTATGTGTGGTTATTCCAATCCAAGATCTCATATTATGGAACAGAGAAGTACCAAAGAAGTGCAAGGTTACCATCTACCAGACCTACTTTGTTCCAATACTGACATATGCAGCAGAGACTTGGAATATGACAACAGTGGATGAGAGCCTTGTGCAGGCTGTAGATATGAAGTTTTTGAGAAGCAATGTAGTAAGACTAGATGCATGGGATCTCTTTACTTTTTCAAGTCCCATTGCAAAATCATTTTTGTTAAATTAGGATATTTGTTATAAAGTAGTATTAATTGCTATGGTAATACCAACTAATAGAATGTGAAATATCTGGAGGCCCGAAGATTTGCTTTTTGAACGCATTGTAGGTCTTGGTGTAGTTGTTGCCAAGTTACTTATTAATTATTATACACCTCAAAAAACTCATATGAAAACCTTTATTTCTATGGATTCTGGCTATCTTTTTCAACTTATTCTTTCAAAAGGCTATATATCGCCCTCACATTAATGTCCATGTGAAATATGAACGTTGTAGCCCCACCCGTTTGGTCAGAATCGGCCCAAATATCACAAAAATATTGCATTAAAAATAAAAAAATAATCTTAAAAGTACAATATTCATGATAAATATTTCTTCGATTATACCCAAAAACAAGGCAGGTCTAAGTTCAGAGATTTCGAAGGTCCCCTCCAATTTTTCATCAAGATCGCATATGCCGTTTGCCCGGTAGAGCGCGAACAAACAGACAGAAAAACAAACAAAAAAAGAAAAAACACACGAGCTAATTTTTTTGGGGGGTCAGTGAAATTGAAGTCTTTGCTTTGCTCATTCAATAATTTATGAATATAAGATTGTAATGGGTTGTTTATTGTCAATTTTCATTATGCACAATGCAACAATAACTTTCCTCCCCCCCAAGATCATAAATATAGTAAATTCAAAATACTTGAAGACTGTTTGCCAAGCTCTGGCCAACTTTTTTTACAATGTTAAATGACCGTTTAAAAAATGCTCGATCGTCAAATCCAGCTAATTTCACATACAGAACGTACCGCTTTTTTTTTTTACCAACCAAAAAATCTGCATTTTTGGGAGGCTGTTCACAATGAATGAGCACGTGTCTCTATCAAAGCCGATTTTGAAATTTCAAATAATTGTCTCTTACACAAAATTGGGAAGTTACTACAAATTAACAGTTTGGTGTCATATTTACGGTCAGTTAATAAGAAAAGTGAGCAGTATTTGGAAAATGTGCCTTGATACCAATTATTACACATTCTTACTTAACATTTTGGTGCAAACCACAACCCGATAGGACAAATGATAGCTTCCAAGTGATCCTGACTTTACCTCTGCGTTCTGCGTCAAAGCATGGTTTTCTCGAGCTTATCCAACTGTCTTAAGAATAAAAAAAAAAATTGCTGAAGAATTTAAAATAATAACTTAAAATACTATGTCAGATATAAATAATTAAAAATCCATAGTTTAAGAAGTAATTTTGCAAATGATTTTAGAGATATATGAACACAATACAAATTTCCACAATGGTATAGTGTGGCTCGTTGGTCTTGTGGTTAGCGTCTCTGCTTCCAATGCAGAAGGTCCAGGGTTCGATTCCCGCTATACGCCCTTAAAATTGTCAAGAGATGGCGCTAGTAGTCACCGCGCGAATACAAAGATGTCGGCTACGATGAGGTCGCTCACGCTGATGCTCACGCTGGTGCACCGTGAGGCTCCGTATGCGAGGGCCCCGTCAAACAGGGGCTATTTACATTATTTTGATCTAGTGACATTTTGGAATGCCATTACATAGTTCTCACAACTGAAATAAATTAATGTGTGTACTAATTGGTGCCTAGTTAATAATCTGTCCGTGTGAATGAATGTGCATACGATGTCATACTTGCTGTGACATGTGCCTATGCACAACGCTGAAAATCAACTTTTATCTTGAACACAATATCGCAAAACAACTGGTTACTTTTACATTCGATTCCAACTAAGTATTCTACTTACAATATAGAAAAATCAAAGGGATCAAAATAGTCCAGTTTGCATACAAAACTCAGACAGTAGGCCGTAATAGGAATTCTTAGCACTTCCCTAATTATTTTGCAAATAAACTTTACAGAAATGAAACTAAGGTGACTAGGACCTACATATTTTTATTTGAAATCTTTTGAACAATAAATAATACGTAAAATAAATATACTTTTCAATAACAAAGTATGAATATATACGAATTGAAATGGACAATAGGGCCCTTACAAATAAAACGCTTATAAATAAATAATTACCTAGTATAAATGGAAATAATTGAAGTGCACATATATTTCCAAACAAAAAGTTACATAATAATTATTATTATGCCAGACATCGCTCCAAAATAATGGTAATTAAACATTAATTAAACACCATTGAGCCTATTTGTGATTCATTCATTGGGAGTACTAAGAACTTCATACTAAATTGCCAAGTTGTTTGGAACAATGAAAATAAAATTCGAAAGTAGATAATAAAAATTGTTTTCTACTACACTTGGGCCTAATCGTAAGCAATTTTTAGCCTCTCTTTCTCTGCATTTTATTTTGTATTGTTACTAAATAAGCAGGTTCGCTACACGTCAATTGTAAAACATCTTATATTTCGTTTTGTAGGAATTAAAATGTCCCAACTGCCAAGGGACAAACTTGTCTGTCTTCTGTTGTCTAACTACGTAGGCTCTATACATGGTCGTGTTAGTTTATTTGGGAGGGAATGTATACAAAGGATATTGAAATGTGACTGATCCAGCATTCACTTTTTACTGAGTAAATCTTAGGTATAACGTTCGGTGAAGTTTTCTGATGGTGGGAATCAACTCGTCGACCTTTCAAATATGTGTCTCACTTGAACGGCAATGGGATGTTTGAACTACCACTATCGATATTGCAAATTACTGAACCCTTTAATAAACAATTGAATACATCTTTCAGCAAGTTACTGAGTTTTTATAGTTTTATCATCCGTGGAATAAAGCAGACTAGCTATACATAGTATATATATATTCTATACTGGAAAAGTCCAATTATTATTGTTATTCTGATTACAATCCATACCTACAATATTATTGTTTCGTGTTCTCTAAAATCGAAATACTTACTAACACCGTCAGCTAGAAATAATATAAAGTAAATGCCCATCTTCGGAATTTACTTAGAATCAGGCCTGTATTCTCACAAAACTTTGAGAACCTAGATCTTACTTTATTTATTGCTATGTCATCTTCTTTGGTATAATTGTGCCGTCTATAATGGTTGGCTTAGTGGCTTTACCTTATATGCAACTCAGAACACAACAATATCGTTCACTATTCGACATTATCTTTGACGAAAACTTCGCCGCGCCGTGTAGTTTTAAACGCAAGCGCCACGCCCACCTCCGGAGCGACCTCATCTGAGCGTTTCGCCGTTTCTCCGCTTGGCGCGTGTCGTTTCCTTTTCAAGGCGAATAGGCAGAAGTTTTTAAATTTCTGATTAGGACTTAGGGCGATTTGACCGCATTTTTCTATTTTCCAAAATATGCTATCAAGTCAAAATATAGCAAATGGCTTTGAAACATGGCTATATTAGAAAATTAAAACAATTTTTTTTTTAATTTTCTGATCCGGTACACAGCCAATATCGCCACCTCAAAATAATTTCAAACTTCAATTCGCCAAGGCACACCGTTCAACGTAAGGTGTTGTGTTTTTGTGACATTAATTTTCAACTGGTTTTCTATAGGCTGAATGAGAGAAAAAAGATTTTTTTTGACAATTGTCTTTCCTGCAAATATTTTTGTTCGGCGATTCAAATCGGTACAAAATACCGAAAAATAGGAAAGACTATTTTTAAAAACAATATTTTTTCTCTCAGTCAGCCTATAGAAAATCAGTTGAAAACTAATGTCACAAAAACACAACACCCTACGTTGAACGGTGTGCCTTGGCGAATTGAAGTTTGAAATTATTTTGAGGTGGCGATATTGGCTGTGTACCAGATCAGAAAAATTTGAAAAAAAATTGTTTTAATTTTTTAAAAGAGCCGGGTTTCAAAGCCATTCACAATATTTTGACTTTTTAGCATTTTTTGGAAAATAGAAAAACCTGCTCGAATAGCCTTTAATCCATCAGTTCTTGGCTTAGGAATTTGTAAACGGTGACTTTAGAGCCGTCCTAGCAGCGAGGCACATAGTAAATTAAAAGTTGTTAAAAAATTGTTGATTCTGGCGTTGTTCCGCGGGTGTTCGCACTGTCCATACATTTATCACGTAAAAATTACAGACAAGCCTAGCCCTATGGGTGGAAGTTATTGTCACGTAGTGTAATCTTTGCTACAGTGCTTATACTAATGAGTAATGACTATAAACAACCTATTACAATCTTTTATTCATAAATTATAATATGATTCAACATTAAAAAGATCAGTATCCAAGCCGATAAATATACTGTTCAGTACGTAAAAAGTAAAAACTACAACCAGTTTGAATTCCGCGCTGCTTGATGCCACACAAAGAAGACATCTTGGGTCGTTCAAATTGCCTTAAATCCCGGACATGGTGGTGACTCTAGGTACTAATAGTATCTCTATGGGACCAACGTAGTGAAGTCAGCGTTGCGCATGGAAGGTCGGCATAGGTCACCTCTGGCTTTGACCAGGGCTGCGGAATATAATGACACGTAAATAATTGCCATAAATAAAATAAATAAATAAATTCCTTTTTAGAGTCTACCAATCAGTCATATAACTGATTTTCAGTGGGGGACAGTAAACCAAAGCGACCATAGCAACAAGGCCAATTCAGAACAACTTTAAATTTATTATGTGCCTCGTTGCTAGGACGGCTCCAAAGTTACCGTTAATAAATTCCTTAGACAAGAACTGATGGACTTAAGTCCAAATCAGAAGTTAAAAAACTTCTGACCATAATGGGAATCGAACCCTGGACCTTTTGCATTGGAAGCAGAGATGCTAACCACAAGACCAATGAGCCACAAAAACTAAAAGACCAATGAGCTACAACACAACACGTGCATATCGCCGAAAGTAGGATATTTATTGTATCACGATATCGCCTTGTGATATCAATATGATTTTTTTATCATTGTGCAGCCTGTCAATACTATTGTGTCGTTATTAGAATTAATGTATCTGGATGGATTTTGCAGGTATATTGCTGGGTGTTGCTGTGAGAACACGCAAGCCTCTAGCAGTTCCACTAGCACCTCTTGTGTGGAAACTTCTAGCAGGAGAAACAGTCAATATGGACGATCTTGAAGACTCTGATAGTTTGTATGTGCAGAGTTTGCGTGGGATCCGAGATATTCATCTGGCAGGGGTAACGGAAGAAACCTTTCATGAGGTATGTCGACTTGCCTATACACACAGGCAAGGCAACCTCGGCAGCTGGCTAGGGCGGTAAAGCTTAGGGGGGCGGTATTTTGCCAAAGATACTGAAGAGTGAAGACTATGTAACATACTGGTAGTTTAAATTTTCACAGAACTACTGAAATTACAAAATAAAAATACCTTTTGCAAGAAAATAATAAGCACTCTGTAATTATGTAATCAAACGAGCTTTTCAAAGCGGCACATTTTCTAAAATTTTGCCTTAGGCAATAGATTTTACGCTGCTGTAACTTTGGTCTTTACCAGACCCCACACTAATTTTGCTAGGGGTTCGTTAATTATAAAAATGTAACTTTTTTTTACCTATAGAGAAACTAATTATTGTGGTGCTATGAGAAATAGGTCCTAGATTACGATGGGACAGGTAACTTTGTTGAAAAGAAGGTGTGACAGATCCAGTTATAGGTCTTGTGTACAGAAAATTAAAAGTGAAAACCTTTAGTTAGACTGTATTTTTTTTTTGGGGGGGGAGAGGGGGAGGCAAAAAAATTAATTGACTAGGGCGGCTCACTACCTAAATACCGCCCTGCACACCAATGCCTTTAAGTAGAGGTAGTGAAAAATGGTGATAGCAAAATTTGTGATTTTTTAAAAAGTCCGTTTTATTGCCTAAAATTAAAATGTAGTATTGTCGACGAAATAAATCATGAGATGGAAAAAGCACATTGCACCTCACAATGATCGATTTTAACTTTTTGGAATCACTGTCATCAGTGTAGGAGGCTGCGTTTATTTTTATTTTATTTTATACTATTTATTTTACTAACGTTTTTGACAATTTTTGTGACATCAGATCACAAATATATCACCATTTCTCATTAGTCATGACCTCTACCTATAAAGCTTTGCTATAAGTTTCACTGAACTGATTTTTACTGATTTTTTACATAGTACTATGTTATCTGTTGGAAGAGAGGTTTGAATTGAACCCCACCTACCAACATGGTACCAGACTTGAACTAAGGCTAATCCAGTCATCAATTACTGGTTTCAATTAGAGATCAACATCATACATTTTAATTAACCAAGTTTGAATTAAGGGGGGTTGTATTATGTATATGGTTGAATTACAAATTACAACATGGATGAATAAACCTATATATTAGACTATGACTTAATTATATGTTTTGTAAACTTTTTTCTTTCTAAGCAGAATCTTAGCTCAAATTTTTCAAACTGGCCTCAAAATGGCAAGCACATTCTTGTGGTTGATGAGATTTGAGAGATCGTTACATGTCTGAATGTGTGTGTTGCAGGTGATTCCTCTGGAGTACTTCGAGAGTGCCAGCTGTACTGGCCGTCTCGTCCCCATCGTAGCGGGGGGTCGGAGTATTCCACTCACGTTCCACAGTCGCCTGCAATATGTGGACCAAGCTGTGCACTTCAGGCTGCACGAGATGGACACACAGGTAGGAACTAGTGCTCGTCCCCATGGTAGCGCGGGATCGGAGTATTTGGTTCGACCCCAAAACGGTTTGGGTTTGTGCAACCCTATTAATTTTGTAATTAATTTGTGGTTTTATGTAAAAAGTTGCAACGTGTATTAATATACCTTTTGAGTTTTGATGCCTCTATAGTGGGGAATGTCAAACCTAAAAATAAAATTCAATAGTTAAAGCTCAATGTTATGTATTTATCTTTATTGGATGTTGGCTGAACGTAGCGAGCAATGCGAAGATTCCAAAAACTAAAAAATCCGGAATGTTTTTCTTTTTTCCCCTTTTTTCCGTTTGTATTATTGTGTGTCTGTTAACACGATTCCGGCTAAACCGATACTCCAATTGCTATGAAATTTCATGGAGGCCTTCGAAATCTCTGAACTTAGAACTGCCACTTTATTGAGCGCAATCAAAAAATTATTTCTCATAAAAATTGCAATTTTACAATTTTTTTTTATTTAAAAAAAAATTCTTCGACTTATAGCACTTACATGCTTTATACGATTGTGATGATTTTACTCACAGAACCTTTATCTTTTGAATTAATATATTCGGTGAAATTTGAGCGTAATCAAAAAATAATTTCTCATGAAAATCGTAATTTTACGATTTTTTAAATTTCTTCGACTTATAACACCTAGGCCTACATGCTTTAACCGATTGTAATGATTTTTTCACAGAACCTTAATTTTATGTTTTAATATATTCGTGTGAAATTTGAATGCAATTGAAAAATTATTTCTCATGATATTCACAATTTTACGTTTTTTTTTTTTTTTTTTTTTAATTTCTTCGACTTATAACACCTACATGCTTTATCCGATTGTAATGATTTTTTCACAGAACCTTAATTTTATGATATGATATGATATTTATTGGTATTGTCATTGATATGTACATAATTCATGTAGATAATTAGACCCAATTAAAAACAAGATACATATTACTAAATGCATTTTTACGTAACATTAAAATAATATAAAAGTAGCACTTGCAAGTCAGTTACACATAATGGTTTGTCACCCATATTACATGCTTTCTACATAATGAATATTTACAATGTGCAAATGCTGTAGTAAGAATAAAATGTTAGTGTACATAAAAAATCTGGCAATAGGCCTATTGCTTCTAGGCCTACTTAGCTACAAGTTGTCCTCCAGATATTCCGTTATAGATTAGTAGGCTTTATCTTTTAAGAATTTTTCTACTTTATATTTAAAATTTGTAATGGTTGTTGTATTTTTTATTTCTTTGGGAAGTTTATTAAAAAATTTAATTTTCATATAGTTGGAATTGTATTGGGCTAATGTAGTATTATGGTGTTGTGTATGGACGTCATTATGTTGTCTTGTATTGTGTGAGTGGTATGTGTGATTTTTGTCCAGTGAATGAAAGTTTTTTTTTACAAATAATACTGATTTAAGAATGAATATACAGTATAAGGTAAGAATTTTTAGATTTTTAAATAAAGGTTGTGTGTGAGTTCTTTGGTGCGCCTTTACAATGTTTCTGAGTGCACGTTTTTGTATTTTATGGCGTTTTCCATTGGCATGCACTCGGCGAGTGCACACATGTCATTGTTGTCAACCTCCACTTGAATAACATTACAAAACTGAACAAATGAAAAGACAAGTGGCATTCCAGGGCGCACTAGTGCGACCTGAGTGCGGCCAATGGAAAACGCCATTAAATACCTTGTCATGTTGTGTGGAATGTCCCCAAATTTCTGTTCCATTTCTTAATAGACTTTCAAAGAGTGCATAATAAACTACCTAAGATGTACTACTCATATTTGTTGAATTTCTTATCAATCTAATTGAGTAGCACGCTGAGTTTAGTTTTCCTATTAGAACAGTTAGGTATATGTTTATTCCATGTTATGTTTTCATCTAGAAAAATTCCTAAAAATTCAACATCCGGTACCCTTGAAATGGTATGGGTAACACTTCTGTTTACTTGAATCGTTAGTTCTTGGATTGGTTCAAAATGTCTTGATCTTTGTGTGGAATGAAAGTGGATTAGGGTAGTTTAGTTTTTGATGAGTTTGGGATTAACTTATTACTTAGAAACCAATTTATAGTTGTCGTTGCCTTTTCTATTGCTTTTGGTATTAAATCTTCTATCAAAAGTGCATCGATTAGAGAGGAAGCATCATCTGCAAAAAGTTCAATTTCATCTATACAAAAGGGAAGATCATTTATGAAAATAATGAAGAATAGTGGACCAACAATGGACCCTTGAGGTACACCACATGTGTTATTCAGTCTCTGAGATATGGTTTTGATCTCATTTCCTTTTATATCATGTGTTACTAATTCTACATATTGATATCTATTGCTTAAGTATGATTTTATTAGATCTAATGCTACCCATAATAATGCAGTTTTTCCAAGAGAATTTCATGATCAATGCAGTCGAAAGCTTTTGATAAGTCATAAAATATTCCAATGACATGATGCTTATTTTCTAAAGCTTCAACCAGTTTTACCAGAAACCTATTCATTGTTGTACAGGTTGATCTATTTTTCCTAAAACCACTTTGGTTATCTGAAAAAAGTTGTTTTCCTTCACAGAAATTAGAAATTCTCGAGTAAATGAGTTTTTCAAAGATTCTGGAGAAAGCCGGAAGGAGGGAAATTGGTCTGTAGTTGTCCATTTTAGTATGATTGCCATTTTTGTGAAATGGGATAATTTTAGCAATCTTTAGTTTATCAGGAAAAATTCCTGAAACATTATTTTTAGTGGCTCTGTTATAAACGGAATGCATTTTTTTACCATATTATATACAAAAATTATCTCTCATAAAAATCACAATTTTACGCTTTTTTTGTTTTCGAATTCGAATTTCGACAAGCGTTTGCGAAGCTTCGTAGTTTAATTTCATTTGTTAAAATTTAATTTGGTGTTCTGGATAATTTGGCCCAGGACTAATTTTATTTTCTGCTCCATCTTACTAGTAATTAAATTAAATGCACGAACTTCATTGATACAACTTTTGTTTTTTCTTTCTTTGTTTCATCCTATGTAGCCTACTGTTGCCTATATTTATTTTAACATCTTATATTTCAATTTTCATTTTACAACTGGTAGTCCTAACAATAAGTAATTTGACATTCATAAATGATTTTCCTACCTAGTAAATTTTAAAAAATTGAATTTTTGAGATCTTGTTTATATAGGACGAGTGCAATGCTCGATCAGAGCACATTTCAAGATTTTTAATAATTGTTTCCTACACAAGTTTTGGAAATTTATACAAATTACCCATTTGGTGGCATACTTAATTTAAAAAAAAGGTAAGCACTACTATTTGGAAAATGTGCTTGTTGCGTAATACACACATTCTTACTCAACGTTTTGGTGCAAACCACAACTCAATAGGTCCTAGGTAGGACAAACAATAGCTTCTTACAATTAGGAAAAGGCCAATTGGCTAGTTTAGTATGATTGGAGAAGGGTTGACAGGTTGGAAAACCATAGAGAACATAAAGAACATAAAACCCAGCCTGAAGGGCTGGGGGTGACAAAACTTTTCACCTGCTGATGACAACTGCAGCTAATTTAAAGTTGTTTGTTACCTTAATCCACGATGCGTTTCGTCCTTCTGGGAGCACCAGAGTTGGGAAGGAAGCCCCCTTACTGTCTGTGCTGATTGTGTGCCCCAGTATGAATGGTGTGTGAAGTAACCTTGCTGATGATGACAACATGCATGCAGAATTTACTTCTTGCGTGGCCCTACCACAGGATTGGTTATGTGTTGTGAGTTTTGTTTGCATGTAGTTAGCTGATTTTTAGTGGCCACCATCCGCCTGATGAGTCCCAGTAGGACGAAACGCGTCGTGAACTTAAGGTAACTAACAACTTTAAATTAGCTGCAGTTGTCATCAGCAGGTGAAAAGTTTTGTTGCCCCCAGCCCTTCAGGCTGGGCTTTATGTTCTTTATGCTCTATATGCTTTCCCAACCTGTCAACCCTTCTCCAATCATACTAAACAATAGCTTCTATATGATCTAGCTAGACTACACCTCAGCATCTGCATCAAAGGTGAAAACGGTGAAAAACTGTTATAAACTTTAACTGTACTTTGTATTGTTATTTGTTGTCCAAATAAATAAAGAAAGAAATAAAGCCTGATTTGTAGGGATGTGCAAACCCACTTTTTTACTTTCAAACTTAACTCGAACTTTCCCAGTTGAAAAAACCGAACTTCGAACTTTACAAAAATTTCAAACTGTATCAAACTGAAACTGGAACTTTGTGAAAGGATTGGGAAAATAAAATAAGCTTGTAAATTTATGAATACAGTAATGTAATTTTTATTTATCAAACAATAGAATCAATGTCTGTGAAGGGCCAGCTTTAGATTTTTTCTTTTCATTAATATCAGTATGAGATTTAGTGTAGGCGGCAAATTGCACTGGGTGCAGTTTTTAAGTGCCTAACCAGCATTTTAGTCGTTCCAGTCGGTATACTGAGCGCCTTATTACAGTGCTTGTAGTTTCCTTTTACACCATCTTTAATGAAATATTAGGGCATCTTTAGCGATGGTACTCTCGCCAATAATGCCAGGATCGTCCGCATCTTCTTCTGAATCCATCATAACGCAAGAAAAAACAATAAACTTTATGCGAAAATACACTAAAAGCGAGATACGACGACATAAAAGTAAGAAAAGTGGCCTAAAATTGTAGTTGGTCAGGCAGTACTCAATTCAACTCGTTGGGTCAGCCTTACCAACAGTCAACAAGAAAACCGATTATACTGCTGTAGTGGAAACTCGTTAAATGTTTTAATGCTCCAAGCCCAGATGTGGATATTTATTTTTTATTAACTTCTTGAAAATAATAAGTTCTTAAGTACGTGAACAATGTTGATTTCGGTTTTATATTGACATTACTAGCTATAAGATCAAGATAAATTATTTTGTCGTTGGCACCATTGCTCGTAGCATCTTCGACCTAAACTTCGACCTTTACGTGCGCACGCATAGCGCCAAACAGTGAAACTGAAACATTGTGCGGGAAGTTTGAAATAAAGAACGAACTTGATATTTTCGAACTCGAACCATGTTTTTACAATTTGAACGTGAACTAAACTTTTTTCGAGTTCGAGTTCAAGTTCGAATTTCGAACGTTTGCACATCCCTACTGATTTGCTTGAGCTCATCCAACTGTCTTAATAGAACTCATCTATATTTAATATTTATTATTAATTAAACAGTACATTTTAACATCTTGATCTTCTTTTCAACCTATTGTGTACCATGCATCACAATTTTGAATAGCCGAGCAATTGTGCTCTCTTTGTGTGATTCAGGTGGCAGCCATTCGAGAGGGCATGGCAGGTATAATCCCTGTGCCACTGATCTCACTCGTCACAGCCCAGCACTTGGAGCAGCTTGTGTGTGGGCTGCCCCACATCTCCATACAACTACTCAAGAAAGTTGTCCGGTAAGTTGACCACTGTCTCTGAGCCGAGCATGGGCTACTCTACGATATCGGTAATTACAACTAGGCTATGTATGGCTTTACCGTACAGTAGTAATTAAGAGTTACATAAAAATAGCATTTTAATTTAGAATATCTTCTTAACCATCCAGACCAGATTTCTTGCAGTTGAAGAGAGAAATTATATCATAGGCAGCCTTCATTTAGCCTAAAGTAAACAATAAAATTTATTTTATGACAAAAAAGTTATAAGAATTCATTGCTAAACCAAATAAGAGATATGGAAAACTTTCTTTAAAAATTTAATTAGCATTTTGTAATTATTTACTACAATTCAGAAATTAAAAAAGTCCGCCCCAACCGGGAATCGAACCACGGATCTCCCGCATTTTTTTAATTTAGTATTTAAAAAAATATATGGGTTCATCGATTTAGCGTGTATTACTCGCTATGATAATTAATTCTAAATCTTATAATAATTATAACTGATAATGTTGCTTATATTTGTGATCGTCTACCAGGTATCGTGAGCTGGATGAGAACAGCCTCCTCGTTCAGTGGTTGTGGGAGGTTCTGGAGAACTTCACTAACGCAGAGCGCGTACTGTTCATGCGCTTCGTGTCGGGACGCTCGCGTTTGCCAGCAAACATGGCTGATTTATCTCAGCGTTTTCAGGTAAGTGTGTGGCTTGTTGATTTTTTGGGTGTGAAGTTAAATGAAGACTGTCCAGGGTTCAATTCCCAGTTCTGCCAGAAGTTTATAACATCTGAAATGGTCTTTAATCCTTCTAAATATAGTGATGTTAATACTTAATGCTGGTGACTTTGGAGCAAGCTATATAACAAATTACATTAAGTTATTACGAACTAGCCTTGACATTGCTGACGTCTTCCGCAAGTGAGTTGTGTTCAACCTAGCAGTTCTCTCTCTAAAATTAAAGTCCTTCACTGAAACACAGTTCCACTTCCATAACTCAAAATAAAATGTACTATCTAAGTGGGTGAACTCTTGATCTTAATGTGCTCAAGTTCTTGCATTATTTATAATGAAGCATAAAAAACAAGACTGTTTCATGTAGATTTAGTACTTCAAAAAAGTGTAGTACTAATCCGTGGCAATATCAATGTTAATTATGAAATTACAATACGCATTACGATATGAAATCGTAGAAATGGCACTGATATCGATATGGAAAGAAATATTGTTGAACATCTCTAGTAACCAAAATAAGTACACGTAATACACAATCCTAGCCCAAACACAAGTGCAGTGTGTGCTTTAATTTCTTTCATAAATCATTCACCGTTGATTTGTTGAGTTTATTTTGCACCTACCCTATAGGCTATAGGCGTAAAGTGGAATCCAAGGGCAGCACTGTCGGTGGGCGTAAGATGCATCATGGCCGGCCGGAGTAGCATTAGATTAGAAGTAGTCCTTCCTCAAGTAGCAGTGTATAAATTGACAATTTGAATGCTCAATAATCAATCGTTGGTGAATGTTATGATATGTGATTGGGTTGTAAATTAATGAAATGACATTAGTTAGCCTGTTATGATATTCTAAGTCATTCAGCAACTCATTGAAATATATTTAATTCCCTTTTCCGATGAGTCAATTTAGGTCTACTTTTCCCGATTGGATTTTCTACAAAATCAGATAGTTCCGGGCCATGTGTGACAAAATAATAGGAAGTTATTTTACTACTTGCATCCGTGTAATTTCTATAAGGCTATACCTAGTACCTACAGCCATTTCGTTAACCCATGTATTCGGAACAAGCTGTTTCCCGTAACGTAAACAGTTGGTGGTGCTAAACTCTGAAACTCGCAGCTAGGGCCGAGGCTATGGAATACCTAGATCAGTCTGGGAAACAATTTTGTGCTTCAATTATCACAATCTTTTCTCCATGGGCTTAATATTATTAGTATTGACCAACGTTATAGTTTATATTAAATAAGTTGACGAACAGTCTAAAAAATATCAAACAAGTGATAGAGTGCTGTGATTTCTAGGCCTAAAAGTGGGCGTCACTTTTAGGCCTAGAAATGAACAACGTTATGACAAGCTGATGCTCTATCATCACATAATTTTAACAACCTTACAATTTTATTTCATTCATAGGTAATTTTAATATAATCTTATTCTTACACTGTTTCAACGTCCCCTACAAGATTTTCCCTCCGATTAAACCAACGAAAACATCCTACCCTAGTCTGGGTTACTTCATATGTTATCGTTCCCGAAGCTCAACTTTCACGCTTATTTTCATCAACATTTCCTATCTAGGCTGTATACAATGTGGCTACAGATATTCCTCTAGATTTGCAAACTCAAATTAATAAATAGGTGGTGGCTGGTGTTGTTTCGTCTTTATCGAGTGTTTACTTCAGTCGCGATCCATTTCAAGAGCCATTGAAAAACATACTTAAGCGGCCATATCACAACAGGAATGCTACTTTAGTGGGTTCGCACTTTGCTCCGTCAGCCACTTTGCTTTTAAACGCAAATTATTATTAAAAGAAAAATTACAAACTACCACATCAAGCACATTTTTAGGGGTGGGCGAACCCAGGTTTTTGACTTTCGAGCCGAACTCGAACTTTTGAACCAAAAATTTTCGAACTTCGAACTCGAGCCGAACTTTTGAAAATCCATTATTATTCTGTAACGAATAGACATTTATAAATTTTTTTAAAAAGGTATAAAAAAAATAATTTGAATATAAAAGCTCAAATTTAAAAAAAAAAGTTATAAAAAATTTTAATTTTAAAAAAAGCTCAGGATAAAGGCTCCATTTCGTCATAAAAAATTCAATTGATTCAACTATTTTTTCAAATTTTTGTGTATTTTCAAATTTCCCGCCGTTAAGATTCAATAATGTTGGTACTTCGTAGATCAAGAAGCAAAATTTCTAGTTTGTGTTTGTTATGTTGCCGACCCTGCACGACGAGTGTGAATTGTGACGATCGAGCCAATCACAGATGCGCACCGCCTTCTAACAGATAGCTTCGTCGTGACGTTCATGGCATGTTTTTGACAAACGAGAACTTTTCAAGACGAAGTTCGTTTAAAGTTCGAAGTTTTGATAAAAACCGAACTCGAGCTTAAAAAGTCGAGCCCGAGCCGAGCCGAACTTCAAAAAAAGCTCGGCTCGGGCTCGAGTTTTCGAACGTTCGCCCACCCCTACACATTTTGTGACAATAATTGGCTTTCACAATGGCCCTGGCCAGCAGCAGTCGGGTTGGGTCATGGGTCGGGATGGCTCACTTGAAATTAACGGAGAAGGAAATGAAAGTTATGTTTTTCTTAATGCTACCGAAGTAGTGAGGGCGCCATCTTGTTCTATAGTGGTGGTGCAGGGGACTGAACAAGAAAGAGTCCCAGGATTGTATGAAAAAAGAGAGCTTGAGTAAGTGGTAATTGAGTAGTTTAATTTAGTAATGTGAGTAGGTTACGATGCAAGAGCAATTACGTGAACAGTGTGAAATAGTAACAGCAATGTCTGAATATCTTGAAGAGCCACTCTGGCAAAACGAGTCGCACAAGAGATGCTTCACAATAATAATAATATATGTCGGCAACTCTAGGTTTGTTTGGTTTACCTAGTGTAGTGTAGACTAGTGTAGTGTAAGTGTAGGCGTACAAATCAAATTACACTACACTTTTCCCCCAGGTTTCCCCAAAACGAACTTTTCTGAAAAATTTACACTAGAGGCGCTTTTTTTTCTACGATTTATAAAAGTTGTTGACAGGGCCCCAAAGCGGGGAGATTTTTTAGAGGGCTCAAAATTGGGGCCTCTGATGATAAAGTTTTTTATTCAAATCTTCGTTCGGGTCTTCAGTGATGATAAAGGGTATGCTTTTAAATTTTTAACCGAAAATAAAATTTAACGAAGACGAAAAGATGTTGGCTTTCCCCCCTTACTGTAAAAAATGTTGCCCCACAGAAATTCGGGACAGAAAATTTCCCTTTTACTATTTTTGAATAAAAAAGGCCCCCCCTGTGCGGGGAACTGATAAAAGGGGTTTTTGGCCTTTTCGGGCCCTCTTGAATCTCTCTTGAAAGGAAAAGCCCCTGGGCTATGGGCCTAAAATTTCCAAAATACAGGGGAGGTCAAAACCCTAACCTCAAACTATGCTATATTTGGGGCCTACCCCTGCGACCCCTGGGCCCCAACTTCTTTCCTGATTGGTTTGGTTTTTATCAGAAATCCATCCAAATAAAAGTGGGGCCCTAGCTATTGGGCCAAGGCTATTTTGGGGGGCCCTGGGTTTTCCCGGGGACCCTTTTGGGGGGCTTTTTTTTCCAGAGTATTGGGGAAATATCTGGGTAAATAACCTCGCAAACTGGGCTGGGCCAAAGCCCTGGTTTTCTGTTTTAAACCCCTTTATTGCCACAGTTGTCGACAAATTTTGGAGACAAGCCTGGGGCCATTTTTAAAACAGCAGAGACTTTGTGTACCCAAACCTTTGGTTATTCAATGGCAGAGGGAACAATACTTCCCAAAGGGCCCACACTATATGCCTCCTTTAAATGGCCCGAAATGCAGTGGGGCTAACCATATAATTTTTAAAGGCGTACTGGTTTGCCCCAATTGTTACAATGTCATTTTCTTCATTTTAGGTCAGGGGTTTCCCCCCAAATCACCCCGGAAAAAGCATGATTGGCATTTTTGGGTTTTTGCGGGCCATCAAACCGCACCCTTTGAAAATGTATGGGGTTTTCGCTTCGAATAAGCTTATATTCCCTGCATAGAATCATAATAGATTTAGCTGCCTTAGCTAAAAAATGGCACTTCTGTAATTTTGGGGCCAAAAAAGAGAAAAAAAGGCAATAATTGAAAGAGCTTTTATAGGACTCGAAAAGGGGCCTTCCCCAATGTCTTTAGGTAAGTTTTTTCTATGTAGGGAAAATGATTTTTATTTAAACGTCCCAAAATTTTGGGTAACAAAATTCCGTTAGTGTAAGTGCAGTCAATTGTGCTTTTCCAGTTTCAGCGTGGCCCTTAAATTTTGCTTACTGGCTGAATAAGGGCCCCTACGCATTCCCTTCACCAAAAATTACCAATTAAATTTTTTTGTTCCAAAAGGGCATGGATAAAACAGAGACTTTCTCCCGGGCCTACTGGGCCGCTAGTGAAAAAATCTTTAATTTCGATAAATGCGGAATAGGAAAACACATAGGGTGTAAACCCACAATATTTTTTAATGGATTTTATTTTTTTTTTAAATTTTTGTAATGGAGGGTTTCCCCCAACATCCTTTATTGATAAACCAACAATCAACCAAAACATTCTTTAAATTCGCCATGGAAACCCATTCTTTTTGTTCCCCAAGGTTTGTGCCCAATGAATACAAAATTTTTAAATGTTTTTTTTGGGGTACACAGGTTTGTACATGATCCCCCGGGGTTTTTTAAGAAATTCAACTGTATATAAAAAATTTCCCCCTTTTTAAGGGTGAAGTTAAGTTTTTATATAGCAGTGGGGCATGAAAATTAACAAACCAAAGATTTCAAAACCCTTTTGCTATTGTTATTATTTTGTAAAAAGTATTAAATTATTGTCCAAAAAATTTAAAAAATTTCTAAATACCGTCATGCTGTTTAATTCAACCCCTTCCCCAAATGTGTGGCATTTTTCCGTGTTCCCTTTGGGAAAAGGAAAAAATTTAAAAATAAAAGGGGCCTAATGCTCAAAGTCAAAAAACTCAAAAAAACGAAGATTTTTAGTTTTTCTTTTTTTTCATTCTGCCCCCTTTTTTATATTTTTTTCCCTTCATTAAAGCATAATATAATTTTTTTTTTTTTTTTTTTACCAAAAATTTTTGTGTTTAAATCCCCATTTTTTGTTGTAATGCTACTATTTAAAATACATATTTACAAAAAATGTGGTTTATTTTTGGGTTTCTGAAACCCATGAAATTTTAATTAATTTATTTAGTTGCCCTCCTTTGAAAATCATTTTTTTTAAAATAAAATAGGATAGACGTTAAAAATAAATAAAAAAAATAAAAAAAAATTAGGCTTTTGGGGGTACGCCTTTTTAAAAAAAATTAAAATAACATAAAACCTCCCGGGAATACACTTTAAAAATTTTAAAATGATTTATTTCTTCTTTAATAGGAGGATAAAACTCTATTTGGGGGATAGGGCATATCCCTGTCTACAGCACTGCCTTGTCCCATATGCGGGACAAGGGGACATTTAACAACTGCTTAAAAAATTGTTTAATCAAACTTATCATCCTGTCGCGTCGACATAGAGAAGGGCATTTGGAAATTTTAAACAACCTTTTAAAAAAACTCTATCATTTAAAAAAAAAATTTTGGCGGGGGTCATCGAAAAATCTGAAAAATTTCATCCGACCCCCGGCTGGGGTTCTACAAAACTAAAAGGAAAATTTTGGGGGACCGGAAATTTCTCAAAGTTTCAATTTGAAAAAACCCATCGGAAAATGTAGAATTTGCTGTAAACTTGATCATGAAGCGTCGGAAAGGGATTTGCAAACAAAGATTGCACGCCAGCTGATTCTGGTAAATTAGTGCCACACCCCAAAAAAAATTTTTTCCCAATAAAAAAGGGCATGGAAAAAATGGAAAATGTTTTTAAACCCAAACTAAAAGTTTTAACTGATACACTATTATATGGGTTTATACATTTTTTTTAGTTTTTAATTTTTTCGATGGGGGGAAACATATTTTTTTAGTAAATTTGGTTTTAACTACTCCCCAAAAATCCCTAATTTTAAAACTAAAAAATTTTTGGTTTTTCGTATTTATGTATTTGGGAGTTTAAAGAAATAAAGGGTTTTTTTTTGGGGTATTTTCCACAAAAGGGGTTTTTTGGTAAAACGAAAAAAAACCTTTTCCCTAGAAAAATGCACAAAAAAAAAAATAAAAAAAAAATTCCCTGCTCAATGTTCCCTTAAATTAAAAAATGCCAAAAATACATATCTCTGCTTTAAATGTCCCCCAAAGTCCAAAATACAAAAAACCCACTTACATAAAAAGGAAATGGGGCCTACCTATTTCAAATTTATGGTACAAAAAAAAATAAAAAAGGTGCAATTTATTAAATTGCAATAAAAATTCCAAAGGTGGGGGAATTCCTTTGGGCCTGATTAGTAGACCCCCGGAAATTTTTTCCCCAAAGGGGGCTTTAAAACGAAAAATTGGTTTTTTTTATAAAATAAAAATTTTAAAAAAAAAAATCGGGGGTAAAACCGGGGTTAATTGGGGAAAAATTAAATGTTTTTAAAAAAAAAAATTAGGGCGAAAGACACAAAAAACATTTATAAGGGGTAATTATGCACCGAAACCCCCCCCCCCAATTTTTTTGGTTAAAACAAAAAGTAAAATTACGGGGGATAAATAAAAATTGTACAAATGCTTGTACGAACTTTTTTTTAATACAACTTAAGAAATTTAAATTACTCACGCTTAAATTAAAAAAAGGGTAATTATAAATTTGCTTTTTTTTGATTGCCATCCCATTGACATAAAGAAAAATAAAAAAAAGTTTTCGTTTTTTTTCGACTAGGGCAAACATTTAAAAAATTTAAACAGGTTTTTTGTAAAAATTGCCCAAAAAATTTAAAAAATTTAAAATAGGGAAAAAATTTATCACTTTTACTAACCTTTTTTTTTTCCCCCCCCTCTGATTAGTAAATTTTCTTTTTGGGGTCCCTACATTTATGTTTTGGTTTAAAGCATAAGAAAACCCGAAATTGGTTTGTTTTCATCCAATTTTTTTTGTAACAATTTCAATTTTTTTTTTAATTTCTGCTTTCCCCGCCCCTTTCATAAAAAGAAGAAATTATTATCGTTGCATTTTTTTTTTCCCATTTTTTTGAAGAGGGCCGTGGCTGCCTCAGTGGGGAAACCCCCTTTTTTTCTTGTGGATATTTCGTTTTTTTTCGCCCCCTTTAAAAAATTTGCTGGTTTTCGGGCCCCCCCCCCTAGATTTTTCCCCTGAGGGGAATTTAAAGATAATTTCGATGCAGGGGGCTGTTGTTTTTAGGATCGATTGCATGCCAGCTTTAAAAAAATAAATTGCTGCTTTTAAAAAACTTCTTGCCCCATTTCCCCAATCAGAAGGGGGGAAACACTTTTATTTTTTTTAACAAATATTCAGCAATTTCGCTGAAAAAAAAGGAAAACCAAAAGAGTTTTTTAATTAGGTAAACATACTAGTTTTCATGAAATTTTTTTACTAGCCTAATATTGAATGCCCACATTTACAAAAAAATGTGATCCCTAAAAATTGATAAAAAAATTTTAAATTTAATAGGGTTTTTGTGTGAATCCCGTCTACCTTGGCCTACTCAGCAACAAAAAAAATGAGGGAAAAAATGAAAAAGGGAAAGGGTGGGGGGTTACTTTAAGTCAATTTTAAATTTCCATAGTTTTTACCCCCTAAAAAATAAATAATTAGGCTAAATCCCCTAGGGGGTTAAGAAAACGTCCCTTTTGTAGCCCCCAATTTTAAGAAGGTGGCGCCCCCCTTTTAAATTGTTGTTTTTTTTTTTTGCTTTAAAACCCCTCGCTCAAAAGTCCCCCCTCTTTTTTTTCCCCCTTGTAGTGGTGTGATTTATATCCTTTTTTCCCCAAAAGGGGTCCACTGTTTTTTCTCCCACATTTTTTTTGAATGTGAAAATTTTTCGGGCATCAAACCAATGCCTTTTTTTCAGTGTACAAGGACAAAAAAATTTTGGGGGAAATTTGTCTTTCCCATTTTGAATTTTTCTGCTGGGGGGGTTCTAACTCCCTTTGTCACTTCTAAAAACTGTATCTGTAAAAAAAGTAATTTATTATAAAGTTTAATAAAAATTTAAAAATAAAAAAATAATTTTAATAATAATAATAATAATAAAAATATTTTCCCAAGCCCTTTTTTTGTTTTTGTTTAAAAAATTTTTCCCAAATCCCCACGAATATCATATTTTGTTAAATTAAGATTTCTTTTAATTTTTCCCAAGCTGGGGAAAGAAAATCAAAAATTTTTTAATAATAAAAATTTAAAAAATTTAAGGTTTTCGGGGCCCCGGGTTAAAAAATAAACGTTTAAATGGGTCGGGCCCTTTTTCCCCATAAAAAAGCCAAAAAACAAAATTTAAACGCGGAAAAAAGTGCCCAACCCCTTTAATTTTGTGTTAAATTAAATTAATGTTTATTTTTTTAAAATAATAATAATAATTTCAAAAGTTATACTTTCACGACCCGATTTTAGGCCTTATTAAAGAAAAATTTAACCTTTTAAACTTTGGGAACGGGATTTTCGTCGCGTCGAAATGGGGGAAAAAATTTACATCCACTGCCCTCTTTCCACAGTAAACGCTACTCGGGAAATCAAGAGTAATGAAAATTATTCCCTTTTCAAAGCGACGAAACACCCCGTAAAGTGTTATAATTTCTCTTCAATAATAATAATAAAAAATAAAATAATAAACAATCTATGCTTTAACAGTTTGATGTAAGCTTATTAAAATTTTTTTTTAAATTTTTTGCAGGGCAATTAATTTGGTGTTTTAAATTTTTGGGAAACTGACAGCTCCCTTTTATTAAATAAATGTTTATTATAATTTTTAGAGGTAAAGGGGTTGAATGTGTAGAAAAACCGCCATTGAAAAGGGTTTAACATGGAAAACTCCCCGGATTCCCCCCCCGAGGGTAAAACTAAAAAATTTAAAAAATTAAAATATTTTTTGTTTTAGATGTAAACATTTGATAAGATAAAAAACTTTTTTTTTCCGGGTTAAAAAAGGGGTTTACCAAAAAAATAGGCCTACCCTTTAAAAAAAAATTGTTTTATGTATGCCAAATTTTGTATTTTATACACAAAGAAAATTTTTTTTTAAAAAGTCAAAAAAAAGGGTTTAAAAAAAAAAACCTTTATAATATAAAAACCGGTCCCTGCCTTTCCCCCCAATTTTTTTCGAAAAAGGCCGGGATCCCCGCGAAAGCTGCCCCTTTTTTAAAACCCCTTTTTCCAAAGTGCTGATAGCAAAGTTTGGGGTTTTGATATGTGGACTGTCCCTTTTTCCAAAAACCTAAATGCCTACAAGTATATTGTGTAAGCCTACGTTTTTTGCGGAACTTTTCCCGGTTTGGTATGGACAGTTTTTGATCAAAAGGTATTTTGGGATTAAAAATTTAAGTGCCCCTTTAAAAGGGTTTTTTAGGTACTTTAGTTTAAAAAATAGCGACTTTAAAAGGGGTTTTGTGGGAAAACCTTTTAAAAAAAACTGTTCCAAAACCAAAAGAGTACCCGTTTTGGCCAAACTCCCAAAAAAATTGCCAAAAAATGTGTGTAAGCTTTGGGCCCTTACTTTTCCCACCCTTTTCTTTTTTCTTTACTTTGATGATAAAAAAAAAACTACCAAAAGAAAACATTTAATCTGTAAAACCTGTTTTTGGGGTTTAATATACATAAAAGAAAAAAAAGAATATGCACTGCATTTTGCTTTTTCCCTTTACCTGAAAAAAGATGTGGGCTTGGCCCCAGTATTTTATTCCCAATGTTCTGAAATTTTTGTTTTAGGCCTCCCCTAACGGAAAAATAAACTGAGAAAAAAAATGGTTTAAAATTGAATTAAAATTAAAATTTAAATAGCCTATTTTGCTAAAGGCAAAATGCATTGTTTTAGGTCACGGGTTATTTCTTTTGAAAAAGTTCCCTGTTAATTTAAGGCCGCATTTACTAATTTTGGGTTTTAGTTTTTAAGAAATTTTTAAATTTTTTAAGAAATCCGATACCCTAATTGGTTAGAAATTTTTCAGTGGCCGGTCATAATAAAAGTTATCCTTTTTTTGGGTCTTTGTAAAAATTTAACAAAACGTTGTTGGTCGGTCGTAAAAAATTTTTTTTTTTTATAACAATTTCTTATAAAAAAATTTAAACAAAAAACAATTTAAAAACGTATTTCCACCCCCCCTTAAAACAAAACCCAAATTAAATGTAAAACGCCCCCTTTCCCTTCCCGCCCTAAATTTTACGGTACTTGAAAAAGGGCCACAACTACCAGGGAAACATATGCGGGAAAACCCCACGGGGCCATTCATTGGGTTGATTCACTTCCATTTCCATCATTGCATAAATAGGCTTGCTATAAACATAAACTTTATCACAGGGCAAAGAATTTCTTTCAAAATCTGTGAAATAAAAACAAAGGGTGTAACCCCTACATTTTTTGGCTTTTGTTTTTCCAAAAATTTGCGTAAACATGACTGGCTTTTGTGAGGAAAGGGGTAGGCCTATACTTCTTGGGTTTGGGGGGGCCCCCAAATTTTTTTTGCGTTTTTTGTGGTGTTGGGGAGGTTCCTAGGGAAAGGTTTTAGGGACCTAGGTAGTAGGCCCTTCCCAGGGGTTTTACCCCCTTGGCAGAGGCCCCTTGGGGTAAGTCTAAAAGGGCAAAAAAATTTTTACATGCAGGCCTATGCATCGAAGGAAGAATAAAATTTTTAAAACTTTCCTATAGCTAGGTAGGGCTTAGGCATAGCCTAGTTCCCATTTTGAGGTTAAAATTTGGACGGCCCTAAATAGGGGCCCCGCAATTTTAAAAGAGCCAAATTACCATCAGTTTGAAAACATTTAAAAACCTTCATTTATTTTGGGTTCTCCGTTCCCCGTTCCTTCCCAAATATTCATTTTTTCATTGTTATAGTAGGCTCTGCCAAGCCTAAATTTTTTGACAAATTGACATTTTTTAAAAGCCGGGATCTTTGAACCCAAAGGCCGTCCCCCCGAAAGGGCCTTTTTCCGGTTTAGAATCAGCAGGCAAAAAATTGCAAGTGCCATTTTTAATAATGTTTTTCTTCAAAAATTCCCGCGCCTAAAAATTTAAAACTTACACCCCTTTCACGACCTCCTAGAGCTCGTGTAGAAATTCCACCTTTAAAACCCACCGAAGTCAAAAAAAACGGGGTACACTTTTCCCTTCCCCCTTTAAAACGAAAACCCCCTTTTTAGGGCTTTTTGAAACTCACTAGGTAAAGTGTAAGTTGTGTAGCAAAACCCCAAAAAAACCTAAAGGCCCCCAAAAATTTACAAATTCAAAAAAGAAACACGGATGTCACACTAACCCCGGATAAAACCGACAATCAAACACCCGGGAGTTAACTTTAGAGTCCCAATTAAACAGGTAAAATTTCTTAATGCCCAAAATAACGATGATTTCAATTTTTCAAAGATCAAAAAATATGCTACTCCAACACGGGCAGCCCCAAACTGCGCCCGCGAGCTCCTTGCCCCAAAAATTTTGGGTTGTGTCTTTGACCTTACCTCTAGTCCCGGGGGGGTGAGTGAGTAAAAACCCTACGAAAAGCCAGCGGTTTTTTTAGAGTAGAGTAGATTTGAGTAGTTTTTTCACCAATCGAAAATACATAGGGCATATTAGGTTTTTTTTCAGTTAAGTAATAAAATAAAAAAGATACATACTCCTACAATGAAGCCAAGGATATAATATTTAAATAAAACAAAAAAATTTCCCAAAGGGTTTACCTTAAAAATTAAAACCAAAAAGAGTAGGGCCCCAGTTTAAAAAATGTGGGACAAACAATATGAGTTAGGTTGATTACAAGAGATATGAATAAACTAAAGTTTTTTTTGGATCCAGGTTTCACTGATAAGAATTCATATAGAGAGTAAAAGCTATTTCCCCAAAAAGGGACTTTTTTGTTTAGCTTTGAATGGTTTTAAAATGAGGGGGATTCCTTTTAGTTGGGGGGAAGGGGAAATTTTTTTATATGGTAAACAAAGGTAGATGGGGCTCTTAGAGTAAAGCTGTGTTTTATTTTTTTGGGAACGGGATTTTTGGAAGCAGAAAAACCGGGGGGCATGAGAGTGTTTTTAGTGTTGTTTATTTTGGGGAAAAAACTAGGGTTCAAGCGCACAAATATTGCAGCTTGCAGAATTAGTGAGCAAAAATTAAAGTTTGAATTTGAATTTAGTAGGGGAAAAAGTTTCTGGGAGAATTCCGCCTGGGGGCACCGCACTGAAATTCCCATGCTCGCTTTTTTTAGGAAAAAAAGACCCGTTCCCCCCCTGGGGGAGGGACCCCAAACAAAAGGCCATATAAAAATTTGGGGGTTTAAAGTGGGCTGATAAAAAAGTTTTAAAACTGTGGGGGTTGACTGCCCCTTTAGCCTTCCTTTTATGAAGCACCACTTTTTATTTTGGGCACAAAAAATTTGTCGATGTGAATCGACCAATCAAGTGGGCTCAAAAAGCCCGAGGGCCCAAAAAACTCCCAAGTGCTGGGCTCGAGGAATTTTTTTTCCTTTTAAAGGAATTAAAAGGAAAAAGGGGGTGGTCATTGAAGGGGAAAGAAAGTTCAAGTACACGTCTTGGTTGGCTGGAGGGCTAAGAGATTGGGTCGGGAAAATAGTGGGCCATTAGGCTGCCCGCCCCATTTAAATCTAAAATGTAGAAGGCCCCGCCCTTTTTAAAGGCCCAAAAAAAAACCCCCCCAAAAACGTTCATCCCAAGTTTAGATATTAGGTTTATAATGACGTTTTTCTTGGGGGGAAAAATTCAATGAGGGTAAAACGAAGGGGGGTACGTTTGGGCCTCAAAGTATGGCCCCGCGCGGCGTCCCTCGGTAGTTCCCTCGAGAACAGAGAGGGGGGAGAGGCCCCGGTAAAGTTTTTTGTTTTCCCTTCCCGCCAAAGGTTTTGACAAAATCATGATGCATCGGGGCCCGGGCGAGACCGGATTTACGTGCCTTCGATGGACATGTTAAATTTTGATTAAAAAACCAAAAATTGACTTGAACCCCCGCTCACTATATTTCGTAATACCCTCATTACACAAACACCTTTTAAATTTTTTTCCCCGTTTTTGGATGGTCCCGGGGAAAAACCCCCCGTAGGGGGGAAAAAAATTAATATTTAATAACAAAACCCAATTAAAAAATCCATCCCGATCGGGGTTTTGAACCCGAGTCTCCCCCTTTCCGGGTGGACGCCTTAAACCAACTGACCACCGGACGGTAAATACAGTAAAAACTCTCTTATCCGATCTCCCCCTTTTCCATGTACCATGTTAACCGAGCCCCCAAAAAAAAAAAAAAAAAAAATTAAAAAATTTAAAGTTTTAAATACTTTAAAAAAAAACATAAAAAAATTTCAGACGCCGCGCCGCCCCTTTTTTAAATGTAAATCCCCATACATTTGTAAAGGGATTCCTTAAAGATTGGTTTAGTGCAAAGAAATAGGGTCGGGGAAAATTTTCGACTTTTGAGCAGTGTGGGATCCCGTGTCACTGAAACATAAAGTTCAGTTGGGCAGTGTGCGTCGGGCGCATCGCCGGTAAAACGTCAGTGTCACTAAAGGGTATAGAGGTCAGGGGTTTCGTCGCGCGCCTGCGCGTGCGCAAAACCCATCCAAAAACCCTCTCAAAAACCCGCTGTTTAAAGATGGTCCCTTTTTGGAACAGATGCAAAAATGTTTTCAACTGATTCACGAAATTCCCTTTAAACAAAGGGTTGCATTGAATTTTTATTCCTGGGCTTATCTTATTTCTTTTAACCCAAAAAGGGCTTGCGTCCCAAAAGCTTCAGCCGGGGGGCATGTAGTGGAGGTTTTCCCCCATTAGAAAAAGAGCTAGGCCTTTGGCCTATGTTTTTCATTGGGAGGCCTAGGCCCCACTGCGTCGAGTTTAGGCCTAGACATACGTTTTTTTAGGGCTGTAGGCCCCAAATTTTTTTTAAAGGGGGTGTTTGTGAGCTTGAAATTTTCAAAAACTATTAAATCCCTTTTGTATACCCTTTTATGAAGTGGGATGGGGTGTATTAAAATGTTCCTTTTCCCTTATATTCGTTTATATATAATTTTACCACATTCCCGGCTATGCTACAGAGCAAAAAAAAACAAAAGAACCCCCGCCAAACCGAGTTTTTTGCAAAATCCCAGGTGCCCCCGGGGCTCAAAACCCCAAACCCGGGTAAGAGGTTTTTCACTGTATTTAAAATTCTGTATTGTCGTTTTCCTTATAAACTGGAATGGATAGAAACAAAAAAGCCCTCGAAAAAAATGTTGCTGTTTTAATTTTTCCAAAACAAACCTAAATTAAAAGTCATTACCCCTTTTTTTTTCAAGGTATGGGCGAGGATATTTCTCGATTTGGATAGTCGGGAAACACCCCCTGTAGGGGGAAAAATTATATTTTTTAAAAATCCCGAAATTAAAAATCCATCCCGTCGGGTTCGAACCCCAAATCTCCCAAATTTCCGGGGGGACGCCTTAAGCCAACTTTGACCACCGAGACCCCGGGAACCCATTTAACCCTTTTGTAGTTTGTTACATTATAGAACTGGGAAAGGATGGAACAAAAAAAGCATCGAAAAAAATGTGCTGTTTAAATTTACCAAAACCCAAAAATTTTTATGTCATTAAATTAACCCCAGGGATGAAACGGGGGGTATATTTTTTCCATTGTGTGTTGGGAGACTTTGGTTCGGAAAACCCCGATCGGGATGGATTTTTTAAATTTTTTGGAAATTTTATTTAAATTTCTGTTTTAGTATTTTTCAAAAAAAAATTTTCTGTAAAACCCGAAAGTACTAAGCCATGATTATGAACAAAAAATTTTTTTCCCCCAGGTGAATGGGAAAGGGTTGAAACCTAGCGCCCGATGGTCTGCCCCTGCCCAGACAAAGCCCTTTTCCAGCTACGCCTTCCGCCATACAGCAGTCAAAACCCGGGGGGCAGAAAAGGCCTTGATACGCCATCAAAAAATGTCGCTCTACGCAGGCAATTACATGCTTGCCCGCAACACGGACATGGGACCTAACTCTGAAAGATGAATACTAACGGCTTATAAAAAGATAGATCTCCATTCCAATCCCAAAAAAATTCCAAAAACAAAAAGAATGGTAAACATGGAGGGAAATTTTGCAATTTTCAGTAAATTGGGTTTTTTATGCCTGAAATTTTGAATCTGCTCATGAAGATATCTGTGGGAGCAACCCCATTTTTAAATCAGGCTTTAATTTTAAGTATATAATTTTACTAATGCCATATGGGAAAGTGTACAATTTTATTTAAAACTGTTTTTAACTCATATAAGGTTTTTTTTTCTGTGTTTGGATTAGTCTGTGTTTATGTGGATGTTGTGTTTTCTTTCCCGAAAACGTTTCTCATGCCCCCCGGGGAGTAGAACCAATTAATGCAGGAAGCGTTTCACTTTTTTCTACAATCAAAAAGGGACTTGAGGTCAATGGAGACTGGAGAGAATTTCCCCACATGCTCTAGTTTAAAATTTTTACATTTTCAAGCAAAACAAAAAAAATTTTTTAAAAATGTAGGGTTTCTGATGTAGGGTTTTTAAAACTAAAAAATTTGTTCCCAACTAGGAAAAAAGCTTAAGGGGCCCGCCGCGTTGTTTGGTGGCTTTATGGTGCATTTGGGTGCCATGTGTTTTCGGGATTTTTTTGTTGTTTTTGTGAAAAAAAACATTTCTTAGTCGAAGATTTTTTTTTTAAAAAAATTAAATAAAAAAAAACTAAAATTAATTTTTATAAAATTTAAAATTTAAAAAAAATTTAAAAATTAACCCTTTAAATTTTTTTAATTTAAACGTAATTTTTTTTTTTGAAAAAAATCGTAAAATTGCAATTTGCCTAAAAAATAAATTTTTCGTTTCGCTCAATTTTAACACGAATTTTTTAAAATTTAAGAAATTTGGTTCTGTGAAAAAAAACCCTTTTCAATAGGAAAAAGCATGTAGGGGTTATAAGTCAAAAAAATTGTTTTTTAAAAAAGGAAAAAAAAAATAAAAAATTTTTATTTTCCCCCTGAAAATTTTTTTTCGATTACCTCTCCCCCAAAATTTTACACGAATATCTTAATTCATAAAAATTTAAGGTTTTTTGTTTAAAAAAACATTACAATCGGATAAAAGCATGTAGGGGTTTAAGTCGAAAAATTTTTTTAAAAATTAAAAAAAAAACGGTTAAAAATTTCGTTTTTTTATGAGAAAAAATTTTCCCCATTTTGCCCCTCCAAAAAAGTTTGGCAGTTCTAAGTTCAGAGATTTCGGGTTTTCCATCCCAAATTTTATCACAATCGGAGTATCGGGTTTTTGCCCGGGAACAAAGTTAACAAACCCACAAAAATACGAAAAAAAAAAAAAAAAAATTTTCCCGGGTTTTTTTTTTCCAGTGTAGTGAAAATGGAAATTTTTCGTTCGCTTTGCTACGCTTAAACCAAAAAAAAATTTCCGGGTGCCACATGAAGCTATGAGGGTGCTAGTAAAACCCCGCGACACCGAACAGCAAGTCAAATTGGGGGAGGGTGGGTACAAACTGTGCAATAGTAGGAGTACAATTTTTGGAATCATTCCTTTTTTAAAATTCTACAAATCAGTATGGGATTTTAATACAGGTGAAATTAAAAAGGTCGTTTAAGAGGGTAACCTTCTTTTTTTCTTAGTAAAATAAACAAACCCGTAGGGGGAAACCCTCATAGTAATACAACCCGTGGGTTTTTTTTCTAGAGGAAAAAAGGCCAAAGGGACCCTTTTCAATTCCAGTACAAAAAAGAATTTAAAAAAAAATAGGATTTTTCAATTACCCGTAGATTTTTGATGAGGTGATGATATTGTTTTACATATGTTGAATATTTTTGGGTTTCCCATTTCTGGGCTGTTTTTAGTTATCACTCCCCCCCATTAAATTTTTCCCAAAAAATTTCGTTTCTAGCTTCGGTTATCAAAGACACAGGGCAGACACCACGACGTGGGGAACCCCTGCCCTCCCCTACGCTTTTGGCTGGTTTTTGACCACACAGGGCCCGCACCCCTTGTCCCCCCCCCATCATCCCTTACACCCTCCCTTGTCTCGATTGGCCTATTTTCTAAAAAATTTAGACGTTAAACAATTCCAATCATAAAAGTGTTTTGGGGTTTTTAAATTTTAAGGGCCCTTTTTGGGGATTTTGTCCCCCCACTTAATGTCATATGAAACCCTTTTCGTACAGGCTTCCTTCCAGCTGCTACATTTCTCCTTTTCTTCTAGTGGTGGAACTTCCGCTACTGGGTTCCTTACAGTGTAGGTGTGGTTTTTCCCCCTTTCCCCTGTTTTTGACCTCAAGGCCCTTTTTTTTGGATAATTTTAAACTTTCTAAGTGTGTTTTTGAAGTGTTTATCAACAGGGCTTTTTTATTTGACACATCCCACATATGGGCCCACTTAAAACCCCAAGAATGTTTTGTTTTTTTGTTTTTTTTATGTTTCTTCTTTGGCAAAAAAAGCCTACTTTGGGTAACTGTTTTTTTCTCTTTTATTCTTAAAATCTCCCCTCCTCCAGCCTTTTTTGGGATCCTTTTTTTTTTAACACATCTTTTAAAAAAATAAAAGCTGATTTTTAAATTCTTTTAGCAGGAAAAATTTAAAAGGTTTGTAGTATTTGTTTTTACATATCAATAGAAAATTTGATTTTTGGGAAAATTGGCAATCCTCTACCGCTTTTACTTGAACACATAGTGACAAAACCATGTAAAGCCTATGCAGGTTGCCCCCAAGTCAATTTTTTTTCCTTGAAAGAACTTAAAAAATCCCGAGAAATCCTTGAAAAAAGTTATTCAAACATTAGCGTATTATAACGGCGAAAGGAAATTTTAAAAATTTTTAGGTTTTTATACCAAAAAATTTTATGCCAGCCTGTTTTTGGAAACTAGTCAAAATTACGGGGCAGACAAAAGCATAAGAATCAGAATTTTTCAATTTTTCCAATATATTTTTAAAGGGTTTTCTTTTAGGCCTCTCACCATAACTCCCCTTGCCCCGGGAAAAATTTTGGCCTATGGTCACTTATGTTTTATTTTTATAGTACCCGAAAGTTTTTTTTTCTGTCTACAAATTTCTTTTTTGGGCCCGAAATTTTAAAAAAAGTATTAAATTTGGGTGAAACGTAGCGAAGTTCCATTTCACTAAACCTGGAGAAAAAAATCCGGGAAATTTGTTTTTTTTTCTTCCCTTTTTGTATTTTTGTCTGGCTGTTAACAACCCATTCCCGGGTAAAAACCCATACTCCCATTTCGATGAAAATTTTTTAAAGGGAGGCTTCGAAATTCCCCTGAATAAGGAAAAACCCCGTTTTTGAGCGCAATCGAAAAAATTACTTCTCATGAAAATCCCCAAATTGTTTTTTTTTTTCGATTTTTTTTAAAAAATTTTCCCTTTGACTTATAACTCCTTAAAATGCTTTTTTCCCCTTGGGAAGATTTTTTTTTAAAAGAACCTTAATTTTATGAATTGATATTTCATGTGAAATTTTTAGCGTAATTTAAATAATTATTTCTCATGAAAAAACGGCAATTTTTTCGATTTTTTAAATTTTTTCTACTTTTAACACCTACATGCTTTATTCCCTTATAATGATTTTTTTACCGAAACCTTTAATTTTTAAGAATTTAAAATATTGTGTTTTAAAAAATTTTTTTGGGTAATCGAATAATTATTTTTATGAAAATTTCAAATATACGAATTTTTTTTTTTTTAAAAAACAAAAAAAAAATTTTTTTTTAAAAACTTTGCGATGTGTCGCTCGAGGAATCACTCTTCTTTTACGCGAATTAGAGGACTGAGTCTGGTGCATTAGAAGGGGAATGAAAGTTCAAGTACACTGTCTTGGTTGGCTGGAGGGCTAAGAGATTGAGGTCGCAGTAGTGGGCCATTATGGCTGCCTGCTCATTTAAGTCTAACTGTAGAAGGCCCTGCCTTTGAGGCAACAAAACAAATGACGTTCATGCTAAGTTTAGATATTAGGTCATAATGACGTATTCTTGGCGGCAAAGTTCACTGATGATGAGACGAAGGGAATACGTGGACCTCAAAGATATGGCCCGCGCGGCGTCATCGGTTGTTCGTCAGAGAACAGAGAGGGAGAGAGCCCAGGTCATGTTGTTGTTTCTTCCCGTCAAAGGTTAGACACATCATGATGCATCGGCCGGTCGAGACTGGATTGACGTGCCTGCGATGTACATGTTACAATTTTGATTAATAAACCCACATTAGACTTGAACCCTGCTCACTATAGTACGTAACTACACTCATTACACAGTCACTGTATTTAGTTTCTCGATTTGGATGGTCGGGAAACACTCCCGTAGGTGGAATAATTAATATTTAATACAATCCAGAAATTAAAAAATCCATCCCGATCGGGGTTCGAACCCGAGTCTCCCACTTTCCGGGTGGACGCCTTAGCCAACTAGACCACCAAGACGGTAACTACAGTAAGAACTCTCTTATCCGATCTCCGCTTATCCGATGTACCGTGTTAACCGAGCCGCCCAAAAAAAAAAAATTAAAAATTAAAGTTTTAAATACGTAAATAAAACATAAAAATAATTACAGACGCCGCGCCGCACTTTTTTAAATGTACTCGCATACATTTGTAGGCATGCCTTACGAGTGAGTGCAAAGAAGATAGATCGGCGATATATCTCGACTTTCGAGCAGTGTGCATCAGTGTCACTGAGCATATAGAGTTCAGTGGTCAGTGTGCGTCGGGCGCATCGCCGGTAAGCGTCAGTGTCACTGAGCATATAGAGGTCAGTGTGCGTCGCGCGCCTGCGCGTGCGCATACGATCCAACCATCTCACACACAGCTGTTCAAAGATGGTCGTTGTGGAACTAGATGCAATCATGTTTCAACTGATTCACGGAATTCGTAATCACGACGCATTGAATTGTTATTCCTGGGCTTATCTTATTTCTTTCCCAGACTTATCTTGCGTCGAGAGCTTCAGCGCGGGCATAGTAGTGAGAGGTTTTCCCACATGAGAAAGAGAGCTAGGCCTAGGCCTATGTTTGCATTGTAGGCCTAGGCCTACTGCGTCGAGTTTAGGCCTAGACATACGTTTTTATTACGACATGTAGGCCTAATTGTGTACGTGTGTTTGTGAGCTTGATTTACAAGCTATTAAATCATTTAGTATACCCTGTATGAAGTGTATCGTGTGTATTATATGTTCCTTTATCCATTATATGTGTCATATATCATTTTACCACATCAGGCTATGCTACGAGAGCAAATAAACAAATGAACCGCGCCATCCGAGTTTTTCGCAAATCCGAGGTGCCCCCGGTCTCATCCAACTCGGATAAGAGAGTTCTTACTGTATTAAACTTCTGTATTGTCGTTACATTATAGAACTGGAATGGATAGAACAATAAAGCATCGAAAAACTGTTGCTGTTGAATTGACCAAACAAACATTTAATGTCATTACCTTACGCAGGTATGAGCGAGGGTATATTTCTCAATTTGGATAGTCGGGAAACACTCCTGTAGGTGGAATAATTAATATTTTTTACAATCCAGAAATTAAAAAATCCATCCCGATCGGGGTTCGAACCCGAGTCTCCCACTTTCCGGGTGGACGCCTTAGCCAACTAGACCACCGAGACGGTAACTATTTAACTTCTGTATTGTCGTTACATTATAGAACTGGAATGGATGGAACAGTAAAGCATCGAAAAACTGTTGCTGTTGAATTGACCAAACAAACATATTTATAATGTCATTACCTTACGCAGGTATGAGCGAGGGTATATTTCTCGATTGTGTGTGTGGGAGACTCGGGTTCGAACCCCGATCGGGATGGATTTTTTAATTTCTGGATTGTATTAAATACTGTATTTAGTATTTATCAAAAACCATTCATCTGTAAACCTGAAAGTACTAAGCCATGATTATGAACAATAATTTATTCCATCAGGTGATGAAGGTTGACCGTGCGCCCGATGGTCTGCCCACTGCCCAGACATGCTTCTTCCAGCTACGCCTGCCGCCATACAGCAGTCAAGACGTGATGGCAGAACGGCTTAGATACGCCATCAACAACTGTCGCTCTATCGACATGGACAATTACATGCTTGCCCGCAACACGGACATGGGACCTAACTCTGATGATGAATACTAACGGCTTATAGAAGATAGATCTCCATTCCAATCGAAATAAATTCCAAAACAAAATGAATGGTAAACATGGAGTAATTGTGCAATTTACAGTAATATGTGATTTTGCTATGCCTGATTAATGATAATATCTGCTCATGAAGATATACTGTGGGAGCAACACATTATAAATGCAGCGCTTCAATTTAATGTATATAATTTTACTATATGCCATATGGGACTTGTACAATTTTATTTAATAAACTGTTGAGACTCGATATAAGGTTTTGTTTCTGTGTTTGGATTAGTCTGTGTGTTATGTGGATGTTGTGTTTTCATTTCAGAATCAGTTGCTCATGCCCCAGGCCGTAGCAACCAATTAATGCAGGAAGCGTGCACTTTTTTCTACAATCAAAGGCACTTTAGGTCAATGGAGAGAATTTCACACACGCTATCTAGTAAACATTTCACATTTACAAGCATACAAAAAGATTTAAAAAATGTAGGGTACTGATGTAGTTTTCAATCTACAATTTGTTCTAAATAGGAAAACGCTTAAGTCCCGCCGCGTTGTTGGATGAGCGTATATGGTGCATTGAGATGCCATGTGTTACGCGGATTTTCTGTTGTTCTGTGAAAAAATCATTACTTAGTCGAAGATTTTTTTAATTAAATTAAATTAAATAAAAAATTAACTTAATTTTTATAATTAAATTAAATAAAATTAAAAATTAACTTAATTGTTTTAATTTATCGTAATTTTTTTTAAAGAAAAAAATCGTAAAATTGCAATTTGCATAAGAAATAATTATTCGATTGCGCTCAAATTTAACACGAATATATTAATTCATGAAATTAAGGTTCTGTGAAAAAATCATTACAATAGGATAAAGCATGTAGGTGTTATAAGTCGAAGAAATTTTTTAAAAATTAAAAAAAATCGTAAAATTGCGTTTTTTATGAGAAAAAATTTCCCGATTGCGCTCAAAAACGTGGCAGTTCTAAGTTCAGAGATTTCGAAGGTCTCCATCAAATTTCATCGCAATCGGAGTATCGGTTTAGCCGGAATCGTGTTAACAAACACAAAAATACAGAAAGAAAAAAACAAAAACATTCCGGATTTTTTTCTCCAGTGTAGTGAAATGGAATCTTCGCTTCGCTCGCTACGCTTATCCAAAAATATTCCAGGGTGCCACAGTGAAGCTATGAGGATGCTAGTACACTCGCGACACTTGAACAGCAAGTCAAATTGTGGAGGGTGGATACAATCTGTAGCAATAGTAGGAGTACAATTTAGGAATCATTCCTTTTAATATTCTACAATACAGTATGGTATTTTAATACAGGTGAATATAAAAAGGCTCGTTAATAAGAGACACATTCTTTTTTTCTTAGTAAAGTAGCAAACAGTAGGTGAACCATCATAGTAATACAAGCCAGTGTTGTTTTTCTAGAGGAACACAGGCCAGGCACCCTTTTCAATTCCAGTACAAAAAAGAATGAAAAGAAATAGGATTCTCAATTACAGTAGATTTATGATGAGGTGATGATATTGTTGACATATGACATATGAATATTTGGCTTTCCTATTTCTTGTCTGTTTTTAGTTATCACTCCTCCATTAATTTTCCCACTACGTTTCTAGCTTAGGTTATCACAGACACAGACGGAGACGACCACGACGTGGGGAACCCCTGCCCTCCCCATACGCTTGTGGCTGGTTCTGACCAGCACAGGCCTGTCCACCCCTTGTCCCCCCGCATCATCCCTTACATCCCTCCCTTCGTCTCGATTGGCCTAGTTGCATAAATATGAGACGTTAAGCAATATCCAATCATAAATGTGTTTTGTGTTTTAACTTCTTGGGGATCTCTGTCCCAATACTTAATGTCCATATGAACCATTTTTCGTACAGGCTTCCTTCCAGCTGCTACATTTCTCCTTACTTCTAGTGGTGGAACTTCCGCTACTGCTTCCATTACAGTGATAGGTGTGGTTTCCACTCCTCCTGTTATGATCCTTAAGGCTTTATTTTGGATAATGTTAAGCTTATCTAAGTGTGTTTTTGAAGTGTTTATCAACAGGGCATTTTATATAGACACATACGCACATATAGACCTACTACCACATATGAATAGTAGTTTGTGTTTATTTTATGTTTCTTCTTTGCAGCAAGCCTACTTTGGGTAACTGTTGGTACTCTATATATTTCTTAACTCTCATCCTCCAGCCTTTTGGCATCCTTTTTATTTTAACACATCTTAAAATAATAAAAGCTAGATTTTGAAATTCTTTTAGCAGGAAAGTAACAGGTAGTAGTATTAGTTATACATACCAATAGAATTAGATTTTTGCCAAGTTGGCAAATCCTCTACCGCTTGACTTGAACACATAGTGACATAACCAGTGTATGCCTATAGCAGGGTTGCCACCAAGTCAATTTTTATCCTTGAAAGATACTTAAAAAATTCCGAGAAATCCTTGAAAACAGTTATTCAGCATTAGCGTATTATAACGGCGAAGGAATGTTACAAATTTTCAGGTTTCATACCAAAATATGTTATGCCAGCCTGATTTTCGAGAATCTAGTCAAAATTACGTGCAGACAAACGCATAAGAATCAGAATTTTCAATTTTCTTCCAATATATTTTAACGTTTTACTTTTAGGCCTACTCACCATAACTACCACTTGCGGTAAATGTTAGGCCTATGTAGTCACTTATGTTTATTTTTACAAGTACCTGATGTTTTTTTACTGTCTACATTGCTTTTTTTGGCTGAATTTAAAAAATGTATTAATTGGATGAGCGTAGCGAGCGAAGCGAAGATTCCATTTCACTACACTGGAGAAAAAAAATCCGGAATGTTTTTTTTTTTTCTTTCTTTCTGTATTTTTGTCTGTCTGTTAACACGATTCCGGCTAAACCGATACTCCGATTGCGATGAAATTTTATGGAGGCCTTCGAAATCTCTGAACTAAGAACTGCCACGTTTTTGAGCGCAATCGAAAAATTACTTCTCATGAAAATCGCAATTTTAACGATTTTTTTTCGATTTTTAAAAAATTTCTTCGACTTATAACTCCTACATGCTTTATCCGATTGTAATGATTTTTTCACAGAACCTTAATTTTATGAATTGATATATTCATGTGAAATTTGAGCGTAATCAAATAATTATTTCTTATGAAAATTTCAATATTACGATTTTTTCCTTTTTTAAAATTACGATTAATTAAAAAAAAAAGTTAATTTTTTATTTAATTTGATTTAATTTTTAAAAAAATTCAACAAAGTTCTGATTTTTTCACAGAACAACAGAAAATCCGCAAAACACATGGCAGCTCAATTCACCAATTACGCTCATCCAACAACGCGGCGGGACTTAAGCGTTTTCCTAGTTTAATGTATTTTTTAAAGACAGTAGAAAATCCTAAGATTTTGCCCAAAATCCTGTTATCCTTGAGAGTTGAGACACTCTAAAAAATCCTGAGAAAAGGATGAAATCCTTGAAAGTGGCAACTCTGGCCTATAGCCCTACAAGCACAACACAAACATACACGTTGCAATGCACCTTATGTTAGTTCAACTACGTGTCAGTACGATTTAATAGCAAACTATACCTTATTGTAGACGCACTATATTGAATATACCCCATGTAAAGTAGGGATGTCTTAAACTTAATTGTGATCAAAAGTTAGGTTTATTAAATAATAAATATGAATTTAAAAATAAAGATTAATAACTTAACAAAATATCAACATGTGCTTAACTATGATAAATATGTGTCATATACAGTAAAGGTACAAAGATTAACTTTGCAATTAAATAAAATGATCTATCAAAACATAAAATTGACATCTAATGTGCTTAACATTGTTTAGGATATTACGTATTGTTGTTAAAACCAATGCCGGACAAATCAACTAGGCCTGTCAATTCCTTGTACAGTTGCATCTGCTGCCGCCATCATCTTGGAAAACTCCGAGTTGGAATTAGCCAGGAGGTTACCAGGGCTGTCGTACTCCAAAATCTTCAACAAACATAAGACAAAAAAATGTTACACTAAAAATAAAATGTAAACAGGCATTTGTTGAATCGTGGAAAAATAATTACTACTATTGATGTTCAATGATATGAAAATTTATATTGATAATTGCGTTAAAATACAGATAATATTATGGCCAAAAAATATAGCGCCGATGTTCCGATAGGTCTCTTCACATTCACATACACTAGGAAACGCTCTGTTGGACGCGTTGATAAGCGAGCACGTGCTATAGCTAGACCCACATTGCATCCACCGCCATCTAGAGGACCTTGACTCCTTGGGAAAACTATTTAATTAACTCTTTGTTGACAAATAATAGACTGCTTCCTCAAAAGTATTTTGATTACTTCTAGATGGCAGTGCATTAGAAACTTCGCGCGTCTTTTCGTTGTCATGGCAACGTTACTTTTGTTATAATGTAATTTCCATCTACACTACTTATCGGATCAAAATAAAATTAACATTTTCGTGACCGGACGGACATTCTAAATGATTTGGCTATCTCAGATTTTGTCGCCGTTTAGTTTGAAAAAAAAACTTTCGGTTAACTTTAATGTAACTTTTTAACTTTTTGAACGATTTTGCCACAAAACTAATAGCATTCAATCGAGAACGAAGCTTGCAGATGGTCAAAATTTCAACTCGATCCGAGCCTCCGTTCGAACGTTATAACGAGACATACAAAAAAAAAACAAACAAACAAACAAACAAAAAAACAAAACCAGTGATTAATTTTTCCGGCAGAGTCAAATGGAAACGCTCGCTTAATAATACTAAGAAACGCTCAGTTGGACGCGTTGATAAGCGAGCACGTGCTATAGCTAGACCCACATTGCACATTTTTTTAAATTAAAAAATTTACGACGTTCGCGTTTCCAGTATTATTTATTATTGCCAAGGTATTTGGGTAAACCCGTGTTTAAATCTTTACTTTAAAATCCACCGCCATCTAGAGGACCTTGATTCCTTGGGAAAACTATTTAAACTCTTTGTTGACAAATAATAGACTGCTTCCTCGAAAGTATTTTGATTACTTCTAGGTGGCAGTGCATTAGAAACTTCGCGCGTCTTTTCGTTGCCATGGCAACGTTACTTTTGTTATAATGTAATTTCCATCTGCACTACGTATCGGATCAAAATAAAATTAACATATTCGTACCGGACAGACATTCTAAATGATTTGGCTATCTCAGATTTTGTCGCCGTTGAGTTTGAAAAAAAAACTTTCGATTAACTTTAATGTAACTTTTTAACTTTTTGAACGATTTTGCCACAATACTAATGGCATTCAATCGATAACAAAGCTTGCGGATGGTGAAAATTTCAACTCGATCCGAGCCTCCGTTCGAACGTTATCACAGTGACTATTTTTTCCGGCAGAGTCAAATGGAAACGCTCGCTTCGCTCGCTTAATCACGATTTATCATTGATATTGAACCCCTATTGTAGGCTAGATTAGCAGTCGGTGGTCCACTTCCGTGACAATAAGAAGCCATCTTGAAATTCCAGTTTACTTGTTAATCAAATGAGAGCGATTTCTAGCCCGAATAGTTCTCAAGATTGCCGCCAGGTTGACAGGTAAGCATACTAGCCTTTAACACCAAATGATTACTATATTCCCTTATGCAATAACTTTGTATTGTTTTTGTTTGTTTAATACCATGCTGCACAAGCTAAAACCATATCAAACAATCCAGTAAAATACTTTATTACATTGAAAAAGCATCAATTAAAACGCCAAATCGCCATCTTGAAATGGGCCGATTGACTCTTCAATTTGCTACGCTCGCGCCTATGCGGATTGATAGGAGACTGCTGATCTAGCCTACAATAGGGGTTCAATATCAATGCGATTTATTAACTAGTTTTCCTGCATGTGCGTCTATTTGAACTATGCGCTATCTTGGCACAAGTGTTCTGTAAATCATTCGCCACCAGCAATGGGTCCCTCGATATCCCTTCCACGTAGGGTTGCCGTAAGATCAGGGCACAAATTCTAAACATAATGCAGGCTCAAGGGGAGATGGGGTCTAGCTAGGGCAAAGCCCCAGCCGCCGGAGGCGGAATATGAACAGATGATCTTTTTGTCGTAAGTGCTCGTAAAACGACGGTTCCCATATTTGTTGTGATGTGACGAATTTTATAAAATTAACATAATATTTCGTCGGGTACTAGGAACAAGGTACCATCAAGGTTAAAATGAGCTACCCAGTGCTGCATTAATTGCAAACTTAGTATCCGAACGGAAGTACGACAATTTGGAACCGACTTCGGTTCGGTTTTGGATAGTTTGAATTGCGCGCGCAAACCTTGACAACTCGCATGGAGAGTATGCGCTTGTGTGCACCAGTGACTGCGCATGGCTCTAGGAGGCTTTGCTGGTGTCGACACCGGCTTTGTTGATCGTTTCTCCAGAGTTTGACGACCACTGTTCGACAATCAATATAAAACACGTCACACGATCTTAAGACTGAAGTGATGTTTTATGTTTCTGTCCACATTAAAGTTTTGCTATTTTGTAATATAATTGGGGTAGGAACCTTTAGTTTAAGTTATTATTCAATTTATGGTGGGATGTGACTCGGAGCAGAAAAATATTACAAAATTATGAAGGCTCTTAGTCTTGTTGCTGTCTCTTGGTCTAGCCTCAGCCTAGACTAGGACCTGGGCCTACAGGAACTGCTATTGTCCTATTGATTGCAACTTGGGCCTAGGCTTCATCAATCCGCACTAGATTAAAATTTGGCGTATTCGAATTTGATCAACATAACAAAGATCCTTAGTTTTTTACAGGGCCTCTGAGGAGCCTAGGCTAGGCCCTACCTTGAACCTTGGAAGTTGCAACACACTTAAATTTTTAGATTAGGCCTACCTATGCTTTATTATTCAAATTATTTTGATTTGGTCAACAAAAACAATGTTCTAGAACTAGAATTAGAAGGCTTAGGCCTAACCTAGCGGAAATATATTCCAAAAAGATCTATCGGGAACCGGTACCGAAAAATCAGATGCTTTAGGCCTAACCGAACCGAACCCAAAAAGCTGGAACCGCACACCCATATACACTGTGATTACGGATTTCGTAAATCGGTTGAAACATAATATTATTTACATATTGTTTTCCCACACGTACGCAGCTATGAGTTGGAATTGGATGGAAACGCATATGTTATTCGCGCATGACACCGGTCTGTGTGCCACGAGATATATTCCCGCGTCTGGCTCGCTCGCACTCGTAGGCATGGACGCTCTCTCTCGCAGCCGGGCGGTCGGTCAGATGGGAGACTGACACAACGGGTGAGCGCGGCTGGTAAAAACGTATCTTACGACGTAGTACAGCGCAGGTGGTGGAATAGTGAAGTGTGTGTGTCTCATAGTGTATAGGAAGTACACTTTTGGAACTTCTACTTTACCTAACACTTGGGAGTGATTCATTAATGCATTTACAACATCTACTGATCTTGACGCAGCTATGTTATCTCTCTCCCTCTCCGCTGGCCCACACCACACAAACAACGCCGACGACCCCCTCCTTGAGGAGCAAGCTCAGTGTGAAGTGACATAATGGCTGCAGTAAAGTACCCAAGCAGATAACAAACACTTGTGAAATGCCACGGGGTGGTTGGTTGGCTAACATATATTAGAAAACCAAGCCAAATTGCCAAACGACAATAATATTAATGAGACAGCAATATGACTCTTTATCGATATATCAGGATATTTAGTGCAAAATAATATTGCACGATTATCATGATATGACGTCGCATATCGTATCGATATACGATTAGTCTGCAATATTTGTTTTAATGTTTTTCCAGTTTGAATCGTTTTCAACTGTTCAACTCATTTTCCACTGAACTGGTGTTTGTTCTCCACTTTGGGAAGCAATCCATTGGAATTTTACTTTGCTGAAGTTGTATTTAAGATAACAAAGTTTGACTGACCCGTCCTCGAGCAAGTACTAAGATGCGGTCACAGGACGTAACGGTCGCGAGACGATGAGCGATTGTCAGTACGGTGCAGCTCGTAAACTCTTGGGCTATGGTCATCTGCACTGCGGTCTCGGTCTCAGGATCGACGCCAGAAGTCGCTTCATCTAGAACCAGGATCTGCAACAAGAACAGAAAGGTTCCATTTCATACACACCCAAACTTATGTTTTCTTTTCAAGAGAACTGTTTTAAAATGGAATGAAATTGATTATCTTTGCTTTTGAACTTTTGAATCTTTGGGAGAAATATAGACCTATTCATTAAATATATAATCAAATCATTGTTTTATTATTGTAATGTTATTTTTCTTTGCTTTGTTTGAACAACATATTATACAATATGATATCATTGCTGATGATGCTATTATTTATTGCTATAGACAGATATTTGTAAGGCTTACGACAATGAACCGAAGAATTCAAGTCTTATAATTTTTTAACTGAACTAGTGTCAACATCAATGGAAATGGAAATGTATAAGATAATTTAAGTTGCCTCACCTTGCTATTTCTGAGCAAAGCCCGTGCCAGACACAAAAGTTGCCGTTCTCCCACCGAGAAACTCTCTCCGTTGTTACCAGCTACCGAGTCCAGCTGACCAGTGACACTGCTGATGCGCTGTCGCAGCTTTGTCTTGTCTAGCGCTGTCCAGAGCTCTTCATCACTTCGCAATCCAAACGGATCCAGGTTGGACCTGATTCACAAGAGAAATATTATATATTAGGCACGCCTAAATAAAACTCCATGGTGAACAAATTTGGAAGGAGCTGACATTTTACACAGTTCTAAATGTGTGTTTTTTTAAAATAATAATAATAGGAGTAATTGTTGTAAATAATAAGATAGTACTTCTATTGTATCACAGAGTGTGCTTTATTAATAAATTTAATTACAACAATTCAGTTTCCATACCCTATTAATTCATGACATGCTACAGCCTATTGGGGTTTGTACTTTGTACCTCATCATAACTTTGAAAAAAGCTTTTATTATGGACTGTGGTAAATGGTAAAGGTTTGTTTTCATGTTTTCAATCGCGATAGGTTTCACCCAATCAAAAAGTGGGATCCGCATGAGTCATGACTATGGGACAGAACAATCAACATTAACATAATTTTAACTTTGGTTGTTGTTGTCTTACATGAAGAAATGAATAGAATAACCAAATTGTGAGCTATAATAAAACATTAAAACAGAATAATTATGAAGTCCCTACTAATTCTTAGTAGGCCTATCGTTTAAATACTTACAATTATGATAAATTGTAACACATAAAACAGCATTTGCTTACTGTGTGCAATTCACTTGTCAACATGGCATCAATGTTTAAGTAAACCTTAAAGGTACAAAACAACACTACATAGGCTATCCCAGTTAAGAAGTTCACAGCTGAGGGATTGCAACACAGTTGCCAACACACTACGGTCACCCGACTCTTAAAATAACCCACTAGAATTCCCTAAAACTGACCTTGAAAATGGACACTACTTCTAGTTAGTCAAGATTTTTAATTTCAAATTGATACATGGGTTTTGGTTTAGTTGGACTTATTAAATTGTATAACTAGCAATCAGTAAATTACAATCAAAGCTTGCTGGCTAGCAATGAATCACCAATTATGCCAGCATTGACAAAGCTAGTTCAGAACAACTATACCATTTATTAAACTAGGAAAACGCTAAAGTCCCGCCGCATTGATGGATGAGCTTTTTAAAGTTTTTAGTTTGCGTGGGATATCTTTACTTTTGCAAGTGCATTGTTTTGCTGCCTATGCATTGTAGGTGAGCGTTGTAAAGTTTCTATTGTTTCTTGTCAATTGGTATTATTTACCATAAAAATCTTATATTAAAAGCTTTATTTCTATAGATTCTGGCTCACTTTTTCAACTTTTTCTTTCAAAAGGTACATCACCATAACCTATGGTATCTATGTATCTATGGCAACAAACATCTTGAATCTTGAATCTTAATGTCCATGTATAATATGAACGTTGTAGCGCCATCCGTTTGTTCAGAATTGGCCCAAATGGCACGAAAATATTGCACAAAAAATCAAAAAACTTATATTAAAAGCTTTATTTCTATAGATTCTGGCTAACTTTTTCAACTTTTTCTTTCAAAATGTACTACATCACCATAACCTTAATGTCCATGTATAATATGAACGTTGTAGCCCCACCCGTTTGGTCAGAATTGGCCCAAATGGCACGAAAATATCGCACAAAAAATAAAAAAAAATCGTAAAAGTACGATATTCATGAGAAATATTTCTTCGATTGTACCCAAAAACGTGGCAAGTCTAAGTTCAGAGATTTCGAAGGTCCTGTAAAATTTTCATCAGGATCGCATATGCCGTTTGCCCGGTAGAGAGCGAACAGACAAAAAAAAAAAAACACCCGAGCTAAATTTTTTGAGGGGTCAGTGAAATTGAAGCCTTTGCTTCGCTCATCCAATTATTATGTCTTATTTCCAAGATGGCTCCAAAGGTACACAGTGGGGTTGCACAACGCTGTCCGCCCATCCCCCCCCCCCCCCCCCGCTACGTAGCACTAGCTCTTGGCTCGGCCAAGACTCTCGCTGATTTGTTATGTTTACGTTTTGAGATAAGATAACGACTAACGAGACAACAAGTGCAATCTCATTCAATTAATCATCAAAAAAAATTTGAATTTTTTTATGCAAAAGTTATTTTTAGCCCACTACTCTAGTGTTAACCTAAAAAAAAAATTATTTATTTTTTCCCGGAGTCGACTCCGATAGGAGTCGGGTAGGAGATGGGTACCCGAGTACCCGATGTCATCCCTAGTAAATATCATTTTGCGCATTACGCACAAATAAATTCCAAAATTTACCAATTTTGATAATTTAAAATACAAAATCCTAAAAATCAATGTAATTTTTTTAGATATTTTTGTCATGGTATAAAAAAATGGGCTTCTAACTTCTATAGAAGACTGTACAATACATGATTATAACAATGTGCAAATCCTGGTACGTAACAATCTGATAAAAACTGTCTTCAGGAAAAATTCCAGAACAAAATCACTGGTATTGCAGACACTTGCTTACCTGATGGTCCCCTCAAATAGGACTGGGTCCTGTGGTATCACCGACAGTCGTCGGCGTAAAGCCTTCAGAGTTATTTCCGCAATGTCCTGACCATCGATCAGAATTCTACCAGAAGACAGTTCCACCAACCGAAAGAGCGCGACCACTAGAGAGCTCTTGCCAGACCCAGTGCGACCGACAATTCCTGTAGATACAAAACATGAATGTTGAACCACAATCGTGTGACAGGATTATGCTGTGAGGGGAGACCAGAGTCCAATTAGGATTGTAACTGTATTATGTATTGTTTATGTATATATATTTATGTACCGGTACCGGTACTTAAAATTAGCAAGTTCAAAAAGTGGGGTGTGGCCATTATGTGGAACCATATGTCAAAAAAAAATATATAAGTGGTCAAAATAAGGGTGTGGCTATTACTTGATGGCGGCCTATAATCGAGTAAATACATATTAAGTTGATTTTATCACAGAAAATGACCATGTGAAGAGAAACTTTAGAAAATTCTGATGGAAGATAGATAAAGAATCATCTGTCAGTTAATTTGAAATGCAATTACGTAGGTATGTAGGCATGTATGTTGAAACAGGTATGTTGTCACTTGACATTAAGTGACAGCAACCCTTTTAAGTCAAATTTCAAGAAAACTAAGCATCTCTGTTTAGAACTTCAAAGAAAACTATTTACGAAGGCTTTCACGCAAACTTACTGTAGGACTACTTTACCAATTTGAATTACTTACACACATTCGACAAAAAACATAAAAATGAGTTGGCATTGAAGGTGTACTGTAGGCCCATCGATGAATAAAAAACACCTTTTCATAGGGCCTACAATTGGCATTATTCATGCCATCATGTTTTCTTGTACAATATAGAACTCCTGTTTGTTATGATCCATGCCATTTGAATAGTTTTATTATTTTTCAAATTTAGGTTCAAAATTGTAAAATTTTTAATTTCTGATTTTTATTTCTTCAAAAAACACTAACTCTATGAAATAATTCCAAAAGCAGCTTAGGCAGTCTTTGTTCTGAGAGCTCGGCACACGCACACGTACACTCCCAAGCTCATACATTCATGTAAGTTCTATCAACATGCTCACCCCTTGTATCATCAGCTGTACTATACAATCACTCATCACTCACATCACTCACGCATTGACATAAATTTAAGAACATCAGATTAAGAACTAGCTGATAAGAGAATGGCAGTGGGGCACATCATATGTGTATATGGGGCTTGCTCTGATGCTCATTACCATCATCGTGTTCTGACTGATATATTGTATCACTTTTTAGTTTTTATGTATCTATGTATTCCGTCTTAACAGGATGAAAATAAATAATAAATGAGGGTCTTTCTGTCACGTTTTGTCACCAAGGCGCAGCACAGAACAACCTGGTCTACAACTGCATTTTAAACATGAGAATTCTTGCGTCCGTGGTTAGTATTACACATGATTTGTTTGTTGTTGCATTGATCAAGACCAATTAAAAGTATATTGTACAAAGGAACATTAATAATTGTTGGTCCCACTTATGAATAGATACGATTGACTAGTAGTCTAGACAGTAGCTGTCACTAGGGCCACTGACCATGGAGGTATAAATAGTACTGGCGGCGTACGCACTGACCTTAGCGTCTTCTCAGTCTTTTGTTGAACACAGCCTTTAAAACTAGGCTGGATAGAGAACCAAATTTGAGGGCGCATTTGATAATGAAAGTCGACAGAGAGACAGAGTGCGCGCGGTCACGTGACTGGAGAGAACAGACAGCGCTCTGAAAGCTGATTTGAAGTAGCAACGCGCTTTTTTCAAATAAACATAACCTTGTCAGAACATGGAAGATGAAAGGGATGCACGGGTAGGCCTACGACAAGTAATATAATCTATCCTCTTTATTGTACACAGCCGTGAGAGTAAAAATGATAATTTGCACTCAAGCTTATTAGACATATTGAAAAATTTAAACTCAAAATTTACATGCTATTTCCTTATGTACGACGTCGATGTGTTTAACCATGTTTAACTACCCCATCTAAGATTTCGGATGTGTATCCGCACATCGGTCACCACGGTATAGGCTGCTGAGATGGTGAAGCTAATTTGAAAATTTGAATTTCGTGTCTTGAACGGAGAGGACTCCGTCGCTCGCTCGAATTTCACCTTGCGATTGGAGAGCTCTCCGAGCGCATCGCTCCGGCAATATCAAACACGACGGAGCGCGCTCGGAAGCCATTATCAAACGCGCTAGAGGCTCGGCGGAGCGATCGGATAGAACGGATTGCATTATCAAATGCCCCCTGAATACCTTGGTGGAGTTTCTGTGGACAATTTGACTTTATTATTAAATCCTCAATTCCGATTGTTTCTGGTATTCTCCAGTAACAGGATGGTCAACCTTGGTGAACATTACCATTAAAGTTATATAATAAAATGGTAATATAACAAAAATATTATGAATGTTATTAAGCTCTTAAAAACCGTATGTCAAATGCAAATGTAGCTTGTGTTGACATAGAGCAGCCAGTTGGTTTAGACCGCATGTTTCCGTGCTGCACTCTGGTGGTGAAGCTTTAAAAGATCCCCATTCTTCACAAATATGATAGTGAAATATCATTAGTTTAAAAAATCAATTCTCCACATCAGCTTTTTCACATCTATTTCCTCTGTACAAAATATTATATACTAGGGAAACGCCAAAGTCGTTATTAGAAGAGTGAGCGAGCCATAATATGTTGGGTACCTGGAAACATTCCATTGTCTCCCTCTACTTAAGGCGAATCTATCGCCTAGCGTAGAGAAGAAGAACTAACTAGTGCTGGTGAGTCGAGTCGCTGGCTCTACGGATCACATGACATGTATAAATTGGCTTGAAAGTGTTCAGTGTTTTTCCGACAGGCTGCGCCTCATAAAAACCGGATATTGAGGGCCCAGAAGTGTGGAAAATTTGAAGCAAGCAAGGCCACAGCTGCAATAGAATGCAGGCGAGAGCGAGCGAGTGAGTCATTCTATCCAGCACTACTCTCTCCCCACGCCTCACTGCGGCCCGTCCACCGCATATCAAACGTATTGAAAAGCAACGAAATGAAGGTTCTTTGAATGACTATGGAGCATTTCAGAATAATAATATAGATACAGTACACAGAACAAAGTCAGTTATAATTGTTATTATGTAACTGATTTCGTGTTGGGAATAGGAATGCCGGTAGTCTCTGTCGATACTTCATATTATCGGTCAGTTATAGATAGTAATCAATAACATAACGATATTATTAGGAACTTGTTCATTATAGGGCCGCCCCCCCCCCCCCCCCCAAAAGGAAAGTAGGTTAGGGGGGTTGGGAGGGGGGGGCGTGAAGCGCCGTGGGGGAGGGCCTAGCTGACCACAGCAATGCACTTCATGCTCCCCCCCCCCAAACCCCCCAAACCTACTTTCCTTTTCGGGGGGTGGGGGTAGTACCTATGACGAACAAGTATCAACTAGGGAAACGCCAAAGTCGTTGTTGGACGAGTGAGTGAGCCATGTGTTGAGTACCCGGTAACATTCCTTTTCTTCCCCCTACCTTAGGCCTCCCTAGCCTATCTTAGGCTACAGTGGCGCATTATGACCTTACAGTTGACGCGCCCTTACACCAACTAAACTTAAAAACCCTATTATTTATACAAATATAATTATCAATTTTAAATGCAAATGTTCCCGGGTACTCAACACATGACTCGCTCACTCATCTAACAACGACTTTGGCGTTTCCCTAGTCTAGTTGGCTAAGGCGCTCTTATACCCAAAATGTGAGAGACCTGGGTTCAAACCCCGGTCGGAAAAGATTTTAAAAAATCTGGATTGTTGGATGAGCGTAGCGAGCGGAAGCGAAGACTTCAATTTCACTGACCCCCCAAAAAATTTAGCTCGGGTTTTTTTTTTTTTTTTCTGTCTGTTTGTTCGCTCTCTACCGGGCAAACGGCATATGCGATCTTGATGAAAATTTGACCGGACCTTCGTTTTCTCTGAACTTAGAGGTGTATTGTTTTTGGGTACAATCGAAGAAATATTTCTCATGAATATCGTACTTTAACGATTTTTTTTTTTATTTTTAGTGCGATATTTTCGTCACATTTGGGCCGATTCTGACCAAACGGGTGGGGCTACAACGTTCATATTTCACATGGACATTAAGATTATGGTGATGTAGTACCTTTTGAAAGAAAAAGTTGAAAAAGTTAGCTAGAATCCATAGAAATAAAGGTTTTAATATTAGTTTTTCAATTTTTAGTGCAATATTTTCGTCACATTTGGGCCGATTCTGACCAAACGGGTGGGGCTACAACATTCAGATTTCACATGGACATTAAGGTTATGGTGATGTAGTACCTTTTGAAAGAAAAAGTTGAAAAAGTTAGTCAGAATCCACAGAAATAAAGGTTTTAATATGAGTTTTTTGAAGTTTATAATACCAATTAACAAGTAACAATAGTAACTTGACAACAATCACCTACAATGCATTCAAAAAGCACTTACAAAGGAAAAGTGCGAACAAACGCACAAAACGCAAACAAAAAACTTACAAAAAACGCTCATCCATCAACGCGGCGGGACTTAAGCGTTTTCCTAGTTGGATGAGCGTAGCGAGCGAAGCGAGCGAAGCGAAGATTCCATTTCACTACACTGGAGAAAAAAATCCGGAATGTTTTTTTTCTTCTTTCGTTTTTTTTTTTGAATTTTTGTCTGTCTGTTAACACGATTCCGGCTAAAGGGCCATTCACAACCAACTTAGTAGCTAACTTAGCCTCTAACTTAAAGGTTTGTCTTATGGAAAACAACATGTCTGTTCATGACCAAAACTTAGCCTTTAACTTACACTTATCAGCAACCGAAAGTTTGCAAACTCCAAACTTTTACTTAGCAGCTAACTTAACATTAAGCTTTTAACCAATCAGAGAGAGACTCGAGCCGAGAATTTCCGGTCATATCCGATTGAAAACGTAAACAAATGGCAAAAATGGATCCCAAGGAACATCAGCTATTGTTCGATGAAAAGCTATTGAACGAATTCATGAAAAGGCCACTACTATATGCAAAATCTTCGTCTTTATACAAAGATAAGAATATAAAAGAAAACATGTGGCTATCGATTGGGGCAGAAATGTCAACTGAATTATTAACCTTTATTGCGGCACTAGGCCTAGCCCCCAGCTAGGGCTAGGCCATGTAGGGCTTACGTCACGTTGTCTTAAATAAATACATTTATTATTTTTACCATCAATTATTGTTTAATAAACTGTACAGTGTATAGTCAATCAATTCTATAATGCTCCCTAAGTAGGGCTAGGCTAGTCCTATACTTACTGATTGCTGAATGTTATTGTATGTCAAGCATTGGCGCGATAAAAGTAAACAATGCAAATCTGTGTTGTGATTGGTTTAAAAACATCTATCATGCACAGCCACCTAAAGTTAGAGGCTACGGTAGCTGTAAAGCACAGGAGGCAAAGGCTGTTAAGTTGGCGGCCTAAATATCTATCATGAACAGCAACCTAAAGTTAGAGGCTAAGTTAGCTGCTAAGTTAGAGGCCTAAGTTGGTTATGAATGAGCCTTAAACCGATACTCCAATTGAGATGAAATTTTCTTGAGGCCTTCTAAATCTTTGAACTTAGAACTGCCACTTTTTGACGCAATCGAAAAATTATTTTATAAAATCGCAATTTTACGATTTTTTTCGATTTTTTGAAAATTTATTTTACTTATAACAACTACATGCTTTATCCAATTTTAATGATTTTTTCACAGAAACTTAATTTTATGAATTAAGATATTCGTGTGAAATTTAAGTGCAATCGAAAAATTATTTTTCATGAAAATAGAAATTTTGTGGTTTTTTCTTTTTAAGACAATTGTTTTACTTATTACACCTACATGCTTGATTCTATTGTAATAAGTTTTTCACAGAACCTTAATTTTATTATTTATTTATTCGTGTGAAATTCGAGCGCAATCGAATAATTATTTCTTTAAAAAATTCCAATTTTTCGATTTTTTTCTTTTTTTAAAATTACGATTAATTTTTAAAAAATGTAAGTTTTTTTTATTTAATTTATTTTAATTTAAAAAAAATTGAACTAAGTTAGTATAATTTTTTCACAGAACAACAGAAAATCCGCATAACACATGGCAGCTCAATGCACCAATAGGGAACTAGCCTTGGTCTCAAATTCACGTTTTTCATTTTTTATTATTTATAGAACACAGTTAAATAAACTTCACAAATGAAAGATTTTTTTAAAAAAATCATCCGTGGTAACTACGGGGGTACAAAGTTATAGGGTTTTGAACCCGCGCAAACGCTCGTTCTTGGTTCAACTGCGTTACGTAGCTTGCAGCATGCTCATCGTTGTAGTTTGTATAAATACTACAACAACAACAACAAAAGCTCGACGAGCGGCCGTGCGCGGCAGCGAAGCCTAGAGGCAATCCAGTGGACCGTGCTCATCAATAATCGGACTATTTTGACAACAACACGAACGATGACAAAGATGACGACCATGTGATTTTGACAGTGCGTCTACCCGACCTTGACTAGAAAGCGATTTATTTCTCATTGGTGGGAAAGAGCCACTGGTTATTTCTCTATGGTACAGTCATTCAAGGCTGCGCTAGGCTAGGCCCTACGCCCTAGGCTGTGTCTTTGCCCTAGGTTAGGTAAACCAATTCTATAAAATGTCCATTTGGATGCCCTAGACACAGCCTAGCCTAGGTAGGGCTAGGCCGAGGCATTTCCTGTATCCTTAGCCAAGTTTTTTTAGGTTGATGATGATGATATCATTTATATCATTGATGTTTGGTAGGGCTTTAGATTTTATATTTAAATATGCGCCTAGACCTGGGCGTAGTGATAAACCTACCTCGGCCCTAGGTAGAAGGGCCTAGGTCTACCAAGAGGGCAAAGGCTACCACTGTAGAAACACCGGAGAAGATCATTTTATAACACGTGCCAAAAGATTCAAACGACAAACAAGGCAAAAAGAATTGTTCAAAGCTGCAGCACGAGAATGTTTTGAGGAAGACGCCCTCACTCTATATCTATCTCTAAATTCACTCTACTGTTGTGAAGACTACTTTGATGCAAGTAAATATTATTGGTCTACTAGCTTTTTAATTCACAAGTGAATTTCCTATAAGCTTCTGTTAGGCTCCGGCCAAATATTCTCGCAGCAAAATTTGCCTTGGGATTATAAGTCTAGGGCCTAAACGTAAGAGGCGTTTTCTCGCATGGGAGAATGTCACAAATTCAATTTTTTTTAATATTTCCCCGCGAGAAAATGAGTTACGTATAGGTCCTAGGCTTATAATAATCCCGAGTAAATTAGAAGCTCATAGGAAACTAACCTGCGAAATAAAAAAGTACTAGGTAGACAATTAATATCATTTACTTACATGAAAGTGGTATTCACAACGGTAAAGTGAATTTGCAGGCGGTAGGCTAGAGGCCCTACGACTCCTTGACATATTCTCGTCTTGTTGCGTTTTACCATTATTTTCACCTGTTTAGTTTTTTTGGCACATATATAAATACTTTCTCCGGTGTTTCTAGAGTGGTGTTTAAACACATCGGTACCTTACACCTTTTATAAAGCGCCATTTCTTTTAAATTCAATCAAAAGGATCATTGAGAAACGATAGCAGGAATGACAGCAGGCGCAGTGACGGCAACTGTCTGCTAGGATGTGTTTGACCCACCGCCGACTGGATGGTAGAATATCTACCATTTATATCTAGATAGCGGTGCGCCTTTGGGTCTGCGCTAGGCTGCGGTCAGCAGTCTGACGTCACACTACTTTTCGTGTTGTCTTTTGGCGGGAAGCCAGATTCAAATTTCAGCGTTAAATATTGAGAAAAGTATTAACCTTAGACAAAAAAAAACTTTTATGTTATTTTTTTTTAGATGTTATCTTTAACATATTCGATTTCTGGAATGAAGGCTAGTTCCCTATTACGCTCATCCAACAACGCGGCGGGACTTAAGCGTTTTCCTAGTATTTAAAAAATTATAAAACATGTTTTGAAATGCATACAATACTATGGAAAACATAGCCAGTACAAAATACATGTAAAGATTGCAAGGTTTACTCAATCCTTTCTCAATTCAATTCTGACTCAACTCGAGAAAAACATTCGACCATGACTGCAACATTCCAACTTATTCATAAGATAAACCAATCATTGGAAAAGAAGGAGGTGGTAGGAACTGTCATGTGCGACCTCTCTAAAGCTTTCGATACTCTAAATCATAAAATACTCCTGAAAAAAATTAAATTACTATGGAATTCGAGGTGTGGCAGGATCTTGGGTTAAGTCGTACCTTTCCAATCGCAAACAAAGGGTGGATGTAGGAACCGAGAGCAGTTCTTCGGGTTGGGAACCTCTCATAACCGGTGTCCCCCAAGGGTCAAATCTAAGCCCAATATTTTTTAGTCTGTACATAAATGACCTTACTTTTAATCTAGATGGTGAATGTAAAGCAATTCTTTTCGCTGATGACACCAGTGTGGTGATAACAGCAAAAAACATTCATGAATTACTACTAAAACTTGAACGTATTCTCAAAGTATTAGAAGCATGGTCACAGCTAATAAAATGAAGCTGAACTGCTCTAAAACTCAAATCATGAGCTTCCAAATAAAGGGAGAGCAAGACAAACACACAATCACACATAATGACATATCCATTGAGATAGTGGACCATGCAAAGTTCCTTGGCCTTACACTTGACTATAAGTTAAAATGGATATCTCATATTGAGTGTTTGTGCAAAACGTCTCAGTAGCTCATGCTTTATGATGCGGACCCTATCTTCACAATGTGACAATAAAACTACAAAGATGGTTTACTATGCCAACGTGCAATCTCTGATCTCATATGGAATATTATTTTGGGGTGCAACAACACATATTACAAAAGTATTTGTCTTACAAAAAAGGGCCCTGAGGATTATGTTGCATCTGGGAAGAAGGGTCTCATGCAGTGTTGAATTCAGACTTTTTATCCCGGGAGGGCTATTTAAGATCCCGGAGGTATAACACAGGGCCCAAGTACGGGGGTTTGGGGGCTGTGCCCCCCAACAATAGTGCCGCAGGCAAAAAATTTTGAAAATCAGGTTTTTAAGAGTGCGTTTAATGCGTTTTAGAAAAAAGTTGTGGTCTGAACGCAATACCAAAAAATGTAGTTTTCGTGTGTTGTGGACGCTAAAAGTTCCTAAATATCCGCTAGATTTAACCTTCAAATCGCTAGATACACAAAACGGACATTTTAGCAACGAAAACAAATACAATATTTTCCAAACAGGGTAAAAAACTGTTGTTTTTTTAAACCAATCAAATCACGATTGTGGAAAATTCGACTAATAGGAAGCAAGTATCAGTGTTAAGCCTAATGTACACGGAAAACTGCGTTGACCCCTCCTTTTACAGGATGCCTACGCATTTGTTACTTGATATTTATAATAGTGTTTTCGCATCGAAAAGTACACCGACCATTTACCCAACATACTTGTCTGTATCAGTCGTGCAAGCGCATATCCTCTCAAGGCGCGACTGCGAGCCAACATACAAAACAAGACACAATTGGGAATTCCCTTAACAGAAGTCGGAGCCCTTCGAATGACCATACATTTACAAATCTAGTTCTTGGCCTCATGAGTTGCCCACACATTTTTCGTAGTGTCTGCCTATTTGATTACAGTTACAAACATAAACCTTAACAACCTTCAAAGCAATATGTTCGTGCCTTTTTAAAAACGGCAAAGTGACATTTAAAAATGGAGGAATATATAGTGCATGTAGTTAATTTATTCCCGGGGGGGGCGAATGTCAATTCCCATAGCTGGATCATAGCTGGATTCAACACTGGTCTCATGCCGACCAAAGAAGAATTCCAAAAATTTGTGGATGACATAAAAGACCCATATAACTCACCTTTCATAATGAGCAAATTGGAAGAAGCACTAAGAAGGCTTAAAATTAAAAAATCACCAGGAGTCGACCTGATATACCCAGAATTTCTAAAGAACCTTGGCAAGGAAGGTAAAAGTGCAATACTATATCTCTTGAATAACATCTGGAAATACAATATTCCTGATATATGGAGGAAAGCAGAGATAATACCACTGCTGAAAAATGGGAAGGATAGCTCAAAAGTTGAAAGCTACAGGCCAATAGCCTTAACATCGATGATGGCTAAAACAATGGAGCATATGGTCAACTATAGGCTAAAAAGATTGGAGAAGGGTTGACAGGTTGGGAAAGCAAAGAGAACATAAATCTCAGCCTGAAGGGCTGGGGGCGACAAAACTTTTCACCTGCTGATGACAACTGCAGCTAATTTAATTTTTTAAGGCTAAAAACATTTTTAGAATCGAGTGAAGTGTTGGCAAAGGAGCAGGCAGGTTTTAGGCAGAACAGAGGGACACTAGACCAGGTGGCATACTTGCAGCAGGATATTAAGGAAGGGTTTAATAAGAAGTTATCTACACTGGTAGTTTATGTTGATTTTAAGACTGCATTTGATATAGTAGATAGAGAAATACTTTTAAAAAAGATGAAAGAGATGGGAGTACCACACAACATATACAGATGGAGTAAAAAACTTTCTAAGTCAGAGATATATAAGAGTAAGATGCAACAACAAACGATCACGGTATAGAAAAACCAAGGCAGGAGTACCACAAGGGGCAGTAACAAGCCCTACTTACTTCCTGATATATATAAACGACTTGGCGCAATATATACAGGAAAGAAGCGAGGTAAAGATCAAGTTATTTGCGGATGATGTGGTGCTTTGGTGTAGTGACAGAGACGTACAGAAAATGGAGTTAGAAATGAACAAGGCATTGCAAGCATTAGAAGAATGGATCAGGAAAAATGGGATGGTAGTGAATGAAACAAAAACAGTATACAATTATTGTACAACAGGAAGAACAATGCCCCAGTTTAGCCTAAAATACAAAGGAGTAAGCTTAAAATACGAAGAAGACCCAATCTACCTAGGCATAATGATGGATAAGAAAATGACTATGTCTAGCCATATCGACAGAATGTGCCAATTAAGTAATAAAAGACTAGGCTTACTGAAAAGAGTATCAGGGGTAACTTGGGGAGCCAATGTCAATACACTATCTACGACATACAAAACATACATACGTCCAGTGTTGGAATATGGAAATGCCATGTTGATTAACACTTCAAAAACACATTTGGACAAGCTCAACATAAGCCTGAGGATCATAACAGGAGGAGTGAAAACCACACCTATCACCGCAATGGAAACAGTAGCCGAAGTCCCACCACTGGAAGCAAGGAGAAATGTAGCAGCAAGAAGCCAGAAAAAAAAAAAGGTTCGCTTGGATGTAGATAATAAGGACAGAAATCCACAAGAAAGCCTTAAACAAAAAAACATTCATAACTGAAGCTAGAAATGTAGTGGGAAAGTTAATGGGGGAAGTGATAACTGAAAACAGACAAGAAATAGGAAAACCAAACATTCATATGTCATCATTGGAAGTAAACCATCAACTAAATATTGAAGGAATACAAGAGAAAAAGAAGAACTATCAAGAGGAGCATATGAGAAGTCTGGCACTTAGATTTATTCACAAAGAATACCCCGAGAAGGAGTGGCTGCATATATACACGGATGGATCAGCAACACCAGGAGAAGGGAATGCAGGTGCAGGAATACACAGTAGAGAGTTTGAGGAATCATTCCCAGCAGGATCAAATGGGAGTAACTTTGATGGGGAGATGAGAGCAATAAGCAAAGCGTTGGAGAAGATTGAATACTTTAGAGAAAGAAAGGTGGTGATACTAACAGACTCAAGAGCATCTATCCAGGCTATAGTGAGTAGAGAAGAAACAGAAGCAGAAATAAGAAACTGCAAGATAAGAATCCTGAGGTTGATGAATGCGGGTAACACAGTAATGCTACAGTGGATACCGGCACACTGCGGCATAAACGGAAACGAGAAGGCTGATTTCCTCGCTAAAATGGGAAGTAAAACCAAGCAATTCATAAACAACATTTCATACAGATCAGCTAAATCACATCTGAAATCAGCCAGCAACTCGGAGGTAAAGAAAGCGTGGAAGGAGAAAGGCAAGAATAAAATGTGGAGTGAGCTAGTTAACACAAGGAAAGGAAGAAATGATAGGACAAACCATTATAGGAGAAGAACTACGGTACAACAGCACAGTTTAGACTAGATACCGGCCATGACTTGCTAGCAAAGCACTTACATAGAATAGGTGTGATGGAGAGCAGCATGTGTAAACTCTGTGGTGATGGAACACAGGACAGACAACATCTATTTAGATGCGCTACATTGAAAGGACACTATGAAGAAATGCCAAGGGGTAGGCCTATGGACAGGAGGGAACAGGAGTCCTATCTTTACTGGTTGTCAAGACACATGATGACACAGATAATATGTCAATGTGGGCATAAGAGAAGAAGAAGAAATAAAAATCCTTACGGTGGCATGCCTGTACATGATGGAGGTAATAATGTTTGTACATGATTTCTAAACATATTTTATTGCAAATGATGGGCTTCACAGATTCAACACAAGAGGTAGACTCAACCTACACCAGGTGGGACATAGACTTAAGTTGCTAGATAACGATCCAGTCCATATGGGAGTTAAAGTATTCAATAAACTGCCAGATGACATAAAACAAGTTATGCACACTTGTAGCAGAGAGACATTTAAGCTCAAAGTAAAATCATTTTTTCTGGAACATGGATTTTATACTGTAACAGAATATTTTAATCATGTATAAAAAAGGTTTATAATACTATTCTTTATTTTTTACTTTATTATTAACTAGTGACTTATCCATATATGGAACACTATAAGTTTGGTTTGGAATCTGGATGTTCAGTGTTTTGAATCTCTGATTATTACCTAATAATTTTGTCTACCATGCCATCAGGCACTACTGTATATTGTATACCTACCTATGTACCTAGTTATAAGTTAGTTTTTAGTTTGTAGCCTATATGGGATAACTTTCAATACTCTAATGTCTTAATGACATTATTATGAGTGCAATAAGAAAGTCTTATAAATAATGTAACATGCTCAAATGTTAATATAAGAATGCAAATAAAAATAAATAAATAAATAATTTGGAGAACCTTGGTCGTACCAGATTCGATAAACGTTGATCACAGCTATGCATGTAATCATGGCCTACCAAAAATTATTTGATAAAAATGACTTCTTCAAGTACAAAGCATTGTTGTTAAAATAAAAACTATACATTAGCAGTCTATTTTTCAGTTTATTATTTCTTGTAGGTTTAAATCGAAATGGATTGTGCTAATTTTGTTAGCAGTTCTCAGTTACCTGGTCACAGATGTCTGTTTAAAATTTCAGCTCAATCTATTTGGCCGTTCGGCCGTATTGGACCTGACAGACAGACAGACATTTAACATTTAACATTTAACAGAATTAATCACGACCAAGGCCCGATCGAGTAGCGTTGTAGTCTACGTTCGCTGCGCTCACTCGTCTAATTATTATCACTTGTTTACTGCAAAAAGTTTGTTCAAAAGTCAAAACGCGTCCCATGATAAATTTCAGCACTTACATGGATCGCCATTCATTCGTGTCTTATGTGAATAACAACAAATTTGTCACACGTGCTGTCACACGTACATGTGCTCGTTCGTATGCCGCCTCGCCTGTACAAGATAAAAAGACACGTTTTTGTTCTGTCATTAGATTTCTTCTCGTTAGCTCGATACTCGACCATGTTAGGCTACTGAATACAAGGTATGGGCGCGTATAGGAACGTTTTAAACGTTGGGGGGGCAAATCCATTCGTAGATTTTGTGGGTAGCAGCTGGGGTATGGGGCAAAGCCCCAGCCGCCGGAGGTCCTTTCGCTGAAGTCGAAAAGAAATTCACCATACTACAGTTATTTTGTCATTTTGAACTGCACTTGGACTCTGTAACTCATGTTTTACATTCACAGCAACTATCTGCGATCTAAAAACTCCAAAAATGAACAAGAAGTGGACCATTTTTGTAAATTTCAACATCATTTTTTATGTAATGACGAAATATACAGACAAAACATATTCGTTTTACCAAGGTGACTGTCGAATTGTATAAGTGTGCATATTTATTACGGAAATTCTGGAATTAATATTTCACTCCCATTACTTTCACCTCCCCACCCCCGGTTCCTACGCCACTGGCAAGGTATGAGTATGACGAAAAAGTGTTTTCATTGAAATGTTTTGTTAATTGTAACCATTACGATTTACGAAATACAAAGAAAGGTACCTAGGTATACAAAAGACTAAATCTAAAATCTAATAATAGTAAACAAAAAATACGATTTGATATTTTGACGCACCAATGAAAATAATTTATTAGTAAAATATTTCATCGAAATGTTACTGTTTTTTCCAGTAAAATTTCACCAGAATAATTATGGTTTATGGGGACTGGCGGGGCGGTATGTTGGTGAGGAGTGAAATTGATTTTTTGTGACATCATTAGGAGGGGAGGGGGTCACACAAATACAAACTGTAACAAAGGGGAGGGGGGTCAAATTTGGTCAAAAGTGGTGGACATTATGGACAGTCCCTTATTACAGATAAGATAAAACAACAACAATTGGCCAGATATTATTTTAACTGATAAATCAAACAGGAAAACATTTATTATTGATGTAGCCACTAAGCCAAAAGTCAAAACATTCATTCTACGTCGGACAGAAAAGTTAGCCGCTACTCTGACTTAGGTTTACACTTAACATAAATGTTGATAATCAAGTAGTAATATATAAACTTACAAAACCAACAATCAAGTAACGGTTAGGGGTAGGGCTGTGAACGGGTACCCGGGCACCCGGGTACCCGCCCGTTGATGATAGCCCGGGTAATGAAATGAGTCGTCGGGTACTCGTTTGACCGTTTTTCGTCTCAAATTCCGCTCAATTAACGCGGCCGCCGGTCAGGCTTGCACTCGTCGGCGCGCAGCGGCGGCAGTAAGTGATTCGTCATTAATACGCGCTCGTATTTCGTCCGTCGAGCTCCAGTGAGTGACGTCACCAACTTGCTGCGCGCGCACCCCTATATATCGTAATCGCCGATAAGTGACTGGCGGAGATATTTATGCATTCCGGCAACATCAATTCCTAATGAATGTGCATTTTCAACAGCTGGACATTAGAAACGAGCATCTCTGGCGCCCGAGACCGTCGACATGTTCACGTTTATGAAAACGTGCGTGTTAAAGTGATGACCTGTCAATATAAAGTAGATAATTGACTGAATTCACTTTTTTTTTTTTTTGGTTATCGTAAAAAAATCTTAAAATTTCGTAATTTCGGGTACCCGCCCGTAAGATCGACGGGTACCCGGGGAGGCATTTTTACCAATTTGCACAGCCCTAGTTAGGGGTGGGCGAACCTAGGTTTTGACTTTCAAGCCGAACTCGAACTTTTGAACCAAAAATTTTCGAACTTCGAACGAGCCGAACTTTTGAAAATCCATTATTATTCAGTAACGAATACATTAAAATTTTAAAAAAAAGTTATAAAAATGTTTCTAATTTAAATATAAAAGCTCAAAATAAAAACTCCATTTCGTCATAAAAAATTCAATTATTTCAAACTCTTTTTTTCAAATTTTGCGTATTTTCAAATTTCCCGCCGTTAAGTTTCAATAATGTTGGTACTTCGTAGATCAAGAAGCAAAATTTCTAGTTTGTGATTGTTATGTTGCCGACCTTGCAAAAATTGGAGGGGACCTTCGAAATCTCTGAACTTAGACCTGCCACGTTTTTGGGTACAATCGAAGAAATATTTTTCATGAATATCGTACTTTTACGATTTTTTTTTATTTTAAGTGCGATATTTTTGTGACATTTGGGCCGATTCTGACCAAATGGGTGGGGGTACAAAGTTCATATTTTACACGGTCATTAAAGTTTTGGTTATGTACTAACCTTTGAAAGAAAAAGTTAAAAAAGAAAGCCAGAATCCATAGAATAAAGGTTTTAATATGAGTTTTGTTTTTAGGTTTATATTAACAATAAACAAGTAACAATAGAAACTTGACAACAATCACCTACAATGCATTCAAAAAGCACTTGCAAAGAAAAAGTAGTCCTACGCAAACTAAAAACTTTCAAAAAAGCTCATCCATCAACGCAGCGGGACTTAAGCATTTTCCTAGTATCTTATAAAATCGTATTACCATAATGATTACCGCAATAGACCTACATTAGGCCTTACATACAACAATTTAAATAGACCAGATGCACAACCCATCCATCTAGTCTACAGTCAAAGGGCCTTCTTGTAGATTTGTTGATTTCAAAATATTGTGCATTCATTACTGATCTACTCTCTCTGATCTACTCCCTCTACAGATCACTGATTTGTGAAGTGATCGAGTTAAGTTTTCAGACATAAGTGATCTGAATAGATCACATTTACGTAAGAGATATTACTGATATTTACTCGGATCAGGTAAACGTAAGCAACCCAGGGCTGCATAAAGTTATTGAATTTAAATGTGATTTGGTTAAGTATTGCAAGCACTTACCGATCTTTGCTCCTGCAGACACACTGAAGGAGACATTTTTAAGGACAATGGGCTGATTGTTTCGGTAACATAAGCTGACGTTGTCAAACTGTATATGTCCTTTCATTGGCCAATCAGGTGGTGGTTTACTCTGTCTTCCAATAATACCTTCTCGCTGTATGTTCTGTAAACAAGATAGAAACTAGAAATCATTTCAAATCCAGATATAGATAGTAATTTATTTTGTTTGTCTTTGTACAGTCCCTACTCAATTCTCTTTCTGCAATGCAAAGATGATCGAGATAGAGCTTTTAGCATTTGTTTTAGTTATCAGCACAGACACCAGCTGCACTAGTAGCTATATCACTGACCTCTATAGGAAGTATGCAATAGCCGCCATTGTGAAGTAATGCCTGTCAGTGCCAGTCAGCCTTAGTTCTCTTTATTGAGTGTTATAAGGACAAAAGATTCTTCGATGTTGAATTATTGAATTCATTCATTCATCAATTCAATACACATTTTTATTCTTCACTACATTATATTATGCAATAATAAAATAATATCAACATAATTGGATGAGCAAAGCAAAGATTTCAATTTCACTGACCCCCAAAAAATTTAGCTCGTTTTTTTTTTGTCTGTTTGCTCTCTACCGGGCAAACGGCATATGCGATCTTGATGAAAATTTGACAGGACCTTCGAAATCTCTGAACTTAGAGGTGTATTGTTTTTGAGTACAATCGAGGAAATATTTCTCATGAATATCGTACTGTTACGATTTATTTATTATTTTTTGAGCGATATTTTCGTGTCATTTGGGCCAATTCTGACCAAACGGTGGGGCTACAACATTCATATTATACATGGACATTAAGGTTATGGTGATGTAGTACCCTTTTGAAAGAAAAAGTTAAAAAAGTTAGCAAGAATCCATAGAAATAAAGCTTTTAATATAAGTTTTTTACGGTAAATAATAACAATAGACAAGTAACAATAGAAACTTGACAACAATCACCTACAATGAGTAGGCAGCAAAGCAAAGCACTTGCAAAAGTAAAGATATCCCACGTAAACTAAAAACTTAAAAAAAGCTCATCCATCAACGCGACTAAAAAAGTGTTTCAAAAGCTTTCTAGTTATTAAGTAATTCCTCTTGAATCTTAATACATGACGCAAGCAGTGGATGTAGTCCACTCAAAACAGAATCTCTAAAAAAAAAGAAACAAAAGCTAACATAATTATTTAGTAATTCCTCTTGATCCATGACGCAAGCAGTGGATGTAGTCCACTCAGAAACAGAATCTCTAGAAAGGAGAAACCAAAGCTAACATAATTGGATGAGCGTAGCGAGCGTAGCGAGTGGAGCGAAGACTTCAATTTCACTGACCCCCCAAAATATTTAGCTCGGGTGTTTTTTTTTTTTTTTTTTTTTTTTCCCCGTCTGTTTGTTCGCTCGATTCCGGGCAAACGGCATATGCGATCTTGATGAAAATTGGAGGGGACCTTCGTTTTCTCTGAACTTAGAGGTGTATTGTTTTTGGGTACAATCAAAAAAAAATATTTCTCATGAATATCGTTCTTTTACGATTTTTTTCGATTTTTAGTGCGATATTTTCGTGACATTTAGTCCGATTCTGACCAAACGGGTGGGGCTACAACGTTCATATTTCACATGGACATTAAGGTTATGGTGATGTAGTACCTTTTGAAAGAAAAAGTTGAAAAAGTTAGCCAGAATTCATAGAAATAAAGGTTTTAATATGAGTTTATTGAGGTTTATAATACCAATTAACACGTAACAATAGAGACTTGACAACTATCACCTACAATGCATTCAAAAAGCACTTGAAAAGGAAAAGTGCAAACAAACGCAAAAAACGCAAACAAAAAAAATTACAAAAACGCTCATCCATCAACGCGGCGGGACTTTAGCGTTTTCCTAGTTATTAAGTAATTCCTCTTGATATATGAGGCAAGCAGTGGATGTAGTCCACTCAAAACAGAATCTCTAGAAAGGAGAAACCAAAGCTAACATAATTATTAATTCCTCTTGATCCATGATGCAAGCAGTGGATGTAGTCCACTCAAAACAGAATCTCTAGAAAGGAGAAACCAAAGCTAACATAATTATTAATTCCTCTTGATCCATGACGCAAGCAGTGGATGTAGTCCACTCAAAACAGAATCTCTAGAAAGGAGAAACCAAAGCTAACATAATTATTTAGTAATTCCTCTTGATCCATGACGCAAGCAGTGGATGTAGTCCACTCAAAACAGAATCTCTAGAAAGGAGAAACCAAAGCTAACACTAGGGAAACGCCAAAGTCGTTGTTAAACGAGTGAGTGAGCCATGTGTGAGTACTCGATTATATTTCTTTTCTTCCCCCTACCTTAGGCCTACCTAGCCTATAGGCTAGAGAGGCGCATTATGACCTTACAGTTGACGCGCCCGTCCCAGTATACCAACTAAACTTTAAAAAACTATTATTATACGAATATAATTATCAAACTTAAATGCAAATGTTCCCGGGTACTCACCACATGACTCGCTCACTCGTCTTTCTACGACTTTGGCGTTTCCCTAGTCTAGTTGGCTAAGGCGCCCTCGTAGCCGAAATCTGAAAGAAGCGGGTTCAATCCCCTGGTCGGGAAAGACTTTGCAATTTCTAGATTGTATTTCAAATATAATTAACATGTGTTTGAAATGCATATAATGCTTTGTAGTCCATCATCTCATCTGTGGCAATAGGGCCTACTATGGTAAATTTAGCCAGTACGAAATACGTGAAAATATTGCAAGGTTTACTCAATCTACGAGCGGAATTTGGGGGTACCTTGACGTGCAACATTCGACAGACCTTGCATGGGCATGGCAGTTCACGGCCAGGCGAATAACAAACAAAATATATCTTTTCAAAATCTAAAACATTGTCGTTAAAATAATTTCTATTTGGATTAAGGACGCGTCAGCCGTTGGGTAAACATTGGAAGTCTATTTTTCAGTTTATTATTTCTTGTAGGTTTAAATCGCAATGAATCTTGCTGATTTTGTTAGCAGTTCTCAATAAACTCGTACCGGATGTCTGTTTAAAATTTCAGCGCAATCTGTTCAGCGTTCGGCTGATTTTCAACGTACACACACACACACACACGCAGCGCACACACGCACGCACGCAGAAAAACAATAAGGGCCGTTTAAGTCGAATGGAAATCACTACGTTCGCTACGCTCACTCGTTCAATTATTATCAGTAATTCCTCTTGATCCATGACGCAAGCAGTGGATGTAGTCCACTCAAAACAGAATCTCTAGAGGAGAAACAAAAGCTACCATCTTTGGTTTATTCTGTTAACAATCTGTAGTTGCCAAGCTGCAATGCTTTTAACAAAACTTAGTACTAAGGTAAGGTAACTGTCATCATGATACCAAAATTGCGTGAATATTTATTATTTAGGTGAGTAAAAAGTAAAAACTGTAGATAATTTTTAGAATCACACTATGGAACAAGGGTCTACGATCGCTTAGGAAACAAAGTAAGTGTCACTGGTAGGGCTTGACATTTACGTTTGATGTGGTACCTCACGATGGCAATATCAGACTACGATGACGTCAATTACATACAAGATAATTAGACGTGAATAGAGCATGCTACACTGTGACCTTGAAGCCAACTAGGGTCTAAGCTTTAGGCCTTCGCGGGCCCAAGACTAGGGTTATTTCAGTATGGACTAGTACGCACGGCGGCCATATTACAGGTACTAGATTTACGACTACATGGACATGCCAATGTTTGTTGCATTTAAGTGCACAAATTACAAGTGTGCAACGAGGATATTGACTTCTCAATGAGGGAAATCTTTTCACAGGTTAGTAAATGTGTTGTTTATTTAGTTTATTTAATCTAGCTTAGTACCTCCAAAATGGCGGCCGGTAACTTCACGTCTCAACATCTGGCAGGTATGCATCCTCGATCCACGTCAGTATTAAGAGTGAGCTAATATGTATTGTATGTATGTATGTATTGTATGTATGTATGTATGTATGTATGTATGTATGAATGTATGTATGTATGTAAGTATAAATATAAATATGCATTGCACAATTTTACAACAAAAAAAATATTTCTGTTGTCAAAGAAAGCAGTCCTACCTGAAGATAAGAGTTGATCCTCTCAACTGATATGAAGCGCACTTCAGTCTCCGACACGAGCCTGACGGTGTACTGGAACATGCCGGATATGTGTGCCGAGTATGAGAGAGCGAGACCAGCCAGCGCAGGAGGTACCTCATTGTGAAGGATGATTACCAATGACGAAGTTACTGCTATGAGGCTTACTGAAACAGGTAAGACAATGTCAGCATCCTACACATTCTGAGGACACATGAATGAACTATATTAGGGAAACGCCAAAGTCGTTGTTAAACGAGTGAGTGAGCCATGTGTTGAGTACCCCATAACAATCCCATTACTGGGCTAGGTCCAGCCTTAGATATAGGGGAGGAAAGGGGATGTTCCCGGGTACTCAACACTTGGCTCACTCACTCGTTTAACAACGACTTTGGCGTTTCCCTAGTTATTTAAATTGAACATTCAAAATGCGAATCGTGTTCGAAACGTATAAGCGTGAAACATTAACAAATTTCCAAGATAAAACAAAATCACCTAATTTTTATTTCCCATTTAACACCCCTCAAAAATAATATGTGGGTGTAAAAATATAAAAAAGTTCTAACTAACGGGTATCGAACCCCAACCCTCCGTGCGGTAGGCTAAATGCTTACCAATAGGCCATGCAAGCCACGTAGATATTGTCCCGCTAGCTGCTACTAAACAAATGCTATCGATATTTTAAAAATCACATTTTTATTTATTGTAGGATTAAATCGCAATGAATCTAGCTGATTTTGTTAGCAGTTCTCAGTAAACTCGTACTGGATGTCTGTTTAAAATTTCAGCCCAATCTGTTCAGCGGTTCGGCTGATTTTCGACGTACAGACAGACAGACAGACAGACAGAATCACAGAATGAGATCCGTTCGAGTTGAATGGAGACACTCGGTCGCTCCGCTCCCTCGTTTAATAACTATGCCATTAGTCAATGCTAATGCAACAAACTGCAAGGGATGAAATATTTTTTCCTTTTATTAAAAATATTATTTTCTAATCATTTAGATATCTTGTGGGACCACCAAAAAACTTTGTGTATTGTGTTAATATGTTTTTTAAGAGCAATTGCCTCATTCCTGATAGTGACACAAAGCCTACAAATCCTACTTTGAATATCAACCACCAGATGCCTAATTAAGCAATGCAATGCAAACATCTGCATGAACATATTTACATGGCATGCTACACGAGTACCTGCTGGTCAATGCAAGCCCAACTGAAAGGTTCTGCATAATAAGAATAGGTCTTGGCATTTCTTAGCATAATTAACTGAGTGGAATACTTTACCTGCCAGTGTGTCCAGACGTACAGCTAGCCATCGCATGGCAACGCAACACAGGTAGAGGCTTGTTGAGTTCTCATCAAACATCTGTATGAACCTTAAAACAAGAAGTTGGGTTACAAATACAACAGAAAACAACATCATAAACAATTAAAATGATCATCATTTTTATTTATCCGATTGTTTTGTAGCGGTGGTATTCAACGACTGATGATATATTTCTGTCAAAGTTTGAAAGACCATTTTCATTTTGTCTTCTTCTTCTTCAGGAATTGAAATATGATGAGTACAAGAAAAACGCCAAAGTCATTGTTAGACGAGTGAGCGAGCCATGTGTTGAGTACCTGGGAACATTCCCTTTCTTCCCCCCACCTAAGGCCTCTCTAGCCTATCATAGGCTAGAATGGTGCATTATGACCTTACAGTTGACTTGCCCTTACACCTACTCAAACTTAAATTGGAGAAGGGTTGACAGGTTGGGAAAGTAAAGAAAACATAAATCCCAGCCTGAAGGGCTGGGGGCAACAAAACTTTTCACCTGCTGATGACAACTGTAGCTAATTTAAAGTTGTTACCTTAATCCACGACGTGTTTCGTCCATCTGGGACTCTTCAGGCAGATGGTGGCCACTAAAAATCAGCTAACTACATGCAAACAAAACTCACAACACATAACCAAACCTGTGGTAGGGCCACGCAAGAAGTAAATTCTGCATGCATGTTGTCATCATCAGCAAGGTTACTTCACACACCATCCATACTGAGCTACACCGTCAGCACAACCAGTGAGGGGGCTTCCCTCCCAACTCTAGTGCTCGGGAGACAAAACATACATGACTCACCCTGGATTCAAACCAGGACCCTTGGCAACAAGAGAAAAGCTGCCCCTTCTGATGTTGCTCGGCCAGGGTGCCTCTTCATTCATACTTAGAGAAAGGGTTAGAGATAGGAAGGGTGGAAAGTCACAAAACAGCACAACCAGTGAGGGGCTTCCCTCCTAGACTCTGGTGATTGGGCGACAAAACAACCATGTCTTAACCTGGATTTGAACCAAGACCCATGACAACGAGAGAGGCTGCCCTACTAATTGTGACTGGGATCAGAAAACAAAAGGAAAAGACACTACAAGTTGCAAGCTCTTGACTATGGCACAGGCACATGTGCTATACTAGCGCTTGGCTGCAGGTGAAGAGGTTGAAGGAAAAGAAGAGAAGGGTCTAACAGGTTCATCACCTGCAGCCAAGAGCTAGTATAGTACATGTGCCTGTGCCATAGTCAAGAGCTTGCAACTTGTAGTGTCCTTTCCTTTAGTTTTCTGATCCCAGTCACAATTAGTAGGGCAGCCTCTCTCGTTGCCATGGGTCTTGGTTCAAATCCAGGTTAAGACACGTTTTTTTTGTCGCCCAAGCACCAGAGTCTAGGAGGGAAGCCCCCTCACTGGTTGTGCTGTTATGTGACTTTCCACCCTTCATATCTCTAACCCTTTCTCTAAGTATGAATGAAGAGGCACCCTGGCCGAGCAACAACAGAAGGGGCAGCTTTTCTCTTGTTGCCAAGGGTCCTGGTTCGAATCCAGGGTGAGTCATGGATGTTTTGTCTCCCGAGCACTAGAGTTGGGAGGGAAGCCCCCTTACTGGTTGTGCTGACGGTGTAGTTCAGTATGAATGGTTTTTGAAGTAATCTTGCTGATAATGACAACATGCATGCAGAATTTGCTTCTTGCGTGGCCCTACCACAGGTTTGTTTTTTTATGTGTTGTGAGTTTTGTTTGCATGTAGTTGGCCGATTTTTAGTGGCCATCATCTGCCTGATGAGTCCCAGATGGACGAAACGCGTCGTGGATTAAGGTAACAAACAACTTTAAATTAGCTGCAGTTGTCATCAGCAGGTGAAAAGTTTTGTCGCCCCCAGCCCTTCAGGCTTGGCCTTTGTTTTCTTTGCTTTCCCAACCTGTCAACCCTTCTCCAATCTAACTAGCCGATAGGCAGTTTGCACACTAGAACTACTCAAACTTAAATGCAAATGTTCCCGGGTACTCAACACATAACTCGCTCACTCATCCAACAACGACTATGGCGTTTTCCTAGTATTTAAAACATTATTAAACATGTTTTGAAATGCATATAACTCAGTGTTATCTACATCAACTGTGAGAATACAATGGGAAAACATAGCCAGTACGAAATACGTGTAAAGATTGCAAGGTTTACTCAATGTCCCAACGGAATTTAGGGGAACCTTGGTCGTGCAATATTCGATAAACCTTGGTCACTGCTATGCATGTTATCACAGCCTGACAAGAATTATTCGGTAAAAATGACTTCTTTAAGAACAATAGCATTGTTCAAATGAAACCTACACATTTTAAGCCAATTTTTCAATTTATTATTTCTTGTAGGTTTAAATCGCAACGGATTTTGCTCATTTTGTTAGCAGTTCTCAGTTACCTGGTCACGGATGTCTGTTTAAAATTTCAGCTCAATCTATTTCTCCGTTCGGCCGTATGGGACCGGACATCCATTTAACATTTAACATACAGAATTAATCCCAACCAAGGCCCGTTCGACTTGCGTTGAGACTATGTTTGCTACGCTCACTCATCTAATGAAGTTTATGAATTGACTCTTGTTTCTTGTTCTTGTTATATCTATTGTAACTATTAAAGTTTTTTGATTGGTTTTTCTCAATAAGCTTCCTAAATTCACTCACTGTCAGCTTGTCATTTGCTAGTCAACTTTCTCCTATTTTGTAGTCTTCCACCCCAAACACGATCCTCTTGAACCGGCACTATCACTTGGTCTGGGTCTATGATACTTCCCCAATAGGGTTGACTTTTTTAAACTGTATTGTTTCTAATTTAGTGACAGATTTTAGAACTATGGGAGACTGTATGACAGAAGCGCTGTGAGCGATGTAGTTCAACAAATTCACAGTCTGCCCCTTCATCCATGCGTGTAATTATGTTGTGCAAATAAATAAGGCTGTGAGATGGCTATCACAACCCCATGCGCGAGGCGAGTGCTAGACTGCCTACCGTCACCAGACATTCGTTTCGTTTTTGTAAACTTTGCCGATTGTTTAAATTATAACACATAACACTGATGCATTTGAATGATGCATGAACACACAATTTTATTTTTTGCACGGAAGAAGTCAAGACGGTTACCACTACAGGCATTGCCTCAGTGAGAAAGAAACTTTACCTCACGTTCTTGGCTCTTGTAAACATGGAGAATTTCTAAGGAACAATCCCCACCATAGTATCCGATCTGCCCTAGCAAACCAGCTGAAACTCAAAGGTTTGGAAGTATATGAAGAAGTCGCGTGCTTGGGAGTTAATCACAGTAGCCGTCGGGTGGATATAATTGCCATTAACCGAATAACTAGCCACGGCTATATCATTGACCCTACCATAAGATTTGAAGGTGATACTGGACATGCGGAGAAGGTGGATCGAGAAAAGAAAGACATCTACGAGGCTACCGTCCCATATTTTCTCACCAAATATGATATAAAGGAAATTGAGGTGATCGGGCTCTTAATAGGAGCAAGAGGAACGATACCGGATTTTTTTGTTAAATTTTGCAAACGTTTTAGACTAAATGCGAGTTTTATTTATGACTTGGTGCTCCTTGCTTTAAAGGGATCGATTTTGATTTTTAGAAATCATCTATATGGCCAAAGCAAGAAGTAACAAGTATAAATCAGTATTTGTTATTTTTATACTTCACAAATCATACTTCTCACTTCATTTTTCACTTCATTTCATTTTTTCATAATCTGTAACTAATTTTACTTATTGTTAAACGTAATTTGTATAAATGTAAATTAATTAATTTTTGTTATTCTGTGTCTTTAAGGCAACCTTAATGTAAAGGCAGAGCTTTGTTTTAAAAATAAAGTTGTACTACTAAACAAAACAATATTTTATTTAGTAACAGTTACTGTTACAATATTGAATTGCGAGACAACAATACGGACAAAAGTGTGGCTGTTCTAAGCACATGTGTGATGAGTGAACAAGATCGCTCGCATCGCCCTCTTTCTGTCATACGGTCTCCCATACCACCGCCACAAAACAACCTGATAAATAAAAATGTCATCAACGGGTAGCGAGGCATTTAAAAGTTTTTAATTAAAATTAAATTTCTATTTACGGTTTTAATCTCTCCTGACACCGTTATATGCCTAGGCCTACTATTACTGCCATAATAGCTGCCTCTTGCTCAAAGCTCAAAGGGTAGAAAGAAGTAGGCCCTACTGGACATAGCAATATATGCACTATATGTGGTATGCACACTCTGCATACTTTGCCGACATCAATCACCAAGAGTGCACCATCTGTTTATCTTTCAAAACTGTGGTTTCTTCTCATACAATGTAGTAGGCCCTACTTCACAACTTACAACTTAGTTTTAACTTTAAGTTAAACAACACCTTGGTTACACAGTTGCATATTTTTTAAGTGAAAGTATTCATCAGTAATAAGTTATTAATAACAAATTATAACCTAAAAATACAGTTTTATCCAATTAAAACAAGTAAAAAAATAAAAGTTTATGCATAGGCCTAGAAAATTAATAATGACAAATTAAATTATGTAAAATAATGGGAAAATACATTGAAATTTACCTACTTGGCAATAAACTCAGATTCCTTTCCGAATGCATGGATTGTGCTAAGACCTTGCACAGTTGTGCTAACAAAACTGAAGATAGGCGACCTTGAAATATTCTCCAGTCGCTTCATGTCTCGCACCGCCACCCTGTAAAGAACAAACTAACTTTAGCTGTTGTTAACTATCAACTATCATGTATGCTCACAATGTGATTCATCATCAATTCATCATCCATTGCCATTTCTTACTGGCAGGATGAGCTTGGGTTATCCACTATGCATTGGGCTCGACGAGTAGATCGCTGCGCCGCTGATTCCCATGGCCGTCTCTCTCCCACTTGTAGCTTACGCGCTATCACACTCGAGTAGGAAACAACACTTGTCTATCATGTTAGTTTTTATCTCATTAAAAAATACCCTTAATATATTCTTAACCCGAGAGTAGTCGCGTGTGGTCTTTTAGACCGACTTTTTTTTCAACAGTTGGTGTTTGTACAGCGCGCATGCGTGGCTTGTCTAGTTCCGCCTACCTTCCCAAAATAGATTTGCGAAGCCAGTGTGCAATACGCGATTCAGTGTTCTGCAGAACTTCATCTAAGATAAGAGGTCCTGTTCGGTTGCTTGGTCTTTTCGACCGCTGCGCGACTACTAAGGGAGGCAAAAATATGCATACTCATCACTATTATGAGACATGTATTTTGTTATTGTAGGTTGATTATTCTTCAACATAGTGTTGGCATAATATTTCTGTCTTGGTTTACTAATAATTCGAACTACAGGGTGTTTCAAAACATATTTTTATACCTTTTTGTTGGTTTGCACCATTCTGTGTTTGATTGATTATTGATTGATAATTGATTAATTTAACCATGTATGCTGTCACATATATGATAAATTATCTTATATTGGTAATCAAAACGTCATCCTAACGTTATTAGCCCATAATAAATAATGCGGTCTAAAGGACCGGGCGCGACTACTAACGTTACAAACAGGGGCGCGACTACTCTCGGGTTAAATGTAATAAAATATTACTTGCACGCTCAAGGTACCCCCCCCCCCCCAATTTTGCTCTTGAGATTGAGTAAACCTTGCAATCTTTACACGTATTTCGTACTGACTATGTTTTCCATTGAATTGTCACAAATGATAGACTACACACATTATATGCATTTCAAAACATGTTTTATAATTTTTTAAATACAATCCAGAAATTACAAAATCTTTCCCGACCAGGGGATTGAACCTAGGTCTCCCACATTACGGGTATGAGGGCCCCTTATATAACTAGATTAGGAAAACGCCAAATTCGTTGTAAGACGAGTGAGCGGGTCATGTGTTGAGTACGCGGGAACATCTGCATACAAGTTTATTGATATAATATATATGTATAAATGATAGGGTTTTGAGTTTTTTTATTTTATTAGAGCTCGTCAACTGTAAGGCCATAATGCACCACTCTAGCGTATGATAGGCTAGGGAGGAAAGACCAACACTGTCTAGATCCAGCCTTAGGTATAGGGGGAGAAAAGGGAATGATACCGGGTACTCAACACATGGCTCACTAATTCGTCTACCAACGACTTTGGCATTTTCCTAGTTTATGATTTTTTTAATTAAATTTAAAGTAGTTTATTTATCATGCAATACATAGAAAAAAATTAATTGAACAAAGTCTAAACAAACGCCATAAAGTAATACATAAGCCTACTTATTTTTAATTATTTTTATTTTTATTTTTCCAGGGTAAGTCATGGACTTTTTGTCTCCCGAGCACCAGAGTTGGGAGGGAAGCCCCTTTACTGTTTATGCTGACGGTGTGCCCCAGTAAGAATGGTGTGTGAAGTAACCTTGCTGATGATGACAACATGCATGCAGAATTTACTTCTTGCGTGGCCCTACCACAGGTTTGGTTATGTGTTGTGAGTTTTGTTTGTATGTAGTTAGCTGATTTTTAGTGGCCACCATCCGCCTGATGAGTCCCAGAAGGACGAAACGCGTTGTGGATTAAGGTAACAAACAACTTTAAATTAGCTGCAGTTGTCATCAGCAGGTGAAAAGTTTTGTCGCCCCCAACCCTTCAGGCTGGGCTTTATTTCTCTATGCTTTTCCAACCTGTCAATCCTTCTCCAATCAAAACTAAACTAGCCAGTTGGCCTTTTCCAAACTAATTGTAACAACCAAGTCTTTTGACACCTATCACTTTCTATCTTTCTTCACCTATGGGGTCGAGATGGGCGAGCCTACTATGCACCCTCTGGTGGGTCGGTGTTTCCTTGTTCCTTACAAGTGTGACTCCTTGTCCTGCTGGGGGGGCCTAGCAGGTGATGAACCTGTTAGACCCTACTCGTCTTTTCCTTCAACCTCTTCACCTGCAGCCAAGAGCTAGTATAGCACATGTGCCTGTGCTATGGTCAAGAGCTTGCAACTTGTAGTACCGGTATTGTTTCCTTTCGTTTTCGAATCCCAGTCACAATTTGTAGGGCAGCCTCTCTCGTTGCCACGGGTCTTGGTTCAAATCCAGGGTGAACCAGAACAGCCTCTTTCGAAGTGGACTTAGGCCTTTTAGGTACTGGTCAGTCGAATGTCGATTCAAGTCATTACAATCGATCTTGGTGTCAAGTCGAAGAAGATTTATTTAATTTCATGAGCTTAGCCTAGCCTACCATTAAAACAACAGGCCTATTTTTTTAAAGTCCTAATTAAGTTATATAAATGTTAAGAATACAGAGCGGGTTTGAATTAAATCAGAACCCAGAGAAAATTTCATTATGTTTTACAAAAAGAATCATGTGATTCGCATAAATTTGACGGTTTTAATTAAAAATCAATTTAACTAGGTTTTATTGAGATATTTAATAACCATAAATAATATTTTGTCTCACGACGCCTGTTTGATCATAAGCGTCTGGTTGACATGAGTTTGACCCTAGTTCCAACCTTTCGCGTGGTTTGCTGATTGCTGATTGGTTAATGGAACGCCACAATCGCGATTTGTATTGTTGAAATCAGAGAAGGCCTAAAATGAGTCAGTTGAGATCGTGAAGCCTAGTGTGGTGGTAGTTGAGCTGTGGCCATTGCTGTGAAGTGCGTGCGGGAAGAGTAGCTCCGTGGGGGTTCATGAAGAACGTGTTGGATATGGGAAAAACGTGTTAAAAAATCGTCGAGTGTGAAGTGTGGAGAGAAATTGTCAATCGACCAAGAAGAATCGTCATTTGAACGAGTGATATATCAGCGGGGATCGAACCCAAGAGTGCAAATCGTCTACACGCAAAGGAAGGCATCAAATTGGATGACCTAGTAAATCAGTGAGTCTTCGGACAGTTATCATGAGAAAGTGAGCCTATAAGGTAATGAAATAGCCAGTAAATCAATGAAATACTAATAGTTGCAATTTGAGGCGATCTTTGATTTCAATTTGAGAATGTGGTAGATCGGGTCGTAAGAGTATTACACGGCAGACAAAAATTTCGCAAATGTGTGAACTTCGGCGAAACCAAGTGAAAGTGAAAAGGTGATAGCGCAGAGGCGGCTCTACCATAAGGGCATTGGGGCATGTGCCCCTCCTACTCTTCCCGCCAACAATCACTCACATTTACGAGTTGTAGACGTTGTGGTACACATTTACATAAAATCAAATAGTTTAGTTTGTATTTTCAATGTGAACGCGCGCGCGGTAGGGAAACAGCGAACAACGCTTGACTGGAATGAGCCTTCTACGGGCTAGACGAAGTTGCGCCCAGGTTGCGCCTGCGCAGTTAGTTTTATTCGGAAATAGCCGAATCGTTGCCTCGCAATAAGCATTGGAACTCTGGCAAGATGGGCAAGATTTTAGTACGCCCAGAGCAGAGCTGTTGTAAGGAGAACACGTTACGCGCTGCGTTGTGCGGGTGTGTTGTGTTATCTTTGGCAGCGTTTATAATTATGTGTGGTTTATATCTGTGGTTTTAGATTAGAGGTTGTGAACAGTGAACAGTATTACCAGAAAATGAATGAGGTGAGGTATTTAATACTGTATATTAATATTTAAGTTACAAAAACCGACCGAAAAATATAGACAAATTACCATTTTTAAATGATAACTGATTTGTGCCCAGGCCCATATTAACCATTTGGCTAACTAGGCTCTAGCCTAGGGGCGCAACAAATATTTTTGTGTATGTGCATAGTTCTTTCTCCCTTGCTCAAATCGCTGTAAAGGCTGTCTTGGAGCAAAATATATGCCAAAAAAATTTCGCCTCCGGCGGCTGGGGCTTCACCCCAGACCCCTTGTAGCCCATGCAAGTACATTCAAATATATTGTGCCCCGACTATTTTAAACCCCACGAGCCGCCACTGTGATAGCGGGAATATAATTTATCTGGGACACGGGTCCAAGAGATATGATATGAATTATTAATCAAGGAACATTAGTTGGCAGGTCAATACAGTAAAAAGTCCTCAATTAATTATTTGCGAATCAATTTGGCTAACGGCGTCGTCTAGCTTTTGCAGATTCAAAATGGCACCGGTCTTTCTCAAAAGATGCGATATGTTTGAAGTTGGCACCCATCTATGAACGAACTGCTATCTATGTTCTGAATTGGCCGACGAAATGCCCGATTGCTGATTAGCTAAGGAGATTCATTGTTATTGGGAAGTGAATGAACGTAGATTTTTAAAGATGGCGGTGTTTACGTTGTAACTACTGTCAGAACGCGATACTTCTCCATGGTCGTTGTGTTCGAATGTTATGAACTTTATTGACTGTTATCACCAAAGAAGAGTTGAACTACAGAGGATCGATAAGTTTTGTATTCAAAAGTGGATATCCCAATATTGCCGGGGAAGACGACATTGTGACAGTTTATGGAAGAACTTCCAGGGCAATTCACATCTGATCGGCAATCTCAGGACATGATTACCACAACATAATTACACAAGATCATCGTCTACGTAACGATTATACGTTAAGCAATATTCAATCAATCAATACTTTCTACGCATTGATCTCAGCGACGGTCGATTGAGTTGATGGGAGTCTTGAACATTCTAGTGATGAGTATCTGCACCAATTTTCTAACGTCATATTGTTTATAAAATACAGTAAGATCCCTCTTATCCGAGTTGGATGAGACCGGGGGCACCTCGGATTTGCGAAAAACTCGGATGGCGCGTTTCATTTGTTTATTTGCTCTCGTAGGCCTAGCATAGGCCTAGCCACACATGTAATGGATAAAGGAACATAAAATACACACGATACACTTCATACAGGGTATACTAAATGATTTAATAGCTTGTAAATCAAGCTCACAAACACACGTACACAATTAGGCCTACATGTCGTAATAAAAACGTATGTCTAGGCCTAAACTCGACGCAGTAGGCCTAGGCTAGGCCTACAATGCAAACATAGGCCTAGGCTAGGCCTAGGCCTAGCTCTCTTTCTCATGTGGGAAAACCTCTCACTACTATATCCCGCGCTGAAGCTCTCGTCGCAAGATAAGCCTGGGAAAGAAAGAACATAAGCCCAGGAATAACAATCCTATGCGTCGTGATAACGAATTTCGTGAATCGGTTGAAAGATGATTGCATTGCGAATTCTACTTCTACACCCAACCATCTTTGTCAGTCAGCTGTGAGTGTGAGTTCACGAGTTGGTTGGATCGTACGCGCATCTCGTACTGCGCACACGGCAGTGTCCAAGATTTATTGCCGCATCTTTCTCTCTTGCACTCACTCGTGGCATGGGCGCGACTCGCCGAGACGGACGGAAGCACGTGATAGCTTACAACGCGCTCTGTCGTCAACTCCAATTACTCTTTAGGCAGCGGGCACGCTCCGCGGGAAAGACCGCAACCACGTAGCGCGTAATTTAAACTGGTGAATTAGCCTAAAAACGGCCGCGAAATATACCCGGATCTTAAAATCGGCTCCGGGTAATTTCTGGAACCGGGTACCCGATGTCATCCCTACTCGTAAGGCATGCCTACAAATGTATGCGAGTACATTTAAAAAAGTGCGGCGCGGCGTCTGTAATTATTTTTATGTTTTATTTACGTATTTAAAACTTTATTTATTTATTTATTTATTTTTTATTTTTTTTTTTGGGCGGCTCGGTTAACACGGAACATCGGATAAGAGGAGATCGGATAAGAGGGATCTTACTGTATAAACAAATTTATCATTACTATTATCAGAAAAACCTTGCTGTCGTCCATCAGACCAAGTGACGTCTAGAAGGATGTCTATTTTCGCAACTAGGAATCAGTACTGAATAGGTAGGATTTTCTCTGTATTCCTTGTCAATGAAGGAACATGTCTTATGACAATATAGCCCAATCTGTGTTCATATGTTGCTTGTTGATTTCACAGATAAGATATCATTAGTTCTACTTAGTTATAAGGTGTATTTCAGTGGAGTTCTGACGCTACTAGACTGCGGCTTCTCAATTTTGTGGGGTTCTTGGTGCGTTTTAGGGTGTGTGTGTGAACTGAATAGGGACCTTTATTATTTGCAGACTAAGTTCACACTTCGGTAGGAACTTTGTAATTCAGATTTTGAGGGACTTAGCCTTAAGCAGTGTATAATTATCAATATATTTTTATTTTACTTCTTAGTGTTGTTTAGAAATCGTGATCATTTTAATTAGGCGATCCATTTCCCAGTAATTTTCGTGCTTTCAATTGGTATTTTGTGGAGTAAGTTGTTTGATCGTGGCGCCTGACGTGGACGGCTTTTAAGAAGTCGAGTCGAAGTCTAAGAATCCGTTCGAATATTTCTAATCGTAGAGTTGAAGTTTGAGAGGTGACAAACGGGCTTTTGGATTTCCATATTTTTTTGCCACATTTTTGTAGCTAACAACATGGGCCAAAGGGTCGTTTTGCCACAAGGGTAAGACATGGATCTTTTTTTTTTTTTTGCGCCTCACTGGTTGTGCTGTGTTGTGACTTTCCACCCTTCCTATCTCTAACCTATTCTCTTAGAATGAATGAAGAGGCACCCTTGACCAGCAACATCAGGAGGGGCAGTTTTTCTCTTGTTGCCAAGGGTCCTGGTTCGAATCCAGGGTAAGTCATGGATTTTTTTTCTTCCGAGCACCAGACTTGGGAGGGAAGCCCCTTTACTGTTTGTGCTGACGGTGTGCCCCAGTATGAATGGTGTTTCAAGTAACCTTGCTGATGATGACAACATGCATGCAGAATTTACTTCTTGCATGGCCCTACCCCTACCACAGGTGTGGTCATGTGTTGTGAGTTATGTTTGTATGTAGTTAGCAGATTTTTAGTGGCCACCATCCGCCTGATGAGTCCCAGAAGGACGAAACGCGTCGTGGATTAAGGTAACAAACAACTTTAAATTAGCTGCAGTTGTCATCAGCAGGTGAAAAGTTTTGTCGCCCCCAGCCCTTCAGGCTGGGCTTTATGTTCTCTATGCTTTCCCAACCTGTCAACCCTTCCCCAATCTAAACTATTTTTAATTAGTATTAGATTCGATACACCTTGGTCACTGCATGCAATTTTCACAGCCTGACAAATAGCAAACAAAAAATATTTTTTTCAAAAACAAAACCATTGTCGTTAAAATAATTCCTACACATTTGCAGCCTATTTTTCAATTTATTATTTCTTGTAGGTTTAAATTGTAATGGTCTAGCTGATTTTGTTAGTAGTTCTCAGTTAACACGTACTGGATGTCAGTTTAAAATTTCAGGGCAATCTGTTCAGCGATTCGGCTGATTTGTATAGTAGTACAATCCCGCACACACATGCACAGTCACAGAATAAGCGCCGTTCATCTTGAATTGTAATCTCCTCATTCACTTCGCTCACTCATCTAATTAATTTGTTCTATTTATGTTAGGTAGTAGGGATGTCATAGGGTTGTAAAATCTAGATTCGGTTCCAAAGTCTGCGGGAACTGGGCCGGTTCCGCAACGAGATACGTCGGTAGTTGGGGTCTGGGGACTTCACAATAGACAACAGGGATTTCAATCACTGCTACACCACGAGGGTTGTAAAGTCATTGCCCCATCCTGCAATGAGGAACACTTGAGACAATGGGAATTGGCTCATCAAATAGTCACCAGCTCGCGCCAAAAACCTAACCTCATTCTAAGATAGGCCTTCCTCCTTAAACCCCTCCCACCTGATGCACCGCCACCCCTACTCACCCACAAATGCACCTTGTAATTTGCCACTAAAAGTAATAAGAGATCGCGCCACCGTTGCGCGGATTCTTGCAATATGGCTGAAGGTTTGGTTTGGGGGTTCGCCTCTGTTTACTACGCGCTGGCGTATGGAAATCAACAGTCTTTTAAAGCGACAACGACACATGTTTATGTCTGACTCTGACAACAATTATAAAAAAAAAAAATAATAATAATATATGCTACTGATATTAAGCTTAAAAGAAGAAATGGTTAAATTTGCGATTCTCGTTATATAATGGGTTTGGTGTGTCATGCAGATGATATAGTTTTTCGTTGATTTTTGTGCCTGCCATATAGCATTCTATGTTTTTCCAACTGAAAACATATAAAGCTACACGTGAGTGGTAAACGGCAAAACAAATGTGGTAGTATAATAATTATACCCTGCCCCCTCACACACTATAAATACATTAATTGCCAATAATCACATCAACATCTCGTAGGCCTATCATTTGGTGGCCTACTGAACGATTTGTAATACATAATTGATTATATAGGCTACATTGAATTCAATATATTATTATATTCTAGCACTGACCTGCAGCGAGTGTTACAAAGGCCCCGGGGATCCATGAAGAATTCAAGTCCTTATTTGGTGACCTTTGCGTAATAATATCGCCATTGTGACACCATGATAATATTTAAAACTGAATACAATTTACGACCATGCATGTATGTAGGGTACTTGGGCAACCAAGCCCTACCACTCTCCACATGTTTTTAATTTAGAATATGTTGGGATTCAAAGGATATCAACTATGTAGCATTTTCGTTAGAAATTAAGCAATCAAACTCCATAAGTAAATATAAACAATCCAAGTATGGTTGATGGATCAATGCCGTAGAAATTAAGTGTAGCCATACCGTAATTTTTTAAAATATTATTCAAAACACTATTAAGACATGTGTCTACCTAAACCATTGTATGATTTCATTATCTTCTTATTTCCACGCAATGTGTTGGCTTAACATTTTCAAATTTTCATACATAATACATAGGCCTAATTATGTTACTGTCAGTTACATATTATTATTATTCATTATTGTATTACACATGACATTGCATGACATTAGGCCTATATTATTACTAATTATTTTACCACACTATATTACATTTTACTATACTTAGTTTAGTTCCTACTTTCTCTTAATTCTAGTTTTCATCAATATAACACTGTATGTAAAGACCCCAATTTGTGGTAAGATATCAAAAGTCGAAAGCTATATATGTTGTACTTTTATACCAGGAGACTTGTAAAAGGTTTGACGTAAAATATCATGAACAATATCGCCATTGTAAATCATTTTTAAATGAACAGGATAAACGTTAAATAAATAAATAAAATAAATACATACATATTATTATTAGTATGACATGTCGTCAATTTAGTCAATAAAATCAAATGATGAAGCCCAATCCTCAACATTTTGTCACTTCATTGACTTGCAAAATTAAACGTTTTCAAGATCAATAGATATATTGAGAAGTCATTTTTTACTCTATTACAGTATTCTTGATTATAGCAAACATCAATATTGTGGACTGTTGCATGTATTTATATCGCCAACAGTTCCAAAACTAATGCAATCGTAATACAAATCTGTGTGAAAAAGCATACGCGCGGTAGACGTTACCCCCAAACCTCCAGTTGAGCGCTTCTCCGCCAGAGCGCATATCTGCAACTTTTAGAGGCGAATATACTGTAAATAACTTTAAATTTAGTTCTTCTCTAATGGTCGTTGTCCAAGGCCATGTTGGCCAAAACATACAACATTGTGTACCATATCTGTTTTGTAAATATACTTGTTAACTAGCCAGTTTTACACAGCTGCCCATCTTGTTTAAGGTAAGCTGTTGGTCTCCTTTCTTCTTTTCCCAATCACACACACTAACTTAGCCGATAGGCATTCTATCACAATCAACATATTAACTGCTATGGTAATACCAATTAACAATACTAGGAAAACGCTTCAAGTACCGCCGCGTTGTTGGATGAGCGTAATTGCTAATTGGTGCATTAAGCTGCCATGTGTTATGTGGATTTTCTGTTGTTCTGTGAAAAAATCATTACTTTGTTGAATTTTTTTTTTAAATAAAATAAAATAAAAAAAAAATTAACTTCATTTTTTTTTCTTAATTGATCGTAATAAAAAAAAAATAGCAATTTTCAAAAGAAATAATTATTCGAATGCGCTCAAATTTTACACGAATATATTAATTCATGAAATTAAGGTTCTGTGAAAAAATCAATAAAATCAGGTTAAGCATGTCGGTGTTATAAGTCGAAGAATTTGTTTAAAAATCGAAAAAAATCTTAAAAATGCGATTTTCATGAGAAATAATTTTCCGATTGCGCTAAAAGACGTGGCAGTTCTAAGTTTAGAGATTTCGAAGGCCTCCATAAAATTTCATCGCAATTGGAGTATCGGTTAAGCCGAAATCGTGTTAACAAACACACAAAATTACAGAGAAAAAAAAAAATCCGGATTTTTTTCTCCAGTGTAGTGAAATGGAATCTTTGCTTCGCTCGCTACGCTCATCCAATTTATTTAAAAAATAATAAAAACATATTAACACGGCCCATACAAAGCAATCATTACTCATTAGGTCTGTTGGATCTTTGATTGTTTGTGACAAGGCTGTGAGTAAGGTATACAATCAATCATAGATATCTTAACATCTATAGTAGGCTAGATACGCAGTCTCCAATACCTCCGCACAGGCGGGAGTGTACCAAATTGAAGCGTCAATCTCACCCATTCAAGATGGCGGTTTGGCGTTTTAATTTATGCTTTTTTAATGCAATAAAGTATTTTACTGGATTGTTTGATATGGTTTTAGCTTGTGCAGCATGGTATTGAACAAACAGAAACAATGCAAAGTTATTGCATAAGGGAATTTAGTAATCATTTGGTGTTAAAGTCTAATATGCTCACCCGTCAAACTGGCGACCATCTTTAAAAATATTTTTTCGATTAATCGCTCCCATCTAATTAACATGCAAACTCACCCATTCAAGATGGCTTCCCATTGTCCCGGAAGTGGACCGCTGACTGCTAGTCTAGCCAATTATATGGGATGTCTATGTATACAATACAATATCCTGTGAAGTTTTTATACAAGGCTGTGAGAAAGATCTAAAAACTATATTTTCGTGCTATTTGGGCGGATTCTGACCAAACGGGTGGGGCTACAACGTTCATATTTCACATGGACATTAAGGTAAGGGTAATGTATTGACTTTTGTAAGAAAAAGTTGAAAAAGTTAGCCAGAATCTATAGAAATAAAAAAGGTATTAATATTTAGCACCTCAAAAAACTCAAATTAAAACCTTTATTTCTATATAGTATTCTGGCTAACTTTTTTAACTTTTTCTTTCAAACGTCAATACATCACCATGACCTTAATGTGCATGTGAAATATGAACGTTGTAGACCCACCCGTTTGGTCAGAATCGGCCCAAATGTCACTAAAATATCGCAGTAAAAATCGAAAAAAATCGTAGAACGGTAAAAGTATGATATTCATGAGAAATATTTCTTCGATTGTACCCAAAAACGTAGCAAGTCTAAGTTCAGAGATTTCGAAGGTCCCCTCAAATTTTCATCAAGATCACATATGCCGTTTGCCCGGTAGAGAGCGAACAAACAGACAGAAAAAAAACAAAAAAACAACCGAGCTAAATTTTTTGGGGGGTCGGTGAAATTAAAGTCTTCGCTTCGCTCATCCAAAAATATCTCGAAGGCCCAAAGACTTGCTTTTTGTACGCGTTTTGTAGGTGATTGTTGTCAGATTTCTGTACTTACTGGTTAATTATACACCTATAAAATGCTTATATTACTAGGCCGCTTCGCTAACGCTTTTTTTAGTCGCGTTGATGGATGAGCTTTTTTGTAAGTTTTTAGTTTGCAAGGGATCTCTTTACTTTTGCAAGTTCTTTTTGAACGCATTGTAGGTGATTGTCGTCAAGTTCCTATTGATACTTGTTAATTGTTATTATATAGCTCAAAAAACTTATATTAAAACCTTTATTTCTATTGATTCTGGCTAACTTTTTCAACTTTTTCTTTCAAAAGGTACTACATCACCATAACCTTAATGTCCATGTAAAATATGAATGTTGTAGCCCCACCCGTTTGGTCAGAATCGATCCAAATGTCACTAAAATATTGCATTAATTTTTTTTTTTTTAAATCGTAAAAGTACAATATTTATGAGAAATAATTCTTCGATTGTACCCAAAAATGTGGCAAGTCTAAGTTCAGAGATTTCGAATGTCCCCTCCAATTTTCATCAAGATCGCATTATGCCATTTGCCCGGTAAAGAGCAAACAAGAAAAAGAAAAAAAAAAAAACGGAGCAAAATTTTTTGGTGGGTTAGTGAAATTGAAATCTTTGCTTTGCTCATCCAAAAACCTTTATTTCTATGAATTGTGGCTAACTTTTCCAACTTTTTCTTTCAAAGGGCAACCTTAATGTCCATGTGAAATATGAACGTTGTAGCACCAATCGGCACAAATATCACAAAAATATTGCGTTAAAAATCGTAAAAGTACGATATTCGTGAGAAACATTTCTTTGATTGTACCCAAAAACTCAGCAGATCTAAGTTCAGAGATTTCGAAGATCCCCTCCAATTTTCATAAAGATCTAGGGCTGTGCGAGTACTCGATTTCTCGAGCTTTTTCGAGCTTCAGTTTTGAGCTCGCGCCGAGCCGAGCTTAGTTTTAGGCTCGATTTATTCAAGCCGAGCCGAGCTTGGCTTTATGCTCAATTTATTCGAGCCGAGCCTACAAAAACACGCAGTACACGCGCTCATTTTCATCAACACTCAACAGACATTCTTGTCAACAAAGACTTTCGCGGAAGAATGCGGCAGCCTGAGCCAGCGATCAACAGTCGACTCGACGCAGTAGAATGCGATAGGCCTAGGCCTAGAATGCAAACGTGTCTCTCTCTCTCATGTGGGAAAACCTATCACACTATCGCCCACGCTGAAGCTTTCGTCGCAAAATAAGCCTAGGAAAGAAAGGAGATAAGCCAAGGAATAACAATCCAATGCGTCGTGATCGTAGAAACATGATCACATCGCAATAATTCTTCTTCCAACTAGTTCCACACCGACCATCTTTGTTCTTCGTCAGCTGTGAGTTGAGTTGGTTGGATCGACCGAACGCGCACGTAGTTCGCGCAGGTGTCACGTGTTGGCTTACAACGCGCTCTGTTGTCAACTCGAGTTACTCTTTAGCAGAGTCGATAAAGAAGTTTCCCCGGGTCTTCTTTATCGACTCTGCAGGCAGCGGGCAGGCTCCGCGGGAAAGATCGCATCGACTAGCGCGTAAAATAATAAACCCGTGAATTAGCCTAAAAACGGTCGCGAAAAATACCCAGATCTTATAATCGGCTCCGGGTAATTTCTAGAACCGGGTACCCCGGTACCCGATGACATCCCTAGAAAATATGTAGCCTAACCATTTTTAAGTTAATTTTTTTTTTAAAAAGCTCGGCTCGAAAATCAAACTATTTTTTTAATACTTGGCTCGGCTCGACTTAAAAATTCTAGGGTCGCACAGCCCTATAAAGGTCGCATATGCCGTTTGCCTGGTAGAAAGCGAACAAACACCCGAGCTATTTTTTGGGGGAGTCAGTGAAATTGAAGTCTTTGCTTTGCTCATCCAAAAACAATCCTATGCACTGTCACCCTTAGCCCCTGCATAGACCAATACAGAATAAAAAATAATACAGAGATGAAAGATTAAACAAAAGCCTAAAACATCTATATATGGTATTACCTGAATATCTTGCTGATTATGTAGTACATGATTGCAAGTACAAAGAGAGGTACAATGAACCAAGGGAACACCACGCAAATAAACAGAACGGCAAAGAATACCATCCATATGTTCTGTAGGATGCTCTCCACCGAGATTGGCAGGCGGGTGTCCACTAGGGAAATGGAATGTACATCATTATTTATTAGGTAAATAACATTATGTACCTACCTACCAGATTAAAAACATATGAGACAGGTTAAAATTTTTATATTGGAGAGAAAGCAAAACTAGAATAGTGAACTCACAAGTAAATTTAAATTAAAAAAAAACACACACCCTAAACCACATCAAGACAGTGCTGAAAGAAAACAATACCTAATAGGGAATATTCCACTTAATATTTAATATTTTATTTTAATTCTTATTCATGTCTTAATAGTCACTGCACTTTTTTTTATTTAAAAAAAATGTTTTTTGTGTAATTTAAACAAGAATTAAATGGGTCCCCAAGTTTGCGCGCCAAAAACGAGCGTGCGCCATCTTTGGACGGTACTACGTCATAACTGTGTTGAGTCAAGGCCAATTGGAAACTAAATGTACGTATATTTGTACATATTTACATACAGACGGCGGTGCTCGCCCATCCGCTCAACACAAACAACTCCACAGGGATGTACATTTTCACCGTCTTTTGTTTTTCTTTTTTCGTATGTGACAGGAGATTTCGCGAGATCATTGTGATAAAGAATAACGAGCATTTTGTCTTGAGTTTTTGCATAGCCTAGGACTATCATGGTATTCTTTATCTACAAAAGGCTTTAATTAGTCATCAAAGTAAGGTTTTTGTGCGGGATGTGTGTCAGAACATGAACGTGCAGGCCTAGGGTTGGCAAGTTAAGCCTAGGGCTTGTCAAGTGAGTAATTTTAGTATTCACATACCAATGCCTATATCCTACAGGAACGATTGGCCTAGACTGTTGTATTATAAATAATTTTCTACGTCTAGGCCTAGACCTAGGACTGTTTCAGTTTTGTTTTTTGATTGCAATGCCAACTTTTCTCGTTTTCTGGCTAGGCGTTAAATGTAAAATGTCCGCCATCTGTTTACATTACTGTAGGCTACGCTAGGCGCTGCTTTGTTTAAAACACCGCCGTCTTGATGTATATCTCGATCCTACTATAATACTATTCCAACATCTTTGGTCTGGATGTATGTTTATCCAGACGGCGTTGGATCAACACAGTTCTGACGTCACAGTCGTTTTTGCCGCTTTAAAAAAGTGCTGCTTTTAAAACGGCTATAAATCACTGGATTATTATTTCACGGAAAAACAAAGTACATATTTGTAATCGGGACGAAATACTTCTTCTAAAAAATCTATTCGTACAGTATTTGGCGAAAGTGGAATATTCCCTATTATCAGTCTCATACCTGCTATTTACCTTGATTAACTTCCAATCAATGTTAATTGACGACTTGAATTGTACCCGCCTCCTGACGTCACGAGGCAACATGGCGGAATTAGTTGGTATAAATCCTAATTTCGCAAGTTGACGCCTGCTTCACGGCGCAACACTTATCACGCTCTAACTTTTATTCTATTCATTATTTGGACAATATTTAAATGAATAATATTTAGTAAATATATCATTCTTTGCAATAGCGTTTATTTCGATTTTTTTGACAAAGTCGTTAGCTTGTTATAACAATGTACGCATCATACATGTGAAAATTATCAACGACTAAAGTTTTCTCAATAATTTATTTGACAAAAAACTACTGATCGGATTTCGACAAAACCTCTTTAAAAATATGCATCAGACTGTTTAGACAAGAAATAAACTAACTTTCTAGATAGAAAGTGCACTGAACGAAACTTTGCAGCATAGAGTAATATGCAGGGTATGTGTTTTTATCTAAAATACGCACTCTTGACGTGCGGATGAGCCGTGAAAAAGTGCACGCTGCATATTACTCTATGCTGTAAATTTTCGTTCAGTGCACTTTCTATCTAGAAAGTTAGTATATTTCTCGTCTTAACAGTCTGATGCATTCTTACAAAGAATCCTTGTCGAAATCCGATCAGTAGTTTTTTGTCAAATTAATTAATGAGATAACTTTAGTCATTGATAATTTTCACTTGTGTGATGCGTACATTGTTATAACAAGCTAACGACTTTGTCAAAACAATTGGAATAATCGCTATTACAAGGAATGATATGTTTGCTAAATATTATTCATTTAAGTTGTCCAAATAATGAATAGAATAAAAGTTAGAGAGTGATAAGTGATGCGCCGTTCAGCAGGCGCCAGCTTGCGAAATGAGGATTTATACCCAATACTAGTCACGTGACCTATCGATCGTTTTAAGCTCCGCCCATTTCGAGTCGTCAATTGGCCAAAATAGGTCTACTTATTTTATAACGATATTACTGACCAGAGATATGACAATCCAAAATATAATTTTTATCACAATTTGTCAAGTGTGAGTAAATTGTTTGTCTTACCTTCATCCATATCACGGGAGAAGAGGTTGTGTACTCGGCCTGTTGGCGTGGTGTTGAAGAAACTCATTGAACCATGTAGGATCGAGTCAAAGAGTCTCTCGTGCAGTCGACCGGAGGCATACAATGTGGCCTGGAATAAGAAGGTAACACTTCCTCAAAATATTCACTCCGTTTTCATGTCTAGTCCCATCATTTGCAATTAGAAAATTGTGTTTAATATACCAACCAATTTCACTTCAAATCCCATCAACAACAGGCTATAAACCTGAATACTAACGTTAAATTATCACCTTTTTACTTTTAAGGACTAATAGGTCAAAACAACATGCTTCAAGGGAACTGGGAAAATACAAAAATGCAAAAACTTGCAAAAAAGGGGCCAATAGTCTGGAGGATTACTGTAAAAAATCATAACAATCGTGCACTTTGGGGTAGAAGCATGAAATTTTGTTCTAAATAATAAATATATTTATTAGTTATTTAATAAAATAAATTAATAATATATCAATATCCATATTATTATCTAACTATAATTATGAAATAAATACATTAACAAAAATAACATAAAAGTAAAACATTAAATAAATTTATTGAAACATTTACATGTGGAAATATCAAAATTAAAAGACGCCATTCAAATTAAAAGCTTGGTCGATGAATTTTTAACTTGGTAGTCGTTACTCACTAACCAAAACATAACTAATCCAAATCCATCGACCAAGCATTTAATTTTGAATGGCGTCTGTTAATTTTGATATTTCCACATGTAAATGTTTCAATAAATTTATTAAATGTTTTATGTTATTTTTGTTAATATATTTATTTCAAAAGTTAGATAAAAATATGGATATTGATATATTATTTATTTATAATTAATAAATATATTTGTTATTTTAAACAAAATAATGAGCTTGGCCACACTTCTAGATCTCACTACTTTATGCAGTTGAACCAATTGTATCTTCCTCGTTTTCGGCTTGGCCTCTTTTTTGCAAGTTTTTGCATTTTTGTACGGTATATCAATAATTTTTTTTTCAAGTAGAGGAAATTACTTTATTATGATCATTCAAAATAAAATCTCTCACTGAAAATTACAAGGTTTGAGCATCGCAGTTATAAATAATAATAAATAAATAAATAAATAAATAAATAAATAAATAAATAAATATGTATTTACTATTTAGAGTCTACCACTCAGTTATATAACTGATTTTCGGGGGGGGGGGACACTGAACAGTAAATCAAAGCGACTAAGCCTACCCTGTAGGCCCCGACGCAATCGACGAGTGAGCGATAACCAACCAAAGATCAATATTTTTAATAGGAAATATAGCAATCAGTGGTATGGACAGTGCGAACACCCGCAAATCAACGCCAGAATCAACAAAGCCGATTCAGAACAACTCTGAATTTATTATGTGCTTCGTTGCTAGGACGGCTCCAAAGTCACAGTTTACAAACTTTCACAAACTCTCAAGACACGAACTGATGGACATAAGTCCAAATCAGAAGTTAAAAAACTTCTGACATTGGCAGGAATCGAACCCTGGACCTTCTGCATTGGAAACAGATACGCTAACAACAAGACCAACGAGCCACACAAATAACACAAAGATACCTATTTATTATTTCGACCACCACTCGTATGCACCTCAAATGTCAATTAAAATAAAGATCAAATTATTTAAGCTTTGATATTTTGGCTTCTCAAACTTTATCCATTGGGGGCCCACGCCAATCCGTTTCTCAACAAAACACGAATTAAATAATTTGTTATATTTCCATTATCTCAGCTTCCGGTTATCTAATCCAATTACCGTTTGTAAAGCAAATGGCCACTGAGATGACTGACATCGGCGCAAAATTTGACTTCTAAACATTATCCATTGAGAGCCCACAAACCGACAGGTCATTCTGAAACTCTATGCCAATCCGTTTCTTACCAAAACACGATTTTTTTTTTGCATTATCTAAGCTTCCGGTCATCTAATCCAATTACCGTTTCTAAAGCACATGGTCACTGAGATGACTGACATCGGTGCAAATTTTGGCTTCTCTAACATTATCCATTGAGGCCCCACAAACTTAAACATCCTTAGCTAACTAACTAACTAGCCAGCCAGCCAGCCAGCCAGCCACCAACCCACCTAACTGAAGAAGAAAGTATTTTTGAACGATCTTGACGTCTCAATAACTTCTAGACGCATCAGCAGATCGGGATGAAACTTGAAATGGGTCATCTTATAGTAAAAGCCAATCGATTTCAGCAAGTTGCAGGTTTTTATTTCCCATGGTTTCGCGTCAGCAACACCGTGTTAATTGTCAATGTAGGCGTGCGGTAATAGGCGCTTAGTGGAAGCGGAGCCGCGCGTGGCTTGGCCCAGTGCGCTTCCGCGCACCGGATATAATATATAATAATATAATATAATATGATTATAATTAGGGCTGTGCGAGCAGGGTTTTTTTAAGTCGAGCGAGATCGAGCGAGAATTTGAAAAAAATCTTGAATCTCGAGCGAGATCCGAGATCGAGCGCGATCGAGCGCACTGAAATTAGCCGGCTTAGGCCTGTTGTAGGACCCCAAAGAAAGAATCACCTATACACAAAATAATTAGGCCTAGGCGGCTTTAAAAGTAAAAATAGGGCCTACTTAAAAATAATATTTAAAAAGTAAACATTTCTCAGTTCAGTGCTTAAGGGCGTAGCCCTAGGCCTAGGGCAGGCGTGGAGTAGGCCTAGCCCTAGCCTATCTCAGAGGTCCTAGGCTTAGGCCTAGGCTACATGTTGAACGAAATATAATTTTTTGTTTCTAACTTTATTAGTTTAATCACATTAATTTGGTAGTGAAAATAATAAGTAACAACACCTACAGCGGCCTCAGTGTAATACCCCTTTAATCAAGGATCCTTTAATGAATGTCGTAAGAAACCGATAAAGTAGTTTCTCCGTTGGAGTCGATAACGAGTCGATAAAGTGCTCTCTGCTCTCTACCGCCAACTTCACAAATCACGCTTCAGTTCAGTAGCTCGCACGATAGAGTGCGCTACCAGTGACCAGTCAAAATGCGCGATCTGTGTGCGCGTCGACAGACGCATGCGCATTGGCAACGAATTTGTGAAATTTCGTCTAGGCCTAAAATAAAATGTAGATGGATGTCTTGTTGTCATTTATTGGGTGTATGCTAGTGCTAGAAGTACCTAGCCTAGCTTTCGTTCTGTAGAGAAAAGTGTTTTAAAGTGAAGCCTATTTTATGCGTCATTTGTTAGTAGGCCCTAGGCCTCCGATCTTCGGGTTTATCAAAGCTCCGATCACGGAATGGAACCGGGACTCAGGCCTAGGCCTATAGCCATTGGCCTAGCTCATCTAGGCCTAGAGATTTCTCGGCAATGTGGCATGGCAATATGAAATTATTACGCAAAAATCGGGGAATAAATATTACTTTACCACGTCGCATAACGCAAGGTCCCGCATAATTACGACCACCGTGGTCCGTGACGGAGATATCTCAAGACTAGATTTTTCGAGCAATTTGAGATCGAGATCGAGCGAGACTCGTTTTACCGAGCAGTATGATCTCGAGATCGAGCGAGATTCGAGCAGCACTTTAATCTCGCTCGAATCTCGAAAAGTCGAGACTCGCACAGCCCTAATTATAATAATAATCATAACTCAGTTCCAACTATAATTGGTTGAGAAGTGGTTTTCCACCATTATCTAGGGCTGATGGCTTATTCAAGCCGGCTGGGATGCTGACCTCATTAATACGTCACTCCTGTCGTCGCACGTTGGGCCAATCACAATGAACATTACTGAATTTTCGACCAACCACAGCGCAGCTTGCTTGCGCGCTAGTCTTCAGACACACTCGATATCGGAGTAGAAGAATATCGCATGTACAGTTTGAGGCGCAAAACATGGCGGCCAAAAGTTATATGTGATTCAATTCGAACTTGAAACAAATTATCTGTTTATTGTTCTGAAATAAAAATTTAAATTACACGTGTAATTTTATTGAAAAATAGTAGAACAAACGATAGTGAATGTGTTTGAATTTAAAAAAATTCGAATTATCCAAATCATTTAACATGCAAATCCCTATTAGCATGTGAACATACATGGTACTTGGTTCAAATTACGTCATATTTCGAAATATCCGAGTTTGAATTTTCGAGAGCCGACTGTATTTTAATTTTCGTGAAAACTGTTCAAACTTTCAAACACCTGTGGTGTCAGTTAGCCGAGCAATGTGTGGCTCAAATGCATGTCATATTAAAGGGATATCAAACAAGTAAAATAGTAATAAGTCTGGACCAGCACATCCACCAAAGAAAGTACTACCTATGTGACTTCTGAACCGGCACATTCATCATCCAATTTTTTTGTTTTTAAACTTGTACCAGTAATCTAAGAACCATTTTTCACATGTCAAATAATGGGTGACCTCACACCACTACACATTAGTAGGCCTAAAAATAAAAATAATTTTTTTTCAAACTTTGAACTTTTTTTCACTCAAACTTGATTTTTTTTTAAGCCTGAGTTTGAGTTTGAATTTTGAACGTTTGCACATCCCTAGTGCTATCCATACTTATTATTCTATAGTTATTAGGGCTGGACAAAAAAATCAATATTTCGATATCGATATTTGATTTCATATCGAAATATCAAAATTTACGCAAAAATGCTAAATTTAGTAATTTTGGTGGAGGTGCCGGGTAGGTAGCCTAAATTAAATTAACCTGGCTGGTGCATTTGGTGGAGGTACCGGGTCATAAAACGCGATTGTGAGATCATAAAAATCGTTAAATAGGTTTATGGTGATACCTTATCAACCCTATTTGGCCACAAATTATGAAAAATAAAACCACTCTTTAATTTTTATTTTTTTTTTTACAAACAATTACATTTCGATATATTGATATCATATAAAAAAATTTCGTGTGATATCGATTATTGAATGATATGTCATAGCCCAGCCCTATTATTTATATTATTGAGTTCTTTCAATAGATATTTTCAAGCCTATTGAAAATATAATGAACACCATACCTTTGTAAATACAAACCCTCTGAGAAAGCTGGTAATCAGTATTGCCCCAATAGTGCTGGTGTATACAAGCCGGAACTTGTTGAAATCTGGGTTGTCATTCATATTGTGACTGATCACCGTCGTGTTGTTAACCGTTATCGTCGTGTTCTAAACAAAGAAATTAACATAAGTGTTAATTCAATTTAAAAATAGTAAGACATTCCACACAATATTATTATGATTGGAGATGTGTAAAAAGAGCATTTTCAAAATGGATATTAAAAAACCTGTTGTGGGATAGGGAAATACCTACATACACATAGCAAAAACTTGTAAAAATACAGCCAAACCTTACACACTCAAAAGAAATGAGATCTAAAAAACCAAGCTCATTCTACTCTTCCACATTTGCACATTCATAATTCATAAACGTGCAGTGTCCCGTAACAGCATCCTTGAAAAGCTTGGCAAAATAGAATTTGCAATATTAATTTAACATAATTGTTCATCCAAGTTCTTTTTTTCTAATTAATTTAAACCTAATATCATGCAAATTCTATTTTGCCAAGCTTTTCAAGGTTGCTGTTACGGGACACTGTACATTTATGAATTAAGAATGTGCAAATGTGGAAGAGTAGAATGAGCTTGGCTTTTTAGATCTCATTTCTTTTGAGTGTGTAAGGTTTGGCTGTATTTTTACAAGTTTTTGTTATGTGTGTGATCTCATTACTTTTTCAAGTTCCATTGCAAAATTATTTGTTAAAATATAATAATTTTATCAAAGTTGATTTAATTTCTATGGAATTACCAATTAACAATAGGATGTAAAATATCTAGTGGCCCAAAGACTTGCTTTTTGTAAACAATGTAGTCGATCATTGTCAAGTAACTATAGTTACTTGTTGATTATATTCTTGTATAAGGCTTATATTGAAACCTTTATTTGGAAGCCTTCCAGCAAACTTTTTCAACTTTTTCTTTCAAAAGACCCTATATCACTATTACCTTAATGTCCATGTAAAATATGAACGTTGTAGCCCCACCCGTTTGGTCAGAATCGCGGGCCGATTGAAACTGACGAATTAGACCGTAGTAGCAGTAGCTAGCTAGCTACTAGGGAAACGCCAAAGTTGTTGATAGACGAGTGAGGGACCCATGTGTTGAGTACCCGGGAACGTCCCCTTTCCTCCCCAATACCTAAAGCTGGATCTAGCCCAGTATGGGGAATGATACCGGGTATTCAATACATGGCTCACTCACTCGTATATCAATGACTTTGGCGTTTCCTTAGTCTAGTTGGCTAAGGCGCCCTTATACCCGAAATATGGGAGACCTGAGTTCAATCCCCTGCTCGGGTAAGATTTTGTAGTTTATGGATTGTATTTAACAAAATATTAAACATGTTTTGAAATGCATATAATGCAGTTTAGTGTTTAGTCTACATCAACTGTGACAATACTATGGAAAACATAGCCAGCACAAAATACGAGTAAAGATTGCAAGGTTTACTCAATCTCCCAGCAAAAATTAAGGGTACCTTGAACATACAAGTTTTGATAGACCTAGTTTGTCACTGCATAACATCATTTCAAATATTTTTCCACTGCCTTCATTGCAACCGAGTAACATCTAAGAAGCAAAGATTTTTTCAAAAGAAAAACCATTGTCATTAAAAGAATTCCTACACATTGGCAGTCTATTTTTCAGTTTATTATTTCTTGTAGGTTTAAATCGAAATGGATTGTGCTCATTTTGTTAGCAGTTCTCAGTTACCTGCTCACGGATGTCTGTTTAAAATTTCGCCTCAATCTATTAAGCCGTTCGGCCGTATGGGACCGGACAGACAGACATTTAACATTTAACATTTAACATACAGAATTAATCACGACTAAGGCCCGATCGAGCTGCGTTGTAGACTACGTTCGCTGCTCTCACTCGTCTAATTATCCGTAAAGTGATTTTTAACATGTTTCAAGTCATTTTATCACCAAGAAGGAATGCTCGTATCCCAACCAAATTTGGCATGTGTTGTCAGGTACCTAAATCCCCTTGATTTTGATAGTTTTCAAGTTCACATCACGTTTCATGACGGCTGGGTGACACCTCGAAATCACCCCAACTCTGCTTGCTGTATAAGGTGCCTGAGTGTGTAGCGCACCGCGGCTTGGCTGCGGCGCCCTAACGGGCACCTAGATTCAGTGTAAGATGACACTATATAAAACCTATTTTATACCAATTTTTAAGTAGGCCCTATGCGGCAGAAAACTGGGACAATGTGAGATTGAGAGGAGAGTCAGATGCAGGCGGCAGAGATGAAATTCCTGAGGAGCACAGTGGGCAACACGAGAAGGGATAGAATAAGAAACACGGACATTAGAGAAATGCTAGGTGTAGAGAAGTTAAGTGACATGATAGGAAAGACACAGGTTGAGATGGTATGGACATATGAAACGATGGGGAAAAATAGGATGCCCTTGGCATTGTGTCAAGCTCGAGATATCAAATACTCGCACGTGGTCGTTTGGACCAACTTTTTTTTAAACAGTTGGCATCTGTACAGTTCGCATGCGCGGACCCTGTACCTCCATTTACCTTCCTAAAATACCTATCACCAGTGACCGATAGTTAGACGAGTCAGTGTTGAGAAGAACTTCAGCAAGAATAATCCATGTGTTCTGATGCCCAGACATTACGACCGCTGCACTAAAGTTAGCAATAACATGAGTGTACTCCACCATTATAATCAATGGTGTGATTAAAATAGTGCAACTTATCAATCCAAAAATATGTTTAATATAACTAGAACAATACATGTAGACTGTATCATCAATAAAACTAGGAAAACGTCAAAGTCGTTGTAAGACAAGTGAGCGAGTCATGTGTTGAGTACTTGGTAACATTCCATTTCCTACATAAGGCTGAATCCAGAATGGGTCTTTCCTCCCTAGAATATCATAGGCTAGAGTGGCGTATTATGACCTTACAGTTGACGCGCGGATGCGCCCTAATACCAACTAAACTCAAACCCCTATCAGATGGAAAAAACACATTTTGAAAACATGAATTTCGCGAAAACTCGAATGAACAAAATTATATGAAACTGGTCAAAACGCAATTAACTTGCGAAGTTGAACCTTTTAGTCTGGAAAATGTAGGGGGATGGTGGAGGTGCCGGTCCAGACCGAACTTTACGCGTGCGGTAGGTGTTTTTTTTCATTTTTTTTCTTTTTGTTATTCTTTTTTAATTTTTTTTTTCCCTTTTTTTCCTTCATTCTTTTTTCCTTTTTTGTATTTTTTCTTATCTTTTTTCCTTTCCTTTCCTTTTCGTTTCCTTTTTCCTTTTCTTTTTCTTTTCTTTTCATTCCCCACTCTTTTTTATATTTGATTCATTCATAAATTGCATTTTAATATCCTTGTTATTTGTTATGAAATTTGCTGAGTTTTTATTGCATTGTTGTAATATTAGTATTTCAAATATTAACTTAACTGTAGTTGATTGTTGTGTCTGCATCTTTGTAATTAGATTTATTTAATATTTAATACAATTCAGAAATTAAAAAATCCATCCCGATCGGGGTTCGAAGCCGAGTCTCCCACATTCCAGGTACGCGCCTTAGCCAACTAGACCACCGAGACGGTAACTACTTAATTTCTGTATTGTCGTTACATCGTCGTTAAGTTTCCCCGTTGGGGAGGTCCTCCAACTCCCTATACCGCCCTGGGTTAAATAAAAAGTCGGTTTTTGGCGTTGGGAATCTAACGTTCCGCGCGACTCTGTGTGACGATTGATGGAACTACTTCAATAAAAGTACGTCACTTTTCTACTAGTAGTTAACAGTCGATGAAAACAAATGGCGGAAACGTCAAAATATTAAATACGATCGAATGTTGGCGAATGTTTTGGCATAAAGCAAACTCTCTTTATTAATGAGGATATTTCTGATGGAGTAGACCTAAGCTTAGGAGCTAGGCCGACAATATGTATTGTTCAAGATTTCGATTTGAGTGCCTAGGGCGTACTTACGTCTGAAAACTGTATTGTGGCCTTGGGCCTAGGCTACACTTACGTCCGTTAGGCTTGAACAAGGCATATCTCAAATTATTCCGCACGAAAATGTCACTGACGCCTGCGCAACACTTTATAGTACAATAATAAATCAAAAGTAAATCGTTTTAAAAGACTAGGGCCCAGGGCTAATATGATTGAAATAAAATTGAAGTTTGACGTTTCGTCTGTTGTTTGTTGATTTCAGCGTCACTGCACATCGATAATCTACTGACCGTATTTAGCGTGCAGTGCTTTTATTAGTTTCACATTGGAGCCGCTCTCAGCGCGCAGGACGTTAGATTCCGTTTTGACTTGGGAGTAAGGGGACCTCCCCAAAGGGGAAACTTCTTTATCGACTCTGCCATAAGTGAAAAATACAGCCTTCTGAAACTTGGTTATAAATGTAAACAAACTACTCAATCACTGCCTACTTGAAACCTTTTATACATTTTAAGAAGTCACTGCCTACTAGAATCATTTTATACATTTTAAGAAGTCACTGCCTACTGGATCTTAATTACTTTTACCAAGTTTTAGATTTAAGAGACTGGTACTTTACAATACCCCTTCAAATTTTGAACAATTTCTTGAAATTTTTCAACATTTATAATGCTTGAAAGCACCAGACAAATTAAAGGATTTTTTTTTTTTATTCTTAATCCTGCTTCAAAATCTGATAACAATACAATAATCCTCTGGACAATGACAAATCTGAACATCAGCTTATTCCACAAAAATCTAAACAAACTAGATCACACTTTGTTCTTTTACCGCTACCCAGGGACTTTAATATACAATATCATAAATTCAAGCAACCCAAAATTTAGAACTCATTGAATGTTCCAACTACCTCCATTGACAAACACTAACAATATCAATTACTCAACAATTGAAAGGCTGTTTACAATACCCCTTCCAAAAATAAATTATTTGAAGAAATGGAATTTATTTATTTTTGATATTAACTCCTTCAACCATTGAAACACTATATTAAATTATTTACTCCATTAAAAAAACAAAAACACCAATTAAATAATATCATCAACTTAAAATCTTTCAAATTGGAAATTATGAACAACCTTATTAAAATGTACTAGTATTTATCAACTTCAGCAACACCAATTTCCAAGAATCTTTATGAAAATGTCTATTTATTCATTTTCCACTCCACAATAAACTATTCCAAATCTATCATCCCACAGAAAAAATATCATACCATCAAAAAGTAGTCAAACCAGCAAATTGAAGACAAGATTGACAACCCCTTCAAATTGACCAATAAAGAACAAAAAAGTACATTGGAATGCACACAATGAAAGACAATGAATAACTACTTCAATTGAAAAACCTTTCAAACTGACCAACCAAGAACAAAAAATGTACCAAGAAATGTACATCAACCATCATAGTTAATCATCAAATCAGTGAACTACCCCTTCAAATAGACAACCCCTTCAAACTGACCAACATAGAACAAGTGAGGAAAAGAACAACTCCGAGATCCACAGCCCTATCTAGTTTTCTGTTATTAATGGAGGTGCCGTCACGTTGTTGTTAGTAGGAGGTGCTCGTTCGTTCCCTGGAGATCGCCAGTCATCTAGAGGTCTTGAATTGACGTTAGTTTGTCGATTTTTGTACCCATCATTGTTGGCATTTGTTGCAAAGTTGTGGTAGTAGGTGTTTTCATAGTTCCTATTTTGACTAGGTAACCAAATCAGTCTGTCACTTTCTAATCTTTCCAAAAGATTTACGATTTTAGTGGCATCGTTGTCTATATGAATGAAATGGAAACGAATTTCCATAGGAAATGTTTGAGCAGTTGTTTTTACCATCGTTTCATGTGGTATTGGGCAACTGAGATATCCATTATGACGCAACAAACGTTTGAAGTATACTGATGGTAATCCCTGTTTACCACCTTCGTAGGATGCACTATATATGTGTTTTCATGAGAACATCTTGAGCGTTGTCTCCCCAAAAATGATTAATGAATTTTTCTTTAAAATCTTCAAAGGAATCAAACTCATTTCCCAGCATCCATGGTATGCATTGACCCTTCAAGCATTGTAGAGTGAACGCCAACCTCCTGTTGTTATTTACCGAATAGTTCTTGAATCGGCTTTCTAACAAGTTTAGAAATTCAATGGGATGAATACCTCCATCTCCCATGATATTATGCCCTCTCTAAGTAGTTGGTCTCCTACACCGCTATCGTTTGCATAAACGGTAGTTCCCGTAACGCCTGTTACCCCTTGAGTTTCCAAATCTTGAATCTTTTTTGTATTGGTTAGAATAGAATTTTCCAACTGCTTTGTATTGGTTAGAATAGTGTGTTCCATCTTCTTTGTATTGGTTAGAATAGTATTTTCCAGACCATTGCAAGCTTCTTGAAAGTTTTTATCATCTAATTCTCGCTTTTCTTCTACTTTTGAGACTTCTTTTTGTACTTCTTCTAATTTCTTGCCATTATCATCAAACATGACATGGATATCCCTTATCAATTCCATAGCACGCCCTTCTTTGGCTTCAATGTCCTCCACATCTTCAGTTACTTTAAGCTTCACATCTATGAATTGTTTTTCTAAGGTGTAGAAAAGTCTGTCATATTTTTCTTCTAATCCATTTTGGATGACATCCATTCGTTGATTTACCTTATCGATTTCATGTTTAACAACCTCTAGTTTCTCGTCCATAATCTTACCCACTTCATTTTTAATGCTACACATGTCATTTTTCAAGCTACCTTCCATGGTACCCATTCTATTTTCCAGGCTACTTAGTTTAGTCTCCAAGAAATTCATTAAAAAACTTATTTCTGGACTTAACTCCAAACATCCCTCCGTCGAAGTGCTAGTCATATCGGTTGCCAAGTGCCTATCTAAACCACTATCCATTTGTCCCAATTCTGTCCTCCCTAAATCTTGAGAAACAATTTGCAACCCTAGCTCTATTTCATCAATAGCAACACCTTCACTTTGACTAGCCATTATTCCAAAGCCTAGGTTTATTTGTAGCCAAGTGTGTAATTGTGACCCCTAATCTCTGCGTGACATTATCTTCAGTAAGACCACCCAACGTTGGGCTGCCAAATTGTAACGAATACAGCGCTCCCCCTAACATTTGACCTTCTTTTAGGCTACCATATATTAAAACTCATCCACCTCGGCTAGCCTACACAGTCAATGAGCAACACACTTGGCATACAAATTAACACATAATTAGACATTTATTTTTAAACCAAGTAATAATACTACAGCCATTATTTAGTGAAATTGATCTGCTTGATAACGACCACATTGGACATTAAAAGTTTATATCATACGACCTTCTTTGGCTGTTGTGTTTGAGTATGATTTTTCACCCATCTGTAGTCTTCTCTTGTGAGTCCTTATACTTCTAATCTTCTTACTTCTCTTCTCTTGAAATCTTCTTAAAAGTATATTTATAGGTGCCAAGTTGCAGACACATAAACTATAATTGAAATTAGTTTTTAAATGAATCACTTCTGCTTTTTTTACTAGAGCAAAAACTCCTTGACCTAACTCGATTCAAGTAGCATCCAAGATGGCTATTCTGTTCCTGGTCAAATTCATTGTTTCAAAGTTCTAGATTTTGTATCTTTTTTACACATCACATAAAACACTTTTTAATATTTACTTATTTTTTATAAATTTAAATTTGCTGTATTTACCTTTAATAATCATTATCAGAACATTATTAAAACTTTAAATAATATAATTTATTTTACCATAAGTGAAAAATACAGCCTTCTGAAACTTGGTTATAAATGTAAACAAACTACTCAATCACTGCCTACTTGAAACCTTTTATACATTTTAAGAAGTCACTGCCTACTAGAATCATTTTATACATTTTAAGAAGTCACTGCCTACTGGATCTTAATTACTTTTACCAAGTTTTAGATTTAAGAGACTGGTACTTTACAACATTATAAATATGTTTGTTTGGTCAATTCAACAGCAACAGTTTTTCGATGCTTTAAGTGCGGCGCACAATTGGCATAGCATAAGCGCAGCACAACGCAAGCGTAACATAAGCGCAACACAAGGAATGTAGGCGCGCACAATTGTCATAACGGAAGCGTGGCGTAAAGAAACTACAAGGCTGTGCAAAGTTTTAGAATGCTCGTTATCAGATGACTGCATGTCAACTTTGCGTTTGACATTTCGTCTTTGAAACCATATTTTGCAGTAGCCTATTGTCATAGAGATGCGGATATTGCCTAAAATACGTAATTAGCAGCTCGTCGCTAGACGTCGACTCAACTTCATACTCGATAATGACGTCGTCTTCTGTGAGTTCGTCCATGATTAATAATTTTACACTGACACAAACAACAATAGTTGTGAATTTGATTTAACTGAAAGTGGGCGTTTGTGTTGAGTCGTGTTGTTTCTGGATTCCTATTGGTCAAACGCAAGCGCAAGCATAAGAAATATAAAATATAACCATCTCTTGCGCTGTGCTTCCGCGCCTACGCTATGCATACGTGAATTGTGTGTTCAAGCAGCCAGGTGCACTTGTTTATATTTCTTGCGTTGTGCTTGCGTTGCGCTACGCTTATGCTATGCCAATTGTGCGCAGCACTTTATTGTTCCATCCATTCAAGTTCTATAATGAAACGACAATACAGAAGTTAAATAGTAACCGTCTCGGTGGTCGACATGGCTAAAGCGTCCACCCGGAAAGTGGGAGACTCGGGTTCGAACCCCGATCGGTATGGATTTTTTAATTTCTGAATTGTATTAAATATTAACGATTCCACCTACGGGAGTGTTTCCCGACTATCCAAATCGAGAAATAGATTTATTTAGTTGTCCTTTGTAAATCATTTTTTTTAACTGAATAGGATAAATGTTAAATGAATTAAATAAAAAAAAGTACAGTAAACAGACAATGCAACAGCGTTCTATGACGTCACAGGCTTCACGGAAATAGACCGTCAAAATAACGACACGTCCAAATATTTAATTTTTGTTAGGAATAGATTCTTGGTCAGAATGATTGATTCTAGGGGTGGTCAAAAAAATCAATATTTCAATATGATATCGATAATTGGAAAAAATTTCGATATCAATATTTGATTTCATTTCAAAATATCTAAATTTACACAAACAATGCTAAATTTCGAAATTTTGGTGGAGGTGCCGGGTAGGTAGTCTAAATTAAATTACCCTGGCTGGTGCATTTGCTGGAGGTGCCGGGTCATAAAACACGATTGTGAGATTGTAAATAGGTCTATGGTGACACCTTATCAACCCTATTTGGCCAAAATTATGAAAAATAACACTCTAAAAAAAATAGTTTTTTTCTTTTTTACAAACAATTACATTTCGATTTCTCGATATCATATCGAAATTTTTCGTGTGATATCGATATATGTCATAGCCCAGCCCGAATTGATTCTAACTTTTTTGAATCAATGTCATCCCTAACTTTAGGCTATTCCACCGCGTTTTTCTATTTTCCAAATTATGCTACTAAGTCAAAATATAGTGAATGGCATTGAAACATGGCTATTTTAGAAAATCAAAAATATTTTTTTCCAAATTTTTCTGATCCGGTACACGGCCAATATAGCCACCTCAAAATAATTTCAAACTTCAATTCGCCAGGGCACACCATTCAACGTACGGTGTTGTGCTTTTGTGACATTAATTTTCAACTGTTTTTCTATGGACTGACTGAGAGAAAACAGATTTATTTTAACAATTGTCTTTCCAGCGAATTTTTTCGTTTGGCGGTATTTTTTACCGATTTGTACCGCCAAACGAAAAAATTCGCAGAAAAGACAATTGTTAAAATAAATCTGTTTTCACTCAGTCAGTCCAAAGAAAAACAGTTGAAAATTATGTCACAAAAGCACAACACCCTACGTTGAATGGTGTGCCCTGGCGAATTGAAGTTTGAAATTATTTTGAGGTGGCTATATTGGCCGTGTACCGGATCCGAAAAATTTGGAAAAAAATATTTTTGATTTTCTAAAATAGCCATGTTTCAAAGCCATTCACTATATTTTAACTTAGTAGCATATTTTGGAAAATAGAAAAACGCGGTGGAATAGCCTTAAGGGGCTCGTTTTTTTTTTTTTTTTTTTTAAACAAAATTTGGGTTTTTATTAGGGTTGCCGTTTGATGTGAAAATCGTGATCAATAATCGGAGGCATGGAATCGATAATCATATCGAAATATCTAGGTGCCCGTTAGGGCGCCGCAGCCAAGCCGTGGCGCGCTACACACTCGAGCACCTTATACAGCAAGCAGAGTTGGGGTGATATTGAGGTGTTACCTAGCCGTCATGTAACGTGATGTGAACTTGAAAACTATCACAATCGAGGGGATTTAGGTACCTGACAACACATGCCAAATTTTATTGGGGTACGACCATTCCTTCTTGGTGAAAAAATGGCTTGAAACATGCTCAAAATCACTTTAAGGATGTTATACTGCTACTACTGCTACTGCTACTACTGCTACTACATCTAATTCGTCAGTTTCAATCGGCCCGCGATTCTGACCAGACGGGTGGGGCTACAATGTTCATATTTTACATGGACATTAAGGTTATAGTAATATAGTAGTCTCTTTTGAAAAAAAAAGTTGAAAAAGTTTGCTGGAAGGCTTCCAAATAAAGGTTTTAAAATAAGCCTTATACACTAGTAACTATAGTTACTTGACACTTGTTGACGGTACAAGCAGAGTTAGGCGGGAAAGTGCGATACGTAAACAAATAGCGGACATTTAAATTTTTCTTCTTTGTGTGAAACGAGAAAAGGTGTCATTATACTCTCATAAAACAAATCAGAAACCGTCCCTGGCCTAGGCCCAGATGTAGAAAATTATTTATAATACAACAGTGTAGGTCTAAAGTTCCATTAGGCTATAGGACTAGATAAAATACTTACATTACATGTTTGACAAGCCTAGCCAACCCTAGGCCAGCACAACCTTGTTCTGACACACTTCCCGCACAAATAACTAGTTTTGATTACTAAAAGCCTAATTCAGATAAACAATAGTATGATTGTCCACCTAGGCTATACAAAAATGTACGGAAATAATACACCTATTCTTTTCATTGCAATGACCCCACGCAAAACTCCTGTCACTATATAAAAACAAAAACAAAAACTGTGCAAATTTTCGATGTTCTTTTGATAATCATTTGATTTACATGGCTGTGGATGCAGTGAAAGGTATAAAATAACATTAGTTGTGCGCTTGTTGTAGCATGGGAAAGTTTTAATTGGCCGTGAGTCGTCGTTTATACCATGGTTATACCACCTATACCCAGGATGTACATGAATCCGGGTCTAGATATTTTACATCCTATTGTTATTGCTAATACCATAGAAATTAAATCAACTTTGATAAAATTATCATATTTTAACAAATAATTTTGCAATGGAACTTGAAAAAGTAATGAGATCACACACATAACAAAAACTTGTAGAAATACAGCCAAACCTTACACACTCAAAAGAAATGAGATCTAAAAAAAGGGCCAAGCTCATCTACCCTTCCACGTTTGCGCATTCTTAATTCATAAACGTACAGTGTCCCATAACAGCATCCTCGAAAAGCTTGGCAAAATAAAATTTGCATGTTATTACGTTTAAATTAATTAGAAAAAAGAACTTGGATGAACTATTACGTTTAAATTAATAATCGCAAATTCTATTTTGCCAAGCTTTTCGAGGATGCTGTTATGGGACACTGTAAGTTTATGAATTAAGAATGCGCAAATGTGGAAGGGTAGATGAGCTTGGCCCTTTTTTTAGATCTCATTTCTTTTGAGTGTGTAAGGTTTGGCTGTATTTCTACAAGTTTTTGTTTTGTGTGTTATCACTATCATAGACCCAAATCGATTATCATTACAAATTCCAAATTGAGCCTAGGAAATTGGAAAAACGCAAAATTGTATTACTAATACAAGAGATCATTAAGGATTAGAATGTTTAAAAATAAATTGAGGGCTAATTTACAATTACACAGTCTTTATTGTAACACAAAGACTTGTTGCATGGGCATAGGCGCCGAGTTTTGATTTTGGGGGGGGGGGGCTCAATGTGGAAACAGCTGGGGTCTGGGGCGAAGCCCAAGCCGCCGGAGGCTCACACTGTTGGTGAAAATTTTTGGGGCCTACATTTTGTTTGATGGCCTGAAACGATATTTCAGGTGTGAAAATACGATGAAAGAATTGCATTAATATGTCATATCAAACAAATAACTAACCATAAGATAGGGTAGTCATGCAACTAATAATACTCTCTCAGGTGAAATCTTATGACTGTATAGGGTCATTCAAAGTGCACTGCTCTATTGACAGTTTTTCTCCAAAAATGTCGTTAGAAAACTAATTTTCGACATAGGGGGCCGAGCGAGACGGACTGTCAAAGATCCATAACTAGAGATGTGCAAAAATGGTGACAACGAAATTCGCGATTTTTTTTTAAAGTTGCAATAACCCCTTCAAATTCAGTTTGCACATGAATCTCATGAATTGTGATTGAATGGTACCAATTTCCAATTCACGAATTTTCGCGAAATTTTAGTTGATACCGCGAACTAGTGGCGAAATTAGCAATTATGTCCTTAAATGCGAATTAGGTCACGAAATTTTTAAAAAATTAAAAAATTTCAAAGTTTTGGTGGAGGTGCCGGGTCGAAGTCGAAATTAAATTAATACTGGCTGGTACATATGGTGGAGGTGCCGGGTCATACAACGCGATTGTGAGATCGTAATAATCGTTTGAACAAGAGTAAGCTCAAAATACTTCACCATATCAAAAGATATTACATAAAAAATGCATAATTTCGTAAATTTGGTGGAGGTGCCGGGTAGACGAAATTAATTCTGGTAAAAACTGTCAGAAACTTTGAAAACTGAAGGCTGAAATTGAGCTTAAAATTAAAACTGATTCTGAACTTCACTCTCATGAGCTTGTTTTTCTTTTAAATCATTAAAATCAATAAAATTATTCTGAAACTTTTTTTTTTTTTTTAAGTTGTGCATGAGAAAATTGTGTTTTTTGGTAAATCGCGACAAATCGCGAATTTTTATTTTTAAGGCGCGAATTTTCAAACTTTAAAAAACCATTTTTGCACATCTCTATCCATAACACACTAGCCACACGTCAGTCAGCAACCCTATACCAAAGAAAGAATGATCTCATAGAAAAAACGTGAAGTGGGAAAAAGACATAATTTGTCGATGTGCATTGACTCGAACTCAAAGGGCCATTTAGTGAAAAAATCTGGTAATCCTGTTAGCAATTGAACCCTTGGAATTTTTTACTTATACACTTTAGAGCTTACTCCGCAGTGGGGGCTGAGCCCCCCATGAATCAGAGCTGGGGGGGCTTGAGCCCCGTCGCCCCCCGTACTCGGCGCCTATGGCATGGGGTGTCACTTTTTACATATTTCGACAGTAAGGGCCGACAAAGGTCGCATCTAGCGAGCAAGATCTCCTCGACATTCCAGCTCAATCTTATCTCCTCCCGAACCCCTCGTTGTCGTTCTTTGAATAAAAAAAACTTCCACACTTGACTCATCTTGTTAGGCGTCGTCACAAGTAATGGAAAGGCCCTTGGGAGGAAGAAACATCACAAATTCAATATAATTGGGCAGACTGACGCTAGAGAAGTTCACGCCACAACACGTCGAGCAGTACTTAATACTGCTGATCGCAATCGGGCAATGTTTTCATCTCGCGCTGCGAGCGCATGCGCACTGGCGGCAGTGGGCGTGACTTGAGCAGCTATTGGCTGCTTCGACAACCAATCGGCGCGTTGATACGACAGCGCGGCATTTTTAGGCACGGCAAACCGCGAAAACATCGATGTCACTATTTAAATCGATAATCATATCATATCAAAATACTTGAGCCAATTATCATATCATATTACTGATATTGATAATCGATTGATATTTCAATTATCGACGGCAACCCTAGTTTTTATATCACCATTTCTCATTACCTCTACTTGTAATATATCAATCAACAAATTAAATGCAAAAGTTCCCGGATAATCAACACATGACTCGCTCACTCGTCTAACAACGACTTTGGCGTTTTCTTAGTCTAGTTGGCTAAGGGCCTTTATACCCGGAATGTTGGAGACCGGGTTCAAACAACGGTCGGGATAGATTTATTATTACTGGATTATTCTGATTATTTCTAGAAAATTATAGAACATGTTTTTGAAATGCATACAATAGGTTTGGAAAACATAGCCAGTACAAAATACGAGTAATGATTGTAAGGTTTACTTCATCTCAGAGCGGAATTTTGGGTTACCTTAAGCGTGCAACATTCTATACACCTTGGTCACGGCATGCAAACATGATATGACGGCCTTGCCATGTTGAAAACACAAGCTAAGCAACATCGGACGTGGTCGGTACATGAGTGGGTGACCACTTGGGAACACCACGTGCTATTGACAAAGAGGGTGAAGCAAGATCGCCAAAGTGTACCCCCGATAGGAAACGATCTTGCACTGTCACCCTTAGCGGCTCTGCGGAGCACAATATACAATGTACAAGTTTCTGGTAGGTATTGGATAAAAAACAAAAAAACATTGTCGTTAAATATGTGACATTTTCAGCCTATTTTCAATTAATTATTTATTGCGAGTTTAAATTGTAATGGATTTTGTTCAAAATGTTAACTGCACTCAAAGTACTTGTACCGGATGTCTATCTAAAATTTCAGCTCAATCTGTTCAGCCATTCTGGAGCAAACTTACTCACTCATTCACTCACTCACAAAAAAACAGATCTTGTGCCGTTTGACTTGCGTTGTAGAACTAAGTCGCTACCTATGCTCCCTCGTCTAATAATCAATGAACTACAGTATTTAGTAAATCAATATTACTAAAAAGTTTCATTGTTCTCTTTTATGTAAACATGCATTTATATTTTATATCGACCAATAAACATGATCATACTTATGCCAGATTCATTATTACCCTTAAGGAGATCATAGAAATAATAAAATTAAGTAAAAAAACACGTTGACTTATTTGACAATAATAGATGTATCAGTCTAAATGATCGCGCGCGACTACTAACGTAACAAACAGGGTCGCGACTACTCTCAGGTTAAGAATGATTAGAATACAATGTTGTAGGCTACAATAAAGAAAGGTAAGCTTTGCATATGCCTACCCCTGATCCAGCACCGATCCAGCGAGCCAGCCACCAGGAGCTGAAGCTCGTGCTGCCCACGTTCAGCAGGATACTGATGCAGACAATGGACGCGATCCAGAAACCTCCCGCCGCCGTGATGTAGCTGATGTAGGTGTTGGCACTGATGGAGCCCTGGTGGCTGGTCTCGGTCTCCGTCAGACGATGGTCGCTGTCCGGGAGGTTCTCCGTTGATCCGGACTCCGGGGCCCCGTGGTCTCCGGTCACAATCTCCTGCTCCTCCGGCTCCTTACCAGCGCTAAACAGCAATCATCACAATCATTACTCATTAGGGGTGGGAAAACAATAACATGTCGATAATTCAAACTTGAACCAAATTAAATACAAGCTAGGACCAAGTAAGTTTGAAAAAGAAGTTAGAAGTTTGGAAAAATGGTTTAGTGAATAGATTTTAAATAATTCAACAATAATGTATATTTAGCACTCACAAGATTGAGGGTCAAGTATAGTAAGCCCTACATATTTGCTAATATTTATTTAATTTTTTATTTGGTTCGTATTTACCGTATTTATATATACACAATTGTAGGCACCACAGTTTTCAGATCTTTATAGAGTCTTCACGAGACAGACATGTATACAGACAGAATAAATTCCTATGGCATGTAAGACTATTTTTAGGTTATGGAAACTTAAATGTTATTTCAAGCCATCAGATTGCATCCAATCTATAGATACCGTATTGGACGTATATAGCGCGATGTCTTTTCCCAAAAATACAATCTCAAAAACAGCACTTGCGTTATTTCCACGCTCTTGCATTTGAAATAGTAGGCCACCAGCAATACAACTCCCGAGCATCAGCTGTTGCGCATCGCCCCGCCCACCCACTCAACGCCAGCCGAACCCGTTATGTGAGGCGGACGGGCGACGTCATCGGGCTCCGCGGAAAAGGACCACGGGAATATCGCCGCGCATCACGGGTTCCACGGAAAATGACTATCAAAATAACTGTGCGTACAATTAAAAAGTTTTTCTTGGGAATCGATTCCCAATCAATGTCATACCTAAATCAGACTGGTGAATTGTGGTTGGCCTATGTGAGCTTGTGCTTGGCCCTACATTGTTATAAAACATAGGACTAGACCCTAATCTAATATGGTTCAAAATGTTTTGTTATAGAGTGAAACTTAAGGCTATTCATTTAATGTAAATAAAAAATGTTCCTTGTACATTTTAATTTTTTTGATTTTTTTTTCTTGAAATCCCGAAATATTTGGGGTCGTGTTATATTCCAGATCGTGCTATATTCGGTACAATACGGTACTAATTGCAAAGTCCATAACATTTTTTATCTTCTAAATATACAAGAATTACATAAGTAACATATGGTGTACATATATTGTAGCTTCCGAGTTCCGCGTTTTCTTGGCATTTGTCGTACTCGTCCGCCATGTTAAGTAGGAGTTGGTGCGGCATAGTATACACTTTCGGCTCCTATCGACTGCCTCCTAAATTTTGACTAGGTACTCTGCGCTTTGGCCGCATACTTCTGACGACACATCCGCTCTGTCAGTACACTATTCACTATTAAGAATACTACAGAGTTTGGGACAGAGCCTAAGAGTTACTAAGCCAATCTGTTTCCTGACCTATATTTGTTGGCCTCGGCGATCCGAGCATTGATCATGATGGCGTAGTCGGTGTCTGTGGCCATCAGCTCATCGTGTGTGCCCTTCTCCGCCATATGTCCGTCCTTCATCACCAGCACCTCATCACAGCGGTTCAACAGCTGAAACATCGGTGGCATTAGGTGCTTCAACTGTTTGGCAACAGCTGATATTGAGGACAGGTTTCACTTTCAATACCACTCTTACATTAGTCAACAAACCTAACAGAGTAGACCAATGGAAGCGACACCAGAAGTAGGTAATCAAAGCCGTTGGTCACCAATTGCTGGCTACCAAAATGTATATAATATTGCCAAGGATTGTTACTTCCATACTTTAGATATACTTATAAATAAAATATTACTCAATTAATGTTATAATTTAAGCTTAGAAAATATAGTTAAACCTCACTTCCAAAACATAATATTTGTCTCATTTCTAGAGCTTAATATCTCACTTACTGAATTTGCTGAAAACTGAGTGTTGTGAATACACATCAATTCTTTTCATATGCCTACATTTTGAGATTATTAGACCTTAATACAACAGACACTTTGTTAAGACACGTAACTCAATGCTATCGATGCATACAAAAAGATGTTCCTCATTTGACAAAACACTGCAGCAAAAATCAGCCATGTTGCAGAGACACTGAATTTGATTGAATATGTGGAGAACTAATCCGATATTATCACATTATCACTAAGGCGCTTCGTGAACACTCTTTTCAGTCGCCTTGATGATAGATTTTGGATGACTATTTCTATCCATTTATTACGGTTTTGTGTCATAACTGTTAACATGCTTTGTTTGTGTACGTTTTATGTGAAGACAAGACTGTGCATGAACCATGTCTGCCTTCAAGAATGCGAGGCAACCACCTGTGAGCCAGTGAGAGACTGAGACTACATGCCTCATCGTGCCAGCTGCGGAAAGGTAAGGGGCGGCGAGGTCATATCGATCTCTCGTTGCCCTAAAAGTACAAATTTTATAAGAAATGTCTCTTAGATTGTATACCCGGGGACATAATTAAATCAAGGGGTCTGGAAGATACCTCTTTCACCTACATCCCGTGGTCAACTCTCTGTGCACTTGATTTGTATCGCCTTGTGATCTGCATTATCGATCGATGGAAGCCTCCAAGCCTATTTAAAGTTATTAATATTATTTAGGGGGCTTTGAATGACTCTTGGTCAACAAAATAGTCAGTATCTAGAAGGCAGATATAGAAAAAATTAGTAAATTACTTAAAAAATAAAAAATGCGGAAAACAAACTGTGGTTAGCAACCATTGGTTGACAGTTTAGATAGAATTAATTTAAATAAATTGGAAACGAACGCAAAGGTAAGAACTAAGGCCTGGTCTGCAAAATGCAGTGCTTTACGCAATGTGACAATGACGAGTGAGCACAGAAACTTTACCCGCCTCGATGACGACGTGACCTAATTGACTGCCAGCGAGTTACTGAGCACGAGGCGAGAGCGAGACGTGAGAGAGGAGAGGAGAGAGTAGACTGGACCGGTCGACCAGTGCCTGTGATTCGGAGGGGGGATACTGAGTGCGTGCGCATCACCCAGCTTCGCGTCAGATACCGTGCATATATCGTCGTGTAAAATGCCTCTAGTAGCCAGTGGCATTGTATTGACCCGAGAGCCACGATGATGCACGGACAATGCTGCGGTGTGGCCTAGAGTATGACGGAGCCCACGTAGCTACCGTTCGAAGCGCGCGCTTTTCAAATATACACATATTGATGTAAAATTGATGTGTTTTTTATTCACCGACGCAGATAAGCCGTAGTCGGTTTTTGAGGGGATCAAATTTGGGATAAAAGTGTGGCTTATATGCGTGTAAATACGGTATTCATGTTTTTTTTATTTACGTCAATCGATGCAGTTCACAGGACGATACAAATCACGTGCACAGAGAGTTGACCACACGATGTCGGCGAAAAAGGTATCTTCTAGAATCTAGACCGCTCGATTTATTCTGTCCCCGGGTGTACATAATCGTAACGTATCTACTTTCAGTAATTTTGAACATTCCTGTACATTTCATCAAGATTGGAAATATTTCTTCAATAGTTTTTTTTTAAAACGTGAAAGGTATAAGTTCAAGATTTCAAAGATCACCCACAAATTTCATCAAGATCGAAGTAGCCACTTCCGGTAGAGTTCACAGGTTGTGAAGTATAGAGAAGAACGTAAAACAGCCTGAAGGGCATGGGTTTGACACAAAGTATTCACCTGTTGCTTATAACTGCAGCTAATTTAAAGTTAAGTAATGTTGATAGTTTTAGCAACTAACCTGAACTTGGTGAGTGACAAAGAGCACAGTTTTGTTTTTCAAAGCTGTCAAAATACATTTCTCGAAGATATGTGCACCAACATGCGAATCAACCGCACTCAATGGATCATCCAGCAAGTAAATATCTCTACAACATAAGTACAAGTAGGTGTTGGTTAAAAAAACTTACCTTATTATATTAAGCCGTATGCCTAACATATTAAATATTTAAAACATCATAATGATTCACAATAAAGTGTTAGTCTTTCATGACTTGGAATAATTGTCAGAAGAATCACGGTAAAAAGAAAATGTTGTCTTGCTTTGTTAACAACTTGGGCTAAAATGTCAAGTAGGCTATAATAATTCATAGATATCAAGGCACTGAAATGTCCAAAACAACCTTTAATTCAATTGTGATTTAAAACAATAATGAATACATACATGAATACTCGAAACATTAATACAAAGAGACGTATAATAACTACCTACAAAGTTATTGGTTTAAGTAATAGTATGACCTAGATATGGTTAAAGTTTACCTATTTGCATACAGAGCCCTAGCTAGAGCAACTCTCTGTTTCTGGCCTCCTGACAGGTTGACGCCTCTCTCCCCTATCTCCGTCCGGTCACCGCCAGGCAGCATGTTTATGTCGTCACCCAGACAACAGTTGTAAACTGCATCATAATACCTGTGCAAGAATAACAGACATATTTCAATGTCATAACAACACTGGATTTAGCTACATTTATATAGCTATTTCTTTAATATGCCTTCTTATTAATGCGTGTATTAAAGGTAAACTAATAAAATGAAATAAATAAATAAATTTGGTTTTAGAGTCTACCTACTCAGTCACATAACTGATTTTCAGTGGGGGGACATTAAATTTAAAGCAGACCAGTCCAACCCTGTAGGCGCCGAAACCATCGACCAGTGAGCAATGACCAACTAGAGACTGGCATATTTAAGTAGGAAACACCAATCAATAAAGCTGGACACGATTCCACCCGTGGACAGCGCCAGAATCAACAAGTTTGATTTGGAACAACCTTATAATTTACAAAGCGCCTTGTTGCTAGGATGGCTCCAAAGTCACCATTTACAAAATCCTAAGCCAAGAACTGATGGACTTAAAGGCCCAGTAAACCCAAACATACATGTGGATTAATTACAAGCTTAGACATATAACTAGGTTGACTGTTCTAGCGCCGCGCCTCTACGACCCTCCGTTTAGCCTGCAGCATTGAGTTTGTCTTCACTATGACGTAGATCCGTATATGATCAACTCGGCGGCCCGAGCAAAGTTTAAAACAGCACGCGTCCAAGCGACTCGCCACTTATACGTCTCAAAACGTATCTAATTTTGGTCCGATTTTAAAACGAATGACATCGTTGTCATCTGTGAACCATAACGTATCCATCGCAGGTTTTAAAATACTAGATTATTTCATGTAAGCGGATGTGCGATGATGTAAACACGGCCTAACACAGCGCGCCAACGGGAAAATAAGCAAAACTTTACAGGTTTAAACCAAGCAAACTTATTTGTTAATCGATATAGATTTTTATGCCATATTGCGTGAAAAATAATTAGCTTGAATAATGATGCCAGGCATTTAAAGGTGCAAACATAAATGAATTACTTATAGCGAGTTGTTTGACAGGCTGAATCTCTCGTAATGGAATGTTTCATCCCGGCGAGCTCTCGCGAAACACTGGCCTATCTGTGGAAGAATGTGCTTACGAGCCACTCTAAAACAATCTGCTTCTTCAGCAGTAGGCTAGCAGTGCACATACGACATGTCTACGGACACGGTATCATTCAACACTTTATCATTTAATGCTAATATTGGCAACTTTTACCAAATTACAGCTAACAACCTGACGTCCCCAGTCTTAGGAAGCACGTTGCATGATCGAGACTGCTACATGGAGATCGAAGCAAATGTTTTTACTTTTTAGCATGGCTTGTAGGCGCATGGCTTCCGCACCTGACACTACGAGACGCGACAGATGCACTATGCAAGGCGGTGTTTACATCATCGCACGTCCGCTTACATGAAATAATCTAGTATTTTAAAACCTGCGATGGATTCGTTATGGTTCACAGATGACAACGATGTCATTCGTTTGAAAATCGGACTAAAAATTAGATACGTTTTGAGACGTATAAGTGGCGAGTCGCTTGGACGCGTGCTGTTTTGAACCTTGCTTGGGCCGCCGAGTTGATCATGTACGGATCTACGTCATAGGCGAGACAAACTCAATGCTGCAGGCTAAACGGAGGGTCGTAGAGGCGCGGCGATAGATCAGTCAACCTAGTTATATGTCTAAGCTTGTAATTAATCCACATGTATGTTTGGGTTTACTGGGCCAAGTCCACATCATAAGTTAAAAAACTTCTGCCTACAGCGGGAATCAAATCCTGGACCTTCCGCATTGGAAGTAGAGAAAATAAAAATTATATCATTACTACATACGTATAAGATAATTCCATTAATTCTGAAAAATTAACATCACCGGGCTTCCACTGCATGTCTTACCTAAATATAGTTGCATTAGTCTCCTAAAATCTTCAAAATAGTCTCCTAAAATCTTCAAAATAGTCTCCAAATAGTTGCCTTAAATCCACAAAAAAGTCGCATTTAGTCCACTAAACAGCTGCAAATATAAGTCTCTTAAAAAATAACTCACCTGAAATGTGCTGAAAGTTTCAAATTGAAATTCTCATTATTACTATATGTCTAATAGTAATGTCTAATGGGAAAATAACGCACTGAACTATCTTTCCCATATACATTTGCTCTTGGTTTATTATAGTATAAATAGTATAACATTGAAAATAAAAATAGGCGCTAAATATAACAAGACAAATGAATCTTTTGTACTACAATTACTTCAAATCATGAATAAGAATAACCTAAACAATCAATTTATTATAAAGGATAAACAATTGAAAGGAAGTTTAAAATCCGCGCGTCAATTCTCCGAAAATAGATTCAACTCCAAAACGGGAAATGTTGGAATGTTGGCACTTCCATATGAAATAGGCCTGTGGCCTGATATATGTTCGATGCACAGAGTTAATGAAAAATGGTGATATAAAAATCCAAATTTTGTGTTTTTCGCGATTTCCAAAAAATTCTTAAAAACGTCACCTTAAGTTAGGGATGACACCGATTCCAAAAAGTTAGAATCGATAATTGTGACCCAAGAATCTATTCAGAATCGATTCACAACAAAAAAAATAAATATTTGCACAAACCGTTATTTTGGTGGACTATTTCCGCGGAATCTGTGATACCCGCCGTTATTTTGACGGTCTATTTCCGTGAAGCCCGAGACGCCACGGTACGCTGTCGTCTGTTTACTGTACCGCCTACCGCACGTGTAATATTCAGTCTGGACCGGCACCTCCACCAAAACTTGTCCGGCACCTCCAAAATGCCCTTAATTTTGCACACTAAAAGGTTCAATTTCGTGAGTTAATTCGCGCTTAGACCAGTTTGATACAATTTCGTTCGTTATTTCAAAATGTGTTTTTTTCCATCTCTAAATGATGTAATTCGTCGATAATATTACATTTTAGGCAATTCAATGGACATTAAAAAAAATCGCGAAATTCGATATCACCATTTTTCTCTACCTCTATGCAAGAACACTGCCTAAAGTAAAAATAGTCGCATTTTTACTCAATTTGCCGAAAAAAGTCGCCTAATAGTCGCATTTTTGCTAATATTGCCAAAAATAGTCGCCAAAAAGGGACCTTGCTAAAAATAGTCGCAAAATAGTCGCATAGTCGCCTCAGTGGAAGCCCTGACATCATCATTTTCCATCGCCGTTTCCTACTTCTGGCAGGGTCAGCTTGGGTTTCGCAACCAAATTCTTCCGCTTCTTTCTATCCTCCCACAATCGTGTCTCTGCTACATCCTCCCAGCTCACTCCTCTATTATGTAGGTCTCTTGCTATAGTCTCCTTCTATCTCTTCCTTGGTCTCCTCCTTCTTCTTCCTCCTTCAATCCTTTTCTCATACATTCTCCTGGGCATCCTCTCTTCCGTCATTCGTTTCATATGCCCAAACCATCTCAGCCGTGTCCTTCCCATCCTGTCACCTAACTTCTCCACCCTAAAATTCTCTCTGATGTTCGTATTTCTAATTCTATCTCTTCTTGTCTTGCCCACTGTGCTCCTCAGGAATCTCATCTCCGCCGCCTGTATTTGGCTTTCTTCTCTATCACCCATAGTCCAGGTTTCTGCCGCATATCTGAGGATTGGTATGAAGTAGGTCTTGTATAGTGTCATCTTGCACTGTATGGGTATTTCCCTATCCCACACCAGGCCTTTTACACACCGGTAGAAGTTACTGGCCTTTTGTATTCTGTTGGTAATTTCCTTTTTCATCTTCCCGCTTGCCATTATTTCACTTCCTAGGTATCCAAAACTCTCCACCAATTCCAGGGTTTCTTCTCCAATCTTGATCTCTGCATGATAGTTCCTTACGTCTCCTTCTCTTGGCATAGTAACAACCTTGCTCTTGCTCACGCATATCTTCATGCCGGCCTCTTCAATGTGCCTCTTCCAGAGGTCTGTATCTCTGGAGTACCTCCTCATACTCCGACCACGCCACGAAATCATCGGCAAACAGCATAACCTCTACCTCCTCCGTTTCCTCCATCTTTACCTTGTTGTGTATGTGATTCATCACTATTACAAACAGCAGTGGTGACAGCACACTTCTCTGCCTCAGCCCTTTTGTTATTTGGAACCACCCTCACATCCCAAACTGTGTTTTTACACAGGTTTCACATACTATGTACATACTTCTAACCCTGTCTATCAGTCCTTTGTCAACTCCTTTTCTTTCCAAGCTTTCCCACACAACCTTCCTTGGCACACTATCATATGCCTTTTCGATGACTAGGAAGACCATACTAATTTTTCTACCTATCTCTTAACTTTTCTCCATAGCTTGTCGAAGTACAAATATCAGGTTTATAGTCGATCTTCCCCATCGAAACCCATATTGTTCTTCATTCAGTATATGGTCCACCTCTACTCTCATCCTTCTGTCTATTATCCTTTAATATATCTAATGTATGGCATAGTAGAGTATAATGCCTCTGTAGTTGCCACACTTCTTTCTATCACCTTTCTTGTATATTGGTACAATCACTCCTTTCTTCCAATCTCTTGGCAGCTTCTTTTCTCTCCATACCACTCGGATCACTCTGTATAGCCAATGCATAACAACTGGGCCCCCAGCTTTGATCATTTCCACCACCAGTTTGTCAACTCCTGCAGTCTTCCCATTCTTCATCCTTTTTAAAACCATCTCCACTTCTTGCCAGGTCGGTCCATTCTCATCTGCTTCTTCCGTCACCCCTTCCAACTCTACATCTCTGTCTTCTGCTTCTGGTCCCGCGTTCAGCAATTGATTGAAATACTCTTTCCAAGTTTCCTTGTGAAAAAATTAACATAATTGGCCTAAATCAAATGGATCATTTCCATACAGTATAGATTGTTGGAAGATAAAAAGTAGAGTGAACCAACAGGCTCCAACTTTAAGGTTGATCTATCGGCCTAATAAAAAAATTCCTAAATATTATTTTATCAAAACAACAAACGTAGTTTATCAATTATCATCATTTGACAAATTGCCAAAACTATTTTTTATTTATTTTTTGTTTTTAGTGAAATTTATGACGAATACCCCTTACATATTCCTGCTCATAATTTTTGGGTTAAAAGGCTCATTTTTGTTTCTATTTGTATCACGTACTCTTGCCTACAAACTGACATATACTTTAAAAAATGTTCTCGTTAATATCTTGCACAGTATGGTTTTTTTCTTCTCCCGGTACAAAGTAAGTATTTGTACCGGCAGGGGAAAAAATATGTACTGTGTGAGATATGAACGGGAAAAAATTTCCAAGTACAGTAAAAACTCATTTATCTGATCACCGATTATCCGATATACCGTATTAACCGAGCTCCATAAAAAAAAAAAAATTGTATTTATTAGGCCCTATATATAATCCTGTCAAATAAGATCTTATATTGACGTTTAGAGGAAAAAATTGCGATGTCGCTGAATTTTTGCAGAGATCTTCCTTATATAATACTAAACAACATACTAAGACTCCCCTACAATCGGACTGGAGCTTCGGCCGCCATATTGGAAAATGGCGGCCAAAACGTGTTAGTTATCGAATATCTCCAAATTGGTTAGAGATAGACAAAATGTCCCAGTTGCAAAAATATTCCCCATTCAATTCCCTACAAAACAGGTATCTTCTTTAGTTTTGGTAGGGGCAAGGGTTACGTCACAACATCGTGGTTTATATTATGTTCCTTATTCGAGTACCAGCTAATTTTGTAATTTTCACGCCCAGCATCAAACAATGCCCGGTAAATCCGTAAGAAATCGATTTAAATAAAAAAGAACTTTTGTGCGGGGTTCATGAAAGCTTCCATTAGTTAAAAAATCAGGTCTGCGAAATCGGATTTTGCACTTACCCGGAATTTGGGATTTTCCATTGTTGGCATTTCCTCAAAAATACCATATTTGACTGTCCATTATTAAGCACTATATAGCATTGGAGGAAAAATTCTTTCTTTGCACATTGAAAGAACTTAAATAATTATCTGATTACAACCAAAGTTAAAATCCAATATGGCTGCTAATTCCTAATATTCACAATATGAATACTTTTTTTGTGCTGTTTTTACACCCTTTTTGTTACATCAATCACTTTGATGTTGTGGATATCAGGAGTTAGCAGCCATATTGGATTTTAACTTATTGGGCTTATCTTATTTCTTTCCCAGATTTATCTTGCGACGAGAGCTTCAGCGCGGGCGATAGTGATGAGAAAGGGAGCTAGGCCTAGGCCTATGTTTGCATTCTAGGCCTAGGCCTACTACGTCGAGTTTAGGCCTAGACTTGCTTTTTTATTATGACATGTAGGCCTAATTGTGTACGTGTGTTTGTGAGCTTGATTTACAAGCTATTAAATCATTTGGTATACCCTGTATGAAGTGTTTTGTGTGTATTTTATGTTCTTTTATCCATTGCATGTGTCAGATATATCATTTTACCACATCAGGCTATGCTACGAGAGCAAATAAACAAAAAAAGCGCAATCCGAGTTTTTCGGTAATTCGAGGTGCCCCCAGTCTCATCCAACTCGGATAATAGAGTTCTTACTGTATGTTAGTTTGTAGGCAAGAGTACATGTTACAAATAAAAACAAAAATGAGCCTTTCAACCCAAAAATTATGAGCAGGAATATGTCCGTGGTATACATCATAAATTTCACTATAAACGTCTATACTGGGCGTACCACTCAACCGAAAAATAAATAAAAAATATTTTTGGCAATGTCAAATGATGATAATTGATAAACTATGTCTGTTGTTTTGATAAAATAATATTTAGGAATTTTTTTATTAGACCGATAGATCAACCTTAAATACAATTTACTGCTTGGTCACAATTCACTCATCAATATAACACTATCATAGACAAAAGTTTGGAACAATTTTTTTTATGGTTTCGTGATTGTAAAAACTAACAAGCACAGCACCTCCCCTATCCCTCAAATGAGTTTTGAGCACTAGATTTCGTTCAGCTGATTGGCCAGTCGTTCCTACTATCTGATACACACATAACGATAATGATGACGATGCTACTTACCTCTTGGAATCAAAGGTCTCCCCAAAGAGAATGTTATCCCGGAGAGTGGCATTAAGTATCCACGCCTCTTGACTGACGTAGGCACATGAACCATCACGAGTCACTTGTCCCCGCAGTAAATGTAGCTGCCCGATTGTTGCTAGCAACAAGGATGTCTTACCGGAACCAACCACACCACAGATTCCAATTAGGCGGCCCTAGAAAGGAAATCATTTTTATTAGCGTTGCCGTCGATAATCGAAATATCGATCGATTATCGATATCAGTAATATGATATGATAATCGATTCAAATATCTTGATATGATATGATATGATTATCGATTTAAATAGTGACATCGATGTTTTCGCGGTTTACCATACTTAAAAATGCCGCGCTGTCGCATCAACGCGCCGATTGGTTGTCGGAGTAGCCAATAGCTGCTCAAGTATAACGCACGCCCACCGCCGCCAGTGCGCATGCGCTCGCAGCGTGAGACGAAAACATCTGATCGCCCAATCGCGATGTATTCAGTACGGCTCGACGTGTTGTGGCATGAACTTCTCTAGCGTCAGTCTGCCCAATTATATGGAATTTGTGATGTTTCTTCCGTTCCAAAGAGGACCTTTGCTATTACTTGTGGCGCCGCCTAACAAGATGAGTCAAGTGTGGCAGTTTTTTTTTTTCAAAGAACGATGACGAGGGGGTCGGGAGGAGATAAGTCTGAGCTGGAATGTCGAGGAGATAGCTAGATGCAACCTTCGCCGGCGCGTACTGTCGGGACATGTAAAAAGTGACACCCCATGCAACAAGACGTTAGTGTTAAAATAAAGGCTGTGTAATTGTAATTTAGCCCCCAATTTTATTTTTAAACATTCTAATCCTCAATGAATTTTGCATTTTTCCAACTTCCTTGGCTCAATTTGGAATTTGATATATGATAATCGATTTGGGTCTATCGATATCGATGATATTTCGATATGATTATCGATTCCATGCTCCGATTATCGATCACGATTTTCACATCGAACGGCAACCCTAATTTTTATCAAAATCCAGGTGATCACGGAATCACTAGACAATCAAGAAAGTTTGATGAACACAGTTGAAACAAAAATCAATACATTTCTAGTGCAACACCCATGAACTATTTATATAACTATGGTGGATAAAAAAACAAAGATGTCATTTAACTCACCTCAAATACCTACATCTGAATTCACAAAAGATAACTAAGTTTCTATTATAGCCTGCAGGTCCTTTCCATCCTCAATTCCCCCAAAAATATTAAGGGGGACCACCACTTTCTACAGAATTTGATTAGGTACTTATCACTACCAATTCAACGCTTTGGCCATAAAAAAAACAAAACCACACCTCTTCTTTTAACTGCAATACTAGTCACTGTGTACAGTATGTTGTTGGCAACCTATGCATTTTGAGCTTTAGACTAATGTAGGTTTGGAGTTGTGATTAAAATTTGACTCGGAAGCCTTGCAGGCTGCTGAATAAGGTATGCTTGCTAGCCAATATGACACAATGTACCTACTTTCGGAATAGCAACGTCTATATCGAACAGCACAGTAACTTGAGAACCGTTATCGGGTGTGAGCAGTTGCATCTCGGGGTCCACATTTGCTGCACTGCAACAAGACAATTCATACTGCACGACATTCAAGAATAGATCTGCCTTTATTACAATCAACATAGTACATTGATAAATGCTACTTCCTGTGCAAACAACCAACAGCTAACTGGGAAAATTAGTTGTATGCCCAATGCTGACGAGGTTTATTAAGTTGCCCCCACCTTCTCCAAAAATTAACAATTTCATGACAACCGTTAGTGCTTGATGGTGCTTGATACCCCATGGGCAATCGTTAGTACTTACTCACTGCCAGAGTTATTCGAAATCAAAAACATTCCTCGTTCTTCAAAAGGAACTTAGTTCCTTTCACGTTATTTAGACCATCACTGATTTAAATAATAATAAATTTGACACGAGTTAATTAATCATTACTTTTATTTATTAAAGTCCCAGGCCATCTGACGAGGGTGGCGCCATTTTCGAAAACACAAGATGTCACAAGATATTTTTCATACTGCAGTTTACAATATCAGGTATTGTAATTCGACGGGATTGCGACGGCAAAAGGAACTTATAAAGGAACGTTAAATTTGTTCCAAATTTGCACAAAATAGTAACTTTGACGTTACAAGTTCCTGATCTAAGAAAATGAACGCATTTCCACAAAAGTTCCTTAAAAAGGAATGCATTCCCGGAAACGCGTTCCTCCCCAAGACTGGGTATATATAATAGGAAAATGTCTGGCAAATGACAATCTGGCAGCAAATTTTGGAAGCTTATTTAGAACAATCAATCAAAATTTAATATGAACAATAGGGAAAACAAGAATAAGAAACAAGCGTCAATTCATAAACTTCACACATCATATTTCAAGTCTTGATGAAGAAGACAAAATGGTATTTGAAACTTTTGACAGACAATACCACTGCCACAAAACAGCCCGATCAATAAAAATGTCATCAACTGGTTGCGAGAGGCTTAAAAGTTTTATATTCAAATTAGTTTCAATCTAATTTCAATTAGGTCAAATCTGGACGGCCCCCTGCAAAAATCAGTCCAGTGATCTTGTATCAAAGTACATGGCAGCACCTCCACAAATAAAGTAAAATCTGGACCACCATCCCCCAAAAATGTTTTGATTTGTACCCAGAAATTGGGAACCTGAGATTAAGGGTTCCCACACATGGCTCACCACTAATCATTAATTATAAGGTTTTGAAAAATAGGCCCTTCTGTGAATGTCCACGTACCTTGACTTGGAGCTGTGACCCCAGGCAAACGTAGCATTAGTGAGGACGATGGCTTGGCTCCGGTCAATTGGTCGAGAGATGTAAGGACTCATGTCATCCATCATCAGTACAGCCTGTATGTCACAACACATATGTCATGCTCCAAGTATAAACAAGAATAAATACCCCATTGTGAAAGATATAAGTACAATTTGTCTAGTTTCAAAAAATTTATAAAGTGTGGAGTTATATGTTACTTAATATGTTTTTAAGTTATTTTACTTTTATTTGTTTTTAATCAGTAAATATACACGATGTTATAAAGGGGCATTTTAGATTGGTACTATGCTCTAGTATCTATGTGGACCAAAAAAGAAGCAGGTTAAAGCCGATTTAGGAAATTTTCCAAAACACCAATTTTCGCCAATTTCTGGATCAAAATAATTAAAAAATTCGTGTTAAATCACAGTTACAAGATATAATTTTTTAAACGGTCATTTAAGTGTAGTATTGTGCTATAGATCACGTGGTAAAAAATAATTTTTGGGCTTTTTAGCCCCTTTAATCAAAAAGTTAAAACTACACAGCAATGGTATACAAATATTGTCATTAATTAAAAAGATACAACTAGAAAAGTAACATTTAAAACAATTCAGAAATTTAAAAATCTATCTCGATCATGTTTTAATTAATAAGCAACAAAACGCCTTAAATTGCATTAGGAATGTTAGTGTTTCAAAGATTATACCCTACATCTACATGATTATATTGATTAATCATCAGTCACCACCAGATTAAATACTAGCTAGCATACAGACTCTAAATGTTAGTACTAGGAAAACGCTTAAGTCCCGCCGCGTTGTTGGATGAGCGTAATTGGTGCATTGAGCTGCCATGTGTTATGCGAATTTTCTGTTGTTCTGTGGAAAAATCATTATTAATTTAAATTTTTTTTAAAATTAAATTAAATAAAACAAAAAATTAACTTCATTGTTTTAAATTTGTTTTTAATTAATCGTAATTGTAAAAAAAAATCGTAAAATTGCGATTTTTATAAGAAATAATTTCTCGATTGCGCTCAAATTTAACACGAATACATTAATTCATAAAATTAAGGTTCTGCGAAAAAATCATTACAATCGGATAAAGCATGTAGGTGTTATAAGTCAAAGAATTGTTTAAAAAAAGAAAAAACCCGTAAAATATCGATTTTTATGATAAATATTTTTTCAATTGCGCTCAAATTTCACGAAAATATCTAAATTCATAAAATAAAGGTTCTGTGCAAAAATCATTAAAATCGGATAAAGCATGTAGGTGTTATAAGTCGAAGAATTTTTTTAAAAATTGAAAAAAATCGTAAAATTGCGATTTTCATGAGAAAAAAATTTCCGATTGCGCTCAAAAACGTGGCAGTTCTAAGTTCAGAGATTTCGAAGGTCTCCATAAAATTTCATCGCAATCGGAGTATCGGTTTAGCCGGAATCGTGTGGACAAACAGACAAAAATACAAAAAAAAAAAAAAAAAAAAAAAAAAAGAAGAAAAAAAAACATTCCGGATTTTTTTCTCCAGTGTAGTAGAATGGAATCTTCGCTTCACTCGCTACGCTCGCTACGCTCATCCAATAATTGTTATATGAGTTATTTTATTCTAAGCTATAATGGTATGTATTTATTTAATTTATTTGTAAACTCAGAAGCATGTCATATAATGTAATGTGTGTGTAATGTTGAAATATAGTGATTACTCTAATTGCATAAGGGCAATGAGATTAAATTAAAATCATTTTGTAAGAACTTTAAAGATAAAAAGGCAAACAACAAAATGGTAGGCTTTACAAATGCTACATTGGAAATTAATTTAGCTGTGAAGCTATATTGAGCTAGTTTTAGAGGATTTTATTAGTAGTACACAGCTAACAAAATACTAAACTAACAGCTTATCTACAATCAATTCAAGCAAGTCTACAGCACATGTACACACAAGCAACATTTACAAACCATATTTTTAAAATTACAAGATTTTGAACCATACCCCTACTAGTACTAGTATTAGGACCAAAATTAGGTAAAAACCTACACTGTATACTTTGCTCGTTGCAGCAAGTATTATTAACGCCCCAGAAAAATTTCTATGAACCAACACCAACAGTGAAACATAGGTACCAAACCAACCACATAATATATTTTATATACCCCTTGGAAGATATAGGTATAAGCTTGCAAATAGGGACTGAGGCCTACTAGACAATAATACATGTTTTACTTGACAATGCAAAATTAAAAGAATCAAATAAATATTTATTAACTATGGATGAAATGTATGTATTACAAATTAAAAACAGAAGGTAGAAAACCCAAAATCATCACAAAGTAGAATAAGTTGATTTGAGAATATGTTTTGTCTCACCAAAGCATATAGTACAACTTTATTTTTAAAACAAAGCTCTGCCTTTACATTAAGGTTGCCTTAAAGACACAGAATAACAAAAATTAAATAATTTACATTTATACAAATTACGTTTAACAATAAGTAAAATTAGTTACAGATTATGAAAAAATGAAATGAAGTGAAAAATGAAGTGAGAAGTATGATTTGTGAAGTATAAAAATAACAAATACTTATTTATACTTGTTAATTCTTGCTTTGGCCATATACATGATTTCTAAAAATCAAAATCGATCCCTTGAAAGCAAGGAGCACCAAGTCATAAATAAAACTCGCATTTAGTCTAAAACATTTGCAAAATTTAACAAAAAAATCCGGTATCTATCTGTACCGTTACACAGCAACAAAGCATATGCACTAAAGTTTGAATTTTTACACTGTGTATGCTCAAAATTGTGTAACTTCAATAATTTGGTAATGGCATTATAAGCACTATCATTCTCAAACACAATATAAGTAGGAAATGTAGAATAGAAACTAAATAATATATTTGAGCATTACGTAGGACGGTGAGCGAATATTCAAAATAAAATTCAAGTAATATTTACGAATATTGTCATCTACTCATCATTATCATTATCCATAGCCGTTTCCTACTTCTGGTAGGGTCAGCTTTTTCTTCCTTATGTCGAAAGCTTGATTCTTCAATCCTTTTTCTTCCTAGCTATCCAAAATGATAGCCAGTGGCGTTCGTGAAAGTCGTCTTTGCTCTGGGGCCTCTTGCCACCAGTCCAGGGGGTACGTGGTCCTGATTTGTAGGTCATTGTAGTGGACCGGACGTGCGACTTCTTCACCCACAACATGCCAAATTCTTGCATGAAAACAATGAGCACCGTTTGATTATTTGGCGCGGTGTCCCGGGGTAAGCTCTCCGGGCCGTAGGTAAACTCAATAAACCTCATATCAAATCCGAAGATACAATTTTGAAATATCAACATTGGCCGCCACATACAATTTTGTACTTTCAATCTCTTTGAGGGTTGGCTTGGGTTTTGTAACCAAATTCTCCCACTTCTTTCTATCCTCCCACAATCGTGTCTCTGCTACATCCTCCCAGCTCTCTCAGTATGTAGGTCTCTTGCTATGGTGTCCTATCTCTTCCTTGGTCTCCCCCTTCTTCTTTCTCCTTCAATCCTTTTCTCATACATTTTCCTGGGCATGCTCTCTTCCGTCATTCGTTTCATATGCCCAAACCATCTCAGCCGTGTCCTTCCCATCCTGTCACCTAACTTCCCCACCCCAAGCATCTCTCTGATGTTCGTATTTCTAACTCTATCTCTTCTTGTCTTGCCCAATGTGCTCCTCAGGAATCTCATCTCCGCCGCCTGTATTTGGCTTTCTTCTCTATCACCCATAGTCTAGGTTTCTGCCGCATATGTGAGGATTGGTATGAAGTAGGTCTTGTATAGTGTCATCTTGCACTGTATGGGTATTTCCCTATCCCACATCAGGCCTTTTACACATGGGTAGAAGTTACTTGCCTTTTGTATTCTGTTGGTAACTTCCTTTTTTATCTTCCCGCTTGCCATTATTTCACTTCCTAGGTATCCACAACTCTCCACCACTTCCAGGGTTTCTTCTCCAATCTTGATTTCTGCATGATAGTTCCTGGCATAGTAACAACCTTGCTCTTGCTCACGCTTATCTTTATGTCATCCTCTTCAATGTGCCTCTAGATCTACTATTCGATTCAAATCGTTTGTATTTGAATTTTGAATGTGACCTGACACCTACACCTTGGTGGCGGACAGCTGGAGTTTGGCAATTGTTTCTTCGCCTGTTGCAATATAGCTACAGCTATGACATTTTACAGTATATTGTACTTTTTTCGCGAGGTCGGGAGTGAACAAGTCAAGTTTAGGAACACTATTATCCATATGTATCTATTGAAAATTAAAAGAAACAGTTTAAACTAGGAAGCTTCGCAAACGCTTTTTCAGGCGCGTTGTTGGATGAGCGTAATTGTTTAAAAACAAAAAAAAAGCGAAAAATTGTGATTTTCATAAGAAATAATTATTCGATTACGCTAAAATTTCACGCAAATATATTAATTCATAAAATTAAGGTTCTGTGAAAAAATTATTACTATCGGATAAAGCATGTAGATGTTATAAGTAGAAGAAATTTCAAAAATATATGTATATCGCTACTATTTATTCCAACAACTATATAGTTGGGTAAAGGGGTGTTTCCACCATTGGTCTTGGGCATCCCCGGAATCAGTATTGGTCTGCCAAGCTTGACACATCATTTTCTTGAACTACATGATCTTTGTGTAATTCTTTCTCGTGTTGTGACACCAACTCTCTCCACTTTTTCCTGTCTTCCCACCATCTCTCTCTATCTCCCACCACTGCCCAATCCTCTCCTCTCTCCTCCACATCTGCTTGTACCTGGTCTTGCCATCTATCCCTAGGTCTTCCCACTCTTCTTCTCTCATTCACTACTTCAAATGCTTGTCTTGGGATCCTATTCTTCTCCATTCTTCTCATGTGGCCATACCATCGTAGTCGGTCCTTACCCATCTTGAACTTTAGGCTCTCAACTCCCACTTTCTTCCGTATCACACTACTTTGTACCTTGTCCATCTTAGTGACACCTGCCACACTGCAGATGAATTTCATCTTCAAAAAAAAAAATCTAAAATCTAATATCGTAAAATTGCCATTATCATGAGAAATAATTTTTTGATTGCGGTTCAATTTCACACGAATATATATATATTCATAAAATTAAGGTTCTGTAAAAAAATCATTACAATCGGATAAAGCATTTCGGTGTTATAAGTCGAGGAAATTTTAAAAAAATAAAAAATCGTAAAATAGCGATTTTCATAAGAAATAATTTTTCAATTGCGCTCAAATTTCACACGAATATATTAATTCATAAAATGAAGGTTTTGTGAAAAAATCATTACATTCGGATATATCATGTAGATGTTATAAGTCGAAGAAATTTTTAAAAAATTTTTTAAAAAATCGTAAAATTGCGATGTTCATAAGAAATAATTTTTCAATTGCGCTCAAAAACGTGGCAGTTCTAAGTTCAAAGATTTCGAAGGTCTCCAGAAAATTTCATCGCAATTGGAGTATCGGTTTAGCCGGAATCGTGCTAGTAAACAGACAAAAATACAAAAAGAAGAAAAAAAACATTCCGTTTTTTTTTTAAATTAATTAATTTATTTAGTTAGTCTCTATTTGCAACGGATAATGTAATCCACTAGTGCAAATTTAATAGAGAAGGGAGGAGGGGAAACCCGGTACCGGCACGTAGCCTACTCCTTTCGAAAAGTACCAAGGGGGACCAACGGCTTTACGTCCCATCCGAAAGGACGGTGTAACTTTGACAGTCATATAGGTTTCTCCACTAACCCGGACTGCCGAGCAGTGTAGTGAAATGGAATCTTCGCTTTGCTCGCTACCCTCATCCAAAAATGCTGCATGGGATTGTGGCTCACTTCCCAGTTTAATGCTTTTCAAGTTTCAATTTATGTAAGTAAATACAGTAATCATTATACTATTTGGTATTTTTTTTTTTTCAATATTTGAATTTGATATTCAAACTTTTAGTCATAAACAATTTGATATTCGATTTTAATCTTAAAATACTTTTTTGCATACCCCTAGATGACGGTGTTAACTAGTTGAATAATATCATTGTTATACTGTGTTGAGCTTGGCTTCCACTTCCACACACATCATTATCTATAGATAGGATATAATCAAAATCTTAGTTTTTAAACATGAACTATATAACACTTGTGTAACACCAAACATACATTAAAGTGCATTTTTGTGAATCACCATTTAGATGCATCACTGCCTCTAGTGGCAACTATAGGCTTTGGTGAGACATCCTACCAATAATTTTTTTCCAAAACGATTGTATGGCAGAAAAGTTCTATCACCAAGCTAATCTGTCAAATATGCCTTAATTGTCTAGGATCAAGCTCAATCACAAGACCCAGAACACACAAAAATAACCAGCCATGAAAGACGACACCACAAAGCTACCCTACATCGCATATTCGGCTGGAATGCAGCTGAAGAGTACGATTTCCAACACCAAGGACAACAACATAGTGAAGCATAGACATTTATGTACAGTAAACCCCTTATATAAGATTTGTTACAAATACTTGATTATTACAAAACGAAAAGCGGAGAATAATCTAGTATAATGGTGCATGTGTACACAAATCCGCAAAGACATTATGTTTATTCCAGTTCAGAAGAACAGTCCAAAACAGTAGATTTAAAGATTCAATTACAATAAATAAAAATGAGTATGACCATAAAACCAAAACTAAGTGGTGTTAGGAATATTAAGGGCTCTTTGAGTGAAAAATAATTTTTTGAACAAAATGGTGACAGTAGTGTAGGCCTAGTATGATTTAAAATCTATTCAATGAAAATTTTTTAACTCCCTTTGAAACACAAGACGAATCATTGAAACACCAAAATGCTATTGTACAATCGTCGATAATCTGTGCAATGGTAATATTTCGATACAATAAGGGGTTAAAATTAATGCTCGCCCTAGGCTAGTGAAACTTTGCTTGGGCTAGTAAAAGTCATATTTTTCCAGAGTTCCCACTTACTGATCAAAAATCATAATATTTTGCACCAATAACCTAACAAGTTTCCAGTAAAACTAAACTAAACCTAACTAAAAAAATGAATACCTCTTAATTTCAGCTAATCTTTATCAAAGAGAGATTGGAGAAGGGTTGACAGGTTGGGAAAGCAAAGAGAACATAAATCCCAACCAACATAAATCCCAGGCTGGGATTTATGTTCTCTTTGCTTTCCCAACCTGTCAACCCTTCTCCAATCTAACTAGCCAATAGGCATTTTTCCATTAAAACAAAACTATCTTTATTAAAGTGGATAATCGTTCCCCATCACTCGCTAGTCCCCTACACGCACAAGTCAAACCCACCCAATATTGTGACAAAACATTCACGTATGATCGTTTTACGCATCAATATAGGTAACCTATGATTGTGACTAGTAAAAATGCTCTCCGCCTAAACGACTATTGTTGCCAGTAGCCCGGCTAATGGTTCTAAACTCGGTTGACAGGGCGAGGAGGGGCCTCTTCAAGAGAGACGTCAGTAACCGCGCGTCGGAGGAAGGCAACAGACGATGCCGAATTATCACACAGCAGGTGAGTGCAATTGTTTGAACCGTGTATTGTTCAGTATTTATTTTATCTAACTCCGGTTAACAAGTTCTGGTGTTTTATTAAAATTTCCTTCTTCTAGAATACTCTTGAGCTAGCCATTCATTTATAGAATGAATAATGAATACTTTTTATTTATAAACAAAAATCTAACATCAGTTTGACTAATTTATCCCCTCCCTCACACCCTGTTCAATATAAACCCCATGTTAATAAAACTTGCATTCTCCTCCCACTCAAATCAACTAGCTGTCCTGAATATTTTACTCAATTTTTTACAAAACAAAACTTAAGCTAACTAAAGTTACAGTAAAAGGAATAATACATATTTGGAATATAGTTATGAATACGAACGAATACACAATGTTATGCAAGAGGTTTGCTGCACACATATCAATATTGTAAAGGCACCTTGAATCTGTTGCAGGCAACGTCACCCTCCAATAAATTGGCGATAGCTACACTCATAACGTTGAACGAGTTTCGGATCTGATTGTTGAAAATAGGAACCATAGAGAAAGCCTAAAATAACACGGATGGGAAAAAATCTATTATTAGATGCAAGTCAGATTTATGATATTTCGTCACAAAAAACATTCAATTTAATTCAATCCAATATTAATTGAGAAGTAACACTGCAAAAATGAAGCTTCAGGTTCTGTCCAACCCAAACCAGTACAAACTCAGCAGGTTGTGTCTCCTCAGTTCTCACCATAAGGGAAAAACCTATACAAACATGACAATGCCAGGTACTGGTACGGTATATAGAATACAACAATTGTATGAGTTGTCAAACACAAATTGGAATTTGTTAATGAGAGAGTATTGGAAACAATAGGGAAGAGCAATTTGTGTTCAAATCAAAATAAATAAGTAGTATGTCTTATATGTGCTATCCATGCAGTACGTTCACAAGCGGCATGAATGTTTCAATGAGAGCATTATCATGGACTATGGTGGGTTTATTCCTGCTTGGCTGCTTCCAGTGCAAAAAGTCAAAGGTCAGGGAAATTTACTCCTAGTACCGATTCAAATAATCAAATAATCAAATAATATCCGGCGTATCAATATTATAATGCTAATGTAGGCTACGTGTTAACAGTGACTTTGGAGTTGGACCCATCATCATCTAGCCTCAAAAGGCTTAAACATTCACATCTACTGTTGAATAAAATAAAATATCAAATAAAGAATGCTTTGTGAAATACAGTAGGCTACAATACAAACAATACCAACTTTGAAGTAAATACGGTGTTAGGAAGTTTCATTTTTGTCACATAGGCCTACTGTGCTTATACTATCTAACAATAATTAAGAGTTTTGAAGTTCTACTTGGCATGTTGAAATACTACGCAAAAGCTAATGATACACAAAGATATGCAATTAATAGATAAGGGATAATGAATGTGGCGTACAGCTACATCACGTAACCTGAACCCTTTTCATGGTAATGAGTCCTTCATGCATCGATATGCAGGTCTCCTGCACGAGGTTGAGAGCAGTGCGTGCTTGTTTGGTCAGGTAGGTATGTATGGAGAAGGCCTTCACGTGGAATATGAAACAGAGGACAGGGATTGGTGTGGTTAGATGGGCACACAGAAGGTAATGTATTCTGTAGTCAGGAAATGGATGATAGAGCCCCTTTGAACATGCAAACAAATATTTATGTGGTTAGTTGTGCATACATGGCAGAGAAAGTAAAGTAGAAAAATGCACACATCTACGGAGAATAATGGCAAACAATAGCTTTGATAATTTTTATAGTAGGGTAAACCGTGTTAATATTCTAAAATATAACCAAGCGGAATCTAAATATGACTAAATTAACTAAGTTGGAAAATGTAAAAATTTCAAATTATATACATCAGTACAAAAACAAACAACATTAATACTTAACTAAAACTTGTCTTTGTGCCAGTACCTACTGGTAGGTAAGAGCATAATGTGGGTAGCACAAAACCTATAACATGGGTAGTAACAAATAGCACACTAAAAAAATTAAATCATTTGAATGAGTAACCAGCATTGGAAATCCTTGCATGTGCTGAAACTGCATAAGAAAGTCTTAGTCATGCTATGCAAGCAATCGCCAATCATGCACTTGTGTAGACTACTTTAGTGCATAGGTGAAGAAGTTCCATGCAGAGAGTTGGTTGTTCAATGTTGTTCAGTGCTCACCTTTGGCCAGAGCTCAAGTATTTACAAGATAGATCCACACCAAGTAGTTCTGAAACTAATAACATACATTGACAGAGCAAGACACCATTTAAAACCTGTGCATTTCTTCTGCAAGGGTAGAGGTGTGCAAGTAACATTTAGAAGTGGAGAGAAGATTCAATACTTTATTCATTGAAAGGTTGTTTAATTTAACTCATTTCCAAATAAGTTAAAGACACCATTTTAAACCTGAGCATTTCTTCTGCAAGGGTAGAGGTGTGCCAGTAACAGCAGGGAGTTTGGAGACTTAGTCCCTGCTGGAAGGAATGGTAGTAATTATGATGGGGAAGTCAAAGCGATAGATAGAGCCCTGGAAAAAATGGAAAAGTACCAAAATAGGAAAGTAGTTATTTTGATAGAAAGTAAGGCAGCTATCGAGGCATTAGTGAACAAAGTGGAAGCAGACTATGAAATTAAGAAGTGAAAAGTTAAGATTGTAACGTTAATGCAGACTGGAAACACAATAGTTCTGCAATGGGTGCCCGCTGCCCGCCCACTGTGGTATCAATGGGAATGAAAAGGCAGACTTCCTAGCAAAGATGGGAAGTAAGAAGGAACAAATAGAAAAACCCATGTCTTACAGTGCAATAAAATCACATCTTAAATCAGCCCACAACAATGAAGTAAAAGGAAGAAGAAAAGAGGAGTCAAAAGGATAAAAGCTGGGAGGCTTATGCTACCAAGAAAAGAAATGTAACATATAAAATGAAGATAAAAACAGCAACGTTTTGCTTGGAGACGGGGCATGACCTGCTGGCAAAATATCTCCATAGATTTGGAATAATCAAATCGGACATATGCAGATTTGTGTAATGACAGGGCAGACTACACTTACACGTATGCACTAAACTGAAGGAAGTGACCGACGAAATGCCAGAGGGCATGGACAGAAATGAGAGGGAGGCATATCTCTACTGGGCGGCTAGACGCATGATGACTTTATAAAGTAGATGCGGGCATTAGATGAACATGATGAACATGATTCTCTACAAGAGGCTAAGGGTGACAATTTATAAGGGATGTTTCCACGATCGATCCTACGCATTACAGAATCAGCATCGGCCTGGCCTGTAGCTCAAAGCCATATCTTCTTGATTATTATTTTGTCACAACAACAGCTATCTCTACTTTTTCCTCTTCCTCCAACTTTTTTTTATCTTCTTCTTTTCAAACGCCCACATTTTTTACTTCTTTAAATAAATATCTGATTTTTTATCCAACAATGAAGTCGGGTAGGGGGTGGGAAGATCCCAATACAGTCTTGGGCCCCCTGGACTATCAAAGTCGGCTAGCAGTTATCGAAATCAGTTGAGATTATTAATTTCCGTGGGTAGCCCTCGTATACAATATTATGAATTCTGTGCGTTTGTTTAAAAATGGAGTAAAGTTTGGCTCGGTTGCAAGCATAAGAAAAGCTTGTAACAACTTGACAAATATAGAGCAACGAACATACTTGCATACTACTACCTCAGGACTCTTAAAGGATAGTGTAGCCAAAAGAATAAGGACATGCTATACATGCTGATAATTATCTGAGTAATAGATTTAAAAGAGTGATTTTTTACCACTAGAACATAGCACCAAAATGCTAAACAAATTTAGAGCAATACGGTATAGTGGAACCATCTTCATTAAATTTTCATTGAGCTAAGCTTAAAAAATGTTTATTTGAAAAACCTATAGCTTAACACAAATATCTTGTTTGAATGAACAAAGGGCTTTATTAAGATGCAGCATGCAATACGTCAAATTTAATGTTAACGTTATTATAACTGACGTTCTATTATAGTACCCTAGTAATGTATGGAAAAAGCAGAGGTATCTTGATATTACTTTCTAGGGTATGCAGCTAAACATAATGCAATGATTGTAGCCTTGAGGATTGCAACAACCCATGTCTAAACATAAGCATACACATTTTAGTACAGTGTTAATAACTCATTCCAATGAAACAGCAGAAGAAGAACTGTGGTTACATAAGCAGAAAGTGTGCAAAGAGGCTGTGTTTGTTGGTATGACCTGTAGTCGGCGCAAAGAAATGATGCCGTCCCACAAGCGTTGACAGCATTCGTTGACAAGAAGCAAAGACAAAGCAGCCGGCTTCGACATGTACGTCCATACTGAGAATGCCTAGGAAAAGTACACATGTGACTTCATAATGTCAATGAACTGGTGCGGAAATGATGGTGGCAATACTTAAATATATACTAGTTAACTAACTGAACTGAAAATAAGGCATACAGTCTTCTGTATGATCCCTGGGCTGTTTCGTCGTGTCGATGATGAGGCACTGCTCGACGTTTCGCCACCCATGTTGGAGGCTTCTTCAAGAATGATGAGATGGATGATGAAACAGGCTGTATATATACCTCCTGCTGGTAGATGAATCCACAGGTGGGGGACAGGGCCCTAACCAATGGGAACGCTCCTTGTCTCTCATTGGCTAGGCTCGAGTCCTACTCCGACCGAAGATCGGTTAAAGGATCCGACCCTTTAGATTCATGTGGTATATATAGAATTACGTGTGACTGTGGAGAGGTCTATATAGGTGAGACAGGTCGCAAGATTTCTACAAGGATCAAAGAACACGAGAGCCATGTGCGACTGGGTTACGCGGCGAAGGCTATACCAGATGATAGAGGGGATCTCGATGTAAAACGGCATCAACGACTCTCGGCAGTAGCAGACCATGCCTTAGAAAATGACCACCAGATACAGTTTGATAAAACAAAGGTCCTAGTCAAGCAGATAACTGGTTGGAATCGTTTGTTCCGGGAAGCGATTGAAATTCGTAAACACAAGAATAACTTCAATAGAGATAGCAGTTTTCCACTGAGCCGTGCATGGGACCCAGTGTTGAAGTGGGTGGGGTGTATAGAAAGTAGCACTGAGGATGAAGAAAGGATAGACACAGAGGTGGCAATCAATAATAATATACCAGATGAATCACCATGTTTAACAACAACAACAACAATTGTAAACACAGCAACTGCAATAGCAACATCACAAATGGAAACAGTTACTACAAGAAATCAAGAGATACTATCTGAGTGGACTGGACGCCTAAGAACTAGAAAGAAGCCTTGATAACCGTGCAAACGGAAGAAGAAGAAAAAAAAAAAAAAAAAAAAAAAAAAAAAAAAAAAAAAAAAAAGCAAGTTGGCCTAGCCATAGGGTTAGTTATTGACAAGACGGAGTAGGACTCGAGCCTAGCCAATGAGAGACAAGGAGCGTTCCCATTGGTTAGGGCCCTGTCCCCCACCTGTGGATTCATCTACCAGCAGGAGGTATATATACAGCCTGCTTCATCATCCATCTCATCATTCTTGAAGAAGCCTCCAACATGGGTGGCGAAACGTCGAGCAGTGCCTCATCATCGACACGACGAAACAGCCCAGGGATCATACAGAAGACATCTACGGGTCGTGAAAGCCTACAACATCTCAAGGCATACAGTGTTTGAACGATTAGCTGGAGTTGTACGTCATCATGGGTTGCTCCTTGTTGAGTGTTTGATAAGTTGTCGTATTATTTGTAGTACAGCCTGGATTGTTGCAGATCTACTGTAATGCTTAAGGTAACACCCAAACAATTATGATATTATAGTGCATACATAAAAGCTATTGTCAGTTTTCTCACAGTACTGCTAATTCCAAAGAAAAGAAAAGTATAAGTATAGGGGTAATTTAACACACAGTTATACTTAGTGGAAATAACTGTAGTTGTGAGAAACACGTGATTATTAAAAAGTGAACCATGGATAGAGGTAGAGCACCTCAACAACTATCAATAACCAGATTGATCAACAAAATATAATAAATATTAATATGATACTACTAAACTAACTGTACTGGTTGTACTGACGGTGTGGCTCAGTATGAATGGTGTTTGAAGTAACCTTGCTGATGATGACAACATGCATGCAGAATTTGCTTCTTGCGTGGCCCTACCACTGGTTTGGTTATGTGTTGTGAGTTTTGTTTGCATGTAGTTAGCTGATTTTTAGTGGCCACCACCTGCCTGATGAGTCCCAGAAGGACGTAACGCGTCGTGGATTAAGGTAACAACTTTGAATTAGCTGCAGTTGTCATCAGCAGGTGAAAAGTTTTGTTGCCCCCAGCCCTTCAGGCTGGTATTTATGTTCTCTTTGCTTTCCCAACCTGTCAACCCTTCTCCAGTCTAAATATTAATATGAGATTCATTTCAACAATACTGTATTGAACCAAATATAGGCCGTCCGGTTTTTCATTATTTTAAGACTCAAAATCCCTCCTTGGCCTATATGCGAGCATTGGCTTTTTACGCACCAATTTCAAACACCAAATTATAGCGCCATGTGACAAGGAAATATGCATAGTTCACCACTTCTGTGTGGCGCTGTGTAAACAATACGGCAGGCACGGTGGAAGCGACGCTATCTCCAGGCCTACTGACGAGTGAAGTGTGATGTAGAACAGGTGACTCGGCGATAAGACGCGGTCTGCGTAGAGATATCGCTACGTCATCACGGACTCTGCGTAAATAGGCCGCAGGAAAAACGACGTCAGCACGAGTTCACAGGAATAACGGCGCGTAAAATAAAAATGTCATTAAATATTCCTTTTTCAAAATTTTGATGATCAAAGTAAAGGGGTCGGCCTATATTCGGCACAACACGGTAGTAGTTAAACTAATATGATAAAAATATGATGAAACATTTTGGACAAGATTTTTCAGAAAACATGCAATTTATATTTAATAATATTTTCATAAGCAATTATTGTAATGGTATTGGATGAATCGATTATCATGTGCATTTCTAGTATTAACTCTTTAGATTAATGAACATCCCAGTCGACATACCTGTGCAGCAGTGAGTGTATTGCCAGCACTGAGATGTGCTAGGAAGGTAACGATAGCAGAGATAACTGGGACTGTTGGTGCCATTGATAGACTCAAGCTTTGGCAATATGCTGTGTACTGAAGCAATCGCCTCTCCCTTCTTCTGGCACCTGCAACACACACTCATATGGGTAACAGACCGGATTACATAAATATACTTTTCTATTTGATGTTTACTGCTAAGGCCATAATAGGCTTATATAACATTTTAAACGGGTTGATTCTGGACTGCATGATAGTCCACAATAACACATATTTTGACTGGCATGCACTCGGCAAGTGCAGGGATGTCATTGTTGTTGACTTCCTCTTCAATAACATTATAAAACAGAACAAATGAAAAGGCAATTTGGTGCGCACTAGTGCGGCCAGCTGAATACGCCATTAGCCTACAAGAAGTATATCGTAATTTTTAATCGAGGAGGCCTATTTTGAATAAAATATTTTATTTTCCTCTGTGAAGGTCAACTCACTGTCAACAGTTAACTCAACTGTCACTTACTGTCAATTAGGGCTGACACATTCACATGTGTAAACGGCAAAATGCCCATTGACATAGGCAATAAATGTTTAGTTATTTGAGACTAACTGATTGCTTTGTCAAGACACTTGTGAATTAACCTGCAATTTCCCATTCCACACTCAAGAGCAAAACATAGCTGTAATACCAAGAGAAACTACCATTCAGTATGTGTGATGCGGCTGCCTTTTATATTCCTTCGTCACTGGACTTTATCTCAAATATTTACAAATGATTTGCAATAGCAGATAGGTTGGTATATGGAGAAGTATTTATCTACATTTAAAAGATTAGTCAATAACTAAATTAAGCAGCCATACTGCAAGTTCCTATTTTTAGCTAAGTTAATGCACCAGTGCCCAATTCTTTGAAATGTAATTACTTTTTTGCCATTGTGCTACACTTTTTCTTAAATATTTTTCAATACACAAAATTGTTTACCCTACCTAGTAACCAGTAGGGCTACATGCGCTTTTTTTAAAACTTATGAGGGTATGCTGAGGCTAGAACGGAGGCGAGTTTAGGCGCTCAGCTTTCTGGCTTTTTCGGGTAAACGGTTTATAACACGATTATCAAATTTCACACTAACTTTTAAAAATAATAAATCTATGTTATCCATTATGCATATTCCTAAATTAATTAATTGATTTTGAATTAAAATTTAGTGAAATCACCAAAATTTACTCAATTTTGCTCGACTACGGGAATTTATTCCAAGTGAACAGATTTTTTAAACTCAAATTTGCATAATGGATAACAACGTATAAATCCATGTGAACGGGCAGGTCAATTTGGTTTTATCGTAAGATAAACGGTTTGGTGGGAATTTCCAGAATTGTAATCCATGTTTTGGATTTCCCTTTTTTCACGTTTTGGACTTATGTCTCGCAATGGATCTTTAAGGCTTATTTTGTGCAACCAATTACGGATATCAATATAAAAGTACTTTTTTAACATCCTTTTAAAATTTGGTAATGATATTACCAACCGTTCAGCAGAAATCATCAACACCTGTTTGCACGCATTTGAGTTGGGCCAAGCTCAGCGTACCCTCTTAAGGGTTGTGCTTGATATTTATAATAAACTTGGACTGGAAAAATAGTTATTCAGCACCCTTTTCAATTTTTGTATTACTCAAAAGTCAAAACAGTTTTAGCCATTAGTAAGCGTAGTCAATATATGAGTAAGAATAATATATTGAGTATAATAAACAAATTTTTAAAAGAAGTCTTACTGAAAAGTAGGCTTTGCCTTTAAATTTCAAATTTATTTACATGTTCACTCAAATACAGCGTTGCTGTTACTTTACATTGAGGTATAGTCCACAAATATGGTGAGAGCTGGCGGAAAACCTTTGATTTTAAATCCTCTTGTATTGCTAAGTGTTTCACAAGTTGTTCACTTGTCAGGTAGCTACAGGAATACCCGAAGTGCATGACGAAACATTTTACTTTAACCCTATTCTAGGAGATGGAGTTATTATCTTTTTGGCCATCCTGAATAAAATAACTCAATACATTGAGAAGAACATGGGGTTTTTGAAAGTTATTTACTCCCTCTCTTTCTTTCGTATCTTTCTCTATCACGCAAAGGGTTGGATCCCTTTATGTTTGGAACACGTTGAGGTAGATTTGTGTGGTTAATTGAATTTCGAGCTCGACGACGTATTGTCAGCACTGATCCGGCAGACAGTGAAGAAAGGGCCAGCAAGTTTGTTTTGACCATTGACGCCATGCTTGCTTTTAGAAGAAGGATGCACAAACTTGACTCTAGTTGACATATTCCTCATTTGTGTCCCATTCTGTCAGCCTCGGTCCCAGTAGAGGGACCGCTGTCGCGGGGGGGGGGCAAGGCTCTAGGGGTCCAAAGATAATCAGCAATTAAGAAAAACATACATTTACAAAATAAATAATTATCAACAAAAATAATTAATGTTCTTCCAAATAAATAAGAAAATTACAAATACAACATTTGATAATTTGATGACTTATTTATTATAAACTAGACAAACATGTTCTTTGAATGTGTAGATTGAAAGTAGAGACGATTGGACGATTGATGGAAATCAATTTTCAAAAAATTTCAATCGAATAAGTTTGTTCTTATCTGTGATGATTCATTGTGATGCAAAATGCAAAAAAAATGCACAATGCGTGGCGCGAAGAAGAAAAAATTAGGTCAGATTTGTGGCGGAAATGTATACAGCACACTTTAAAAATTGAACAATCTTATGCAAATTGGGACTCGTGGAACGACAGTTACACATTGTCGTAAATCTGCAAGATGACACCGACAGCAATGAGACTTCTAGTATGACACTCCCGTTATTAAAATTAACCCATCTTTTAATAAACACCGATACTCTGGAAAATCGCAACATACGAATTATTTATAATTGCGATTTCTGGTATTTTTGTAAAAGCTACTAGTTAATCATTGTGAGATAGCTTATTATTACAATCCCATTAAGAAGTGAGGTAATAATAATTACCAATCATGCAAACAATATTTTGAGGATGTCTTAACAGGTGTGTTAGGGTAGGGGATGAAAGATGAAAGAAATACGCGTTAGAAAAACAATTATATGCCTCAAACACTGCAAATTGGGCCGTTTATACCGTATTTCAGTTAGTTAAGATGTTTTTAGTCTCCCGGTAGCGAGGACGATCTGATCACTGTCCACTCAAGTCTTTCAATACCTGACAACTTGTAGTAGTCAACCCCCTGATGAGCGCCAAAAGCCGCCAGCTCTCACGATATTTTGTGGACTATACTAGGATAATAAATTTTAAAATCATATTATAAAAACATAAAACATTATAAAAACAGTAGAACATAATCATTTCAGTAACATACAGTTGGTTAACACTTACAATAACTTGAATAAATATAAATCAATAGTTAATAACATAATGATGATGTACAATGAAATACCTATACGATGATGATTTATAAACTACTGATATGTATAAAAAGAACAAAACAGTTAATAAAACAATAAAGAAGTAATTTGTTTTAAAACTTAAGCTTAACTATCCGATTAATGATTTGTGAGATGCCGAATTGATGATAAAAAAGGCCGAAATTCATTAGAAAAAATGTCAATTGATGGAGATTGTGGGAAGGAGTTGAAAGTTGTAGGAAGACGAATGAATGACCTTTTCGTTGTTGGTAGACGGGGAGTTGGGACATGAAACAGGTGACACAGTTGAGTAGAACGAGAAGGAACTCCGAGCGGGAACAATAACACTAGAATGTCGGACCTAATATGTCCATTTACAGCGCGATGCAAGAACGCCATGACTGACCTTTGTCAACGCAAGTCTAATAAAGACATTCTGAGTAGTTTCATTAATTCTTGCTTTGTTTGGTTCCTGCATTCAGGAAAACGATTTCGCACAATAGCAAGAAAAAATGAAAACACTCGATCAAGTTGTTTTAAATTTGTTTGAGCAGCCATTAACCATATCGGAGAATAGTACTCAACTATTGGTAAAACCTTAAAGCAATGGGGTCATTAATTTCAGTATATCTGTATAAAATCCCCAGCATACACATAGCTTTAGAAGTTATGTTTTGAGTCTGTTAATACTCCTATATCTTTCTGGCAGGTCACCTTCGCTACTGGACGTTTCATAATAAAATATTGACAATCAATTGGGCTTGTCCTATCTATGTGTTATAGACAAAATTAAACATTTGTCTGGATTCGGCTTTAGGCACCAGTCCACACAATACATAGAAAACATATTATATATAAATCTATGAGAACACTGTGTAGTGGGCCTATAGTATGTCCAATTTTACTTCTAAACTAGGAAGCTTCGCACACGCTTTTTCAGGCGCGTTGTTGGATGAGCGTAATTGGTGCATTGAGCTGCCATGTGTTATGCAGATTTTCTGTTGTTCTGTGAAAAAATCATTACAATCGGATAAAGCATGTAGGTGTTATAACTTATAAGTCGAAGAACATTTTTTTTAAATCGAAAAAAAATCGTAAAATTGCATTTTTCATGAGAAATAATTTTCCGATTGCGCTCAAATTTCACACGAATATATTAATTCATAAAATTAAGGTTCTGTGAAAAAATCATTACAATCGGATAAAGCATGTAGGTGTTATAAGTCGGAGAAATTTCGTAAAAACAGAAAAAAATTGTAAAATTGTGATTTCCATGAGAAATAATTTTTTGATTGCGTTAAAACACGTGGCAGTTCTAAGTTCAGAGATTTCGAAGGCCTCCAGTAAATTTCATCACGATTGGAGTATCGGTTTAGCCGGAATCGTGTTAACAAACACACAAAAATACAAACAGAAAAAAAAGAAAAAGAAAAAAGAAAGAAAAACATTCCGGATTTTTTTCTCCATTCTAGTGAAATGGAATCTTCGCTACGTTCATCCAATTATGGATACTATGTACGAGTAATGAAAAATGGTTCCATTGAAAAGTGGTTGCTTACTTTATCTGCACTACTTTGAGGAATAGTAGTATGCAAAAACAGGATGGAAATAAAAAATACAACATAGGTTTTATATTCAATTAACTTTGATAAGAAAAGAATACACTACCGGATGTTAGAGAGCAGCCGAAATGTTTACATGACTGAAGCTGGAAGCATAGGGTAGGCCTTCTTACCTTGTAGAGTCTTTGCAAAGCTCTTCTCCCATGCATACATCTTGATCAACTTGATACAATTGAGTATCTCAGACATGAGTCGCACACGCTCGTCTGTGACCACCATCGTCTTTCCACGTAGGTAGCCAATCAAGCGAGAAATTGCATACTGTACAAAAAATAACAACATACCTAGCTTATTATATTAAATATAATATGAAACACCCAGTTTAGTAATGACATCGGGTCCAAAAATTTCAAACTGGTTTTAACGGTCAATTTTTGTTCAGTGTTTTTGGAAGCAAATGTACGGCCGGGAGTAAGCTGGCTTTGGCACCCACCCTTAGTTATGTACGACTGCTGACAGTCAAGTGTCATGTAGCAGCCTCATTCATCAAGGCTGGTCAAGTGTCATCACGGACTCCGTGGAAATAGACCGCACAAGAAACAGTGCATAGAATTACCATTTTGTGCTGGAAAACATGCCTATGTGCATCACTCGTTGTGCAGCTTGAAAAACTTGAACCGGTTTGAAAAGTCGGAACCGGGTTGCTATGAACCGGTTTCCAGGTATGTACTTGATGTCATCACTAACCTAGTTCCAGCACAAGTATTTTTTTTTTTTTTTTAATCGATAATGCAACTTACCAAATTCTTGACCCAACACAATATCCTAAAAGTGCATGTCAATATGGTTTCCAAGCAGGCAAATCAACAAACCTAGCCATCTTTAATTTTTTAACAACATTATACTCAAACATCGACCAAGGAAAGGAGTCGGTTGGACTCTTCTATGACTTTAGCAAGGCATTGGACACCATATGTCATAGCCGCCTGGAAACCAAACTTGAAGATGTCGGAATAAGAGGAGTGGCACTCAAATGGTTGATGTAATTTCTCTTGGAAAGACAACAAGCGGTCAAAATTAAAACAACTGACCGGAATGGTACTCTTTGTAATAACCTCTCTGAATTAGGATATAAGACCAAAGGAGTGCCCCAAGGATCTATACTCGGTCCCGCCTGCTATCTATTATATGTAAACGAATTGCCCGAAATCTTTGACACGGGCACCGTAACACTTTTTGCTGATGACACTAGTCATCTCATAGCAAGCAACAAAAAAGATATAGTTTCCCTATCGGCAACTGCTAATGAGCAAACGGGAAAAATTTCCCACTGGTCCAGTGTCAACCAGGTTAAACTGAACCAGCAGAAATGCTCACTCCTATACTTTCATACTTACCAAAACCAGCCAATCCTCAGTCCACTAGTTAAGCTACAAGGGAAAAGTTTAAAACAAACCCGTCTTACTGAATTTCTAGGATTAACACTAGCTGATACACTCGAATGGTCCACTCACATAAATAAAATTCGGCCTTAAACTGCAACGAAGTTGCTTCATGTTACGCCGATTGAAGCACATTATTAATCCCCAAATATTCAAATCATTTTTTTCGAGATGTCGAGATGGGCGAGCCTACTCTACACCCTCTGGAGGGTCCGTGTTTCCTTGTTCCTTACAAGTGTGACTTCTTGTCCTGCTGGGGGGGCCTAGCAGGTGATAGACCTGTTGGACCCTACTCGTCTTTTCGTTCAACCTCTCCACCTGCAGCCAAGAGCTAGTATAGCACGTGTGCCTGTGCTATAGCCAAGAGATTGCAATTTGTAGTATTGTTTCCTTTCGTTTTCGAATCCCAGTCATAATTAGTAGGGCAGCCTCTCTCGTTGCCATGGGTCTTGGTTCAAATCCAGGGTAAGACATGGTTCTTTTGTCGCCCAAGCACCAGAGTCTAGGAGGGAAGCCCCCTCACTGGTTGTGCTGTGTTGTGACTTTCCACCCTTCCTATCTCTAACCTTTTCTCTTAGAATGAATGAAGAGGCACCCTTGCCCAGCAACAGCAGGAGGGGCAGCTTTTCTCTTGTTGCCAAGGGTCCTGGTTCGAATCCAGGGTAAGTCATGGATTTCTTGTCTCCCGAGCACCAGAGTTGGGAGGGAAGCCCCCTTACTGTCTGTGCTGACTGTGTGCCCCAGAATGAATGGTGTGTGAAGTAACCTTGCTGATGATGACAACATGCATGCAGAATTTACTTCTTGCGTGGCCCTACCACAGGTTTGGTTATGTGTTGTGAGTTTTGTTTGCATGAAGTTAGCTGATTTTTAGTGGCCACCATCCGCCTGATGAGTCCCAGAAGGACGAAACGCGTCGTGGATTAAGGTAACAAACAACTTTAAATTAGCTGCAGTTGTCATCAGCAGGTGAAAAGTTTTGTCGCTCCCAGCCCTTCAGGCTGGGTTTTATGTTCTTTATGTTCTCTATGCTTTCCCAACCTGTCAACCCTTCTCCAATCATACTAAACTAGCCAATTGGCCTTTTCCTAATTGTAATAAAAAATACTCAAATCAGTATATTATGCACATTTCTACTCTCATATATTGTATTGTACTCTTTTGAGAGGGCCTCTTCTCAGTCACTTTGTCTTTTCAGACTGCAAAAGAGAGCGATTCGATGTCTTGCCGGGGTCCCTCCATTGACCCCTTGCCGTGATCTATTCAGATCCCTGCAAATACTAACCCCACCATCGATACTCATTAATGAAGCAATTCTCTTTGTTTTGAAATTTCCCAACTTATTCACCACAAACTCCTCCATCCACCACTAGAGGACAACACAAAATATTTTTAGACCACCATAAACTCTCACTCTATTCCAAAAGCCCACACTACCTATGCTCCCTTATATTCAACCGACTACCACTACAACTTAAAGCTCATGCTGACAATTTTAATAAATTCCGCCACATGCTCAAATTGCACCTCACAGATAAAGCCTACTTCTCTATCGATGAATATCTGAAATCATAAAAATGTACTGTAAATTTCCACTACATTAGCCTATATATGACCCCTCATCAATAATTCTTCATTCTTAATTGCATTGTACTTCACTCTTCTTATATCATAACCTATCAAACATATTTTTTGAATGCTTTGTTAAATATTAGTAGTCACAGGCCTAGTCTAGTTATTAATGTAGGCCTACCCTAATGTAAGTAGTTTCTTCTCTTCTCTTTTTTTCTTATAGTATATGTAGTAAATTAGTAATAGTGAAATATATGTAGCAGGTAATATGGAAGAACATTTTGTAGGGAGGAGCTCTCATCCCTACATGTAAACAAATGAATATCACCTTTTGTAATTTATATACTAGAATTAAAATAAAGATGATTATTATTATAAGTCAGGTCAGGGGGTGACTAATCACTAATTTCTCGGGCTACTGTTCTTACTTCTTAGTCCGTCTTATTCCCTGTCTTCTATGACGGGCAGAACTTTATAAGCATAACTTTTCCGTTTGTCCAAGTCTACATGCCACATCTCACAGTAAAAAATAGACCTCCGACTAACATGTGTTTTTAACGTTTTTTGTTGTCTTCGCTTTCCAGACCATTCTTACATTTATGGTACCTACTCCTCTTCTGTTTAGGAATCTTATTTCCGTTTAATCAAAGAACTTACATCACCTGTCCCAATTATTCTCAATGCTATTTCAATAAAGTTTCATTCAAAACCCCTATTTAGTATTAACCATTTCAATACACTTGTTTTAATTGCATTGAAGAGACAAATCATAGTACTACGTACTACGCAACTATAGCAGTTTCAATCCAATGCTACAGGTATAACCATTATAGAGAAACAGATGCTGATAAAACTGAACTAAAAATCTACTATCCCATGGCATTCACTGACCCAGACTATAGTGCATTATTGCGTAACCAAGAACTACAGATTAGATTACTAAACACAATCCTTGCCTGTGTTGGATAGAAGATGATAAATATCATCATCCCCAATAGAGCCCACCATCCAAGCAGCCAGTAGATGTAGAACATGCCCGCTATAGTGACTAGTGGCCCTCCGATAATCATAGGACCAAACAAGACCATGTCAAAGATGCGCTGGCTGTCGATTGCAAACATATTAATTAACTGCAACATAAATAAAAATATACATGTATCACTGATATAATATGGCTAATATCAGTAGGCCCATGAAAAGGGGTAACAATAAACAGTAGCCTGGTATATGTGCATGTCATACACTTTTGTTTAACTAAATTAAGATTAGATACAAGAAACTAGTAGAACAGGTATTGATTATTTTAATAAGTGTTTATTGGACATAACACTGTTCTTTATCAATATTTATTAAATTATTAGTGATATTTTGATTTTTATTCAAAAATCTTTTTCAAACTGAAGGTTAACAAAAGAAAAATTAACAATAATCCATATAAACAAAATGACCATGAAACATATCTGCCAACACAATTGATGAAAATAAAATAAAAACTATTAATTAACTCATATTCACCAATTTTTGTGATCTAGTGCAATGTATATTTTATTTTTGTCATGTTTTTATTTTATTTTCATCAATTGTGTTGGCAGATATGTTTCATGGTCATTTTGTTTATATGGATTGTTGTTAATTTTTCTTTTGTCAACCTTCAGTTTGAAAAAGATTTTTGAATAAAAATAGAAATATCACTAATAATTTAATAAATATTGATAAAGAACAGTGTTATGTCCAATAAACACATATTAAAATAAATTAAGATTCTAAATTCTAGCTATCATCCGTACCAACGGCAATGTGCACTGCCCAAGGGCATAGAAACTGGTTTATAAGGAAGGTATTGTGCAGCACAGGAGACAATGCAGAAAGTGTGGCTGGTTGAAGACCAGTTAAGCGTATAATTCACAGTGACAGCCTAACAACCAGATCTAAACATGTAGGCATAGAAATTGGTGTACAATATTAAGATAGATTACAGTACAGCTATTTGGGTACTTGTTCATTACAGGGATCCCCAAAAAGTGAAAAGTAGATTAGTGGGTTTGGGGAGGGGGGGGGTGCAAAGCGCCGTGGGGGGGGGAGCATGAAGTGTGCGTGCCCCCCTTAACCCCACTAACCTAGAGTAGGAATCACACAACTTTGAATGACCTTTTGACACTGTTTGGCGGCCATTTTTCCTGTGAACCACTTGAACAAAATTGGAGGTCTAATTGAAAATGTACTTTTAAAAAAATTAATGAATTATACACGGTGCATTATTAAATAAAAATACTAAATTATTGTTTAAAAGCTTAATTTAATGTAATCTGGACGATCAAATTCATTGAAAGTAATAAATAACAAACAAATGTCAAGTCGTTATTCGTTTTCACAGTTGACAACAATGGTTTTATTTTATTGACCAATGAGCGATCTTCCCAATACCACTTTCATACAATCAGCTAAAATATTACTAAAGGCCTGTCGTCTGCACAGAACAGATAGGCCCTGGATAGGCCCTAGCCTACGTCGTCTGCTTTAATCTTGTTTCTGACTAATTTCTTTACTTGGTTGCTCTTCTGAGTTCTGGGCTTGACTATTTATTAATTAATAATATTTTAATGTTATGTAGACATAGCCTATGTATTGATTAATTGAGTAGGTCTATCAATTGTCTGATGTTGAAGTAAAGTAGGTCTTTGTCACCTAATAGGGCCCGCGGGAAAAACACAGTCAAGTAAGCCAACCAATTAGGTAGGGCCTAGGTACCTAAACAGTAGGACCTAAATACGTACAAGACAACGGTTATAGACATAAGGCTTTTAGAAAAAAATACTTTTAATATTCCTTTTGGGGGGTAGGGCTATAAATACTAGGCCTAGGCCTAGGCTACACTACCTGAGTTGGGCCGATGCTAGGCTACGCGTAGCCTTAGGCTAGGCCTAGTTTCCCCAAATTGAACACATATCACAAGAATTTCCCTGTTTTATCAATGTAGGACTAGATCTAGCTAGCCTAGGCTGCATCATAGATAGGCTGCATATTAAAGCAAGGCCTAGGCTTTTGCCCCCCCCCCCCCAACCCCAAAGAGAAATTGCATAGACTAGGCCTGGCCCTAGGCTAGGCTAGAACGAAGTGTATATAGTATCCTTGCCATAGGGCCTAGTTCAATTTTTATGCAAATAGAATTGTGTTGATTAAATAAAAATAATAATATAAGACAAAGAATTTTAATATCCAAAACAACTCAGTGACAAAACATATCACGCAATGAAGGTATCCTAATGAAACATAACCTCCAACGTTTGGAATGGTCTGTTGACATACACCTAGTTCGTCACCTCGCCACACGCACGCAGCGCACGGAGTAGAAAAATGATGCTAGCAATTTTATTTCTCCTGTGTTGGTTATGCCGATTTAAACAAATGCAACTTTGAAGGTCGTTCAATCTTGGCTGAATCCTACTCTACTTTCCTTTTCGGGGTAATGAAATGAATAAATAATGAACAAGTACCGCTATTTGTGTAAGAAAAGTAAAGAAGCTTTTATGGCAGTGCACAGTTCAGTTGCGTTGGTACGGTTTGTAAGGCAGATAACTTTGGCTAGTAAAAAAAATAGGCATGAAGTCAAGTGTGTAGGACTCATCACAAAATAAAAATCCGATAAAGATTAATAAATTACCGTAAGAATGTTAAGTTAGAACACAAATTTGTTACTGGTTCTAAAATCATTTTTTAAATATTAACTCATTGTTTGCTGTTTTCATACGACCGCATTTAGGCCTACATTCATTATGTTGTCATGCATCTAGCCACCCAGCAGTGCGATTCTGTAAAATAGTCGCTATGATAGCGATAGCGATCACGGTTGATATGAAATATCAATCGTTATAAATTATCATTATCGACCTGATTCTGTAAAGAAGTCGCTACGGCCGCCATAGGGGGCAGTGGATAGCATAGCGACACCTTTTTTATTCTCGTTATCATAGCGATCGCTACCGTAACGATCGTTATATCATTTTTACAGAATCAGTCGACACGCAAAATTGTCGCTAAAGTGCCGGATAACGATCGTTATCTTCCATAACGATCTTACAGAATCAGACCGCAGTAGAGATATAACATAAATGGCTTCAAATTGAAAATGAAAAGTCAATAATGAACAGATATTGGTTAACAGTCAAAAGAAGTACACAAAATTAAGTTTTTATAACAAATAAAGAGTAAATTTGTGATGCAAAAATATTCTAGATTGTAGTGGTGCGCGGGTACCCAAAACTTTAGTTCGGGTCGGGTATTTTGGGGTCAACCCAACAGTCAGAAAAAGGTAACCAGTTTTCGGGTAACAAATATATTTTGGGGGGATGGTGGAGGTGCCAGTCCAGGAATTACATAGGCTACTATATTATTGGTGAAGGTGCTTGTCCAGATTTTTTCCATAACTTATAATATACAGAATGCCATTCAATAAAAAATACAGACAATAGAAAATGAATTTTGAGTATCATAATATAAGATTCTTTACATAAAATTCAACATCCATTCTTACATGAAGTAGGCCTATTATAAATTTATAATGGCCGTCTTTACTCTACCCAATCCGAAAACCCAAACTGGAACGTCAAAAACTTTACCCGCACAGTCCTAATTGTGACAACTTAGGTTTAAATCAAATGCCTTTTCAATACTGTTCATGTCTATCAAAGAGTGCAGCACTGTAGCTGGTCATGACAAAGATCTACAAGCCTATAATAGCAATTATGCCCTTCAGTGGCAACTGGTGCCTTTGTGCCCTGCTATACTAGCACCAGCTTAAATTATTCCCTCTCCGATTTCAAATCTAATGTAAATAGTAGATTCACAATACAATATGTTTTTAGGTTTACCTAGATTATTAGATTTAACCATATTCAAAAGCTACACTCGCCGTCATACGACCGAGTTTCAATGGGTTCCATTAAACGTGAGACGGAGATGAGTCCCAGTTATTTTGAATAGTGCGCGTGAAGCACCACTTCTGACATCACTCGGTGAGAGCTATGGCCATACTCCGCTATCACAGCAGCATATAGGATCAGACAAAAGGTGCGCTCGGAAGGCATATTCTGTGAGGTGAAACAATCCCACAGGTGCTGTCTCGATCTATGAATTTGTGATACATATGGTGGATCTTAGCAACAAACTGCATAATATACAATTTTATTGCTTTCTCAGTTTACGGTTTAGGTGGAGGCAGCAAACATTTATTTACGAGAAATACTGCATGACAAGTGCTGATGAAAGGTATTTTGAAGTCTAAACTAATTTTTTCCACAAATTCGTGGACCTCTGCAAATGTGAGTAGGACTCCCCCGCACTTTTTGAAAAACTGTGTATTTATGGACAAAAGTTGATACAATATGTGCTCGTACAGACTAACACGTTTAAAATATAATAGCATCGCCTATCCTAATGGTCACGATCGGCGATGGTGACTTTGAACTAAAACAAGCTGGCATTTTAGAGGACTTTGCACGTCTTGCTGTAGTGCTGCAATCTTGAAATGATGGTTCTCAGTTCTAAGCTTTCTGGGAAATTCTTTAGGTGATAGGAAACTAAACCTGTTATATTGCTTTGTAAAAGTACCATACTAAATTGACTACCTATAGTGGTGCCATAAACTGCTTGTTACAATATAATGTCATAAGCTTATCAATTATCATAATATTATACCTAGAGCCCATGAAAAAGAGCAAATTCAAATGAAATTTGTAGAACTTGCAATTACAAAAAAACAAAAAAGCACTTTGGAGCATCTACTTTTTAATGTAATGTAAACACTATAAAGTTATCGACGATTATTGAAATGTTATCGATCAATGCCAATAACATTTACAAGCAACATAACATTTTAGTATGGTACTGTACACACAGTAGTTTTATTTTTAAACTAGGCTTATTTACTAGGAAACTTTGCAAACGCTTTTTCAGGCGCGTTGCTGGATGAGCGTATGTTTTTTTCAAACGGAAAAGGTGTAAAATTGCGATTTTCATGAGAAATAATTTTTCAATTGCGCTCAAATTTTACACAAATATATAAATTCATAAAATTGAGGTTCTGTGAAAATATCATTACAATCGAATAAAGCATGTAGATTGTAGATGTTATAGGTCAAAGAAATTATTTTTAAAACGAAAAAGCGTAAAATTGCGATTTTCATAAGAAATTCTTTTTCGATTGCACTCAAGATTCACACCAATATATTAATTCATAAAATTAAGGTTCTGTGAAAAAATCATTACAATTGGATAAAGCATGTAGGTATTATAAGTCGAAGAATGTTTTAAAAATTAAAAAAAAATAAAAAAAATTGTGATTTTCATAAGAAATAATTTTTTGATTGCGCTCAAATTTCACACGAATATATTAATTCATAAAATTAAGGTTTTGTGAAAAAATCATAACAATCGAATAAAGCATGTAGGCCTAGGTGTTATAAGTCGAAGACATTTTTTTTAAATAAAAACAAAATCGTAAAATTGCGATTTTAATGAGAAATAATTTTTTGATTGCGCTCAAAAACGTGGCAGTTCTAAGTTCAGAGATTTCGAAGGCCTCCATAAAATTTCATCGCAATTGGACTATCGGTTTAGCCGGAATCGTGTGGACAAACTCACAAAAATACAAAAAAAAAAAAAAAAAGATTCCGGATTTTTTTCTCCAGTGTAGTGAAATGGAATCTTCGCTACGCTCATCCAATTAATCTCGACATGAAATGGCTTCGATTGAGTCACCATTAGAATCTTGATGTGTCTGCACAAAGTAAATCTCTAGAACCTTCTAAACATATAACTCAAGATAAGCCCTGACTGCAGGATGGTCTATTTTTTCCAGTGGAATATTTACTTTCATACACATCTTGACAGTGTGGTGTCTTGTATAAATACTGCGTTCTCCACTTTAGCCTTCTTTTGTCTATCAATAGAGATGAACAAAAACGTTTTTTTTAGTTTGAAAATTTGCGACTTGTCGTGATTTACCAAAAAAACACAATTTTCTCATGCACAACTAAAAAAAAAATTAATTACAAGTTTCAGGATAATTTATGATTGATTTTAGATTTAAAAGAAAAACAAGCACATGAGAGTGAAGTTCAGAATCAGTTTTAATTTTAAGCTCAATTTCAGCCTTCAGTTTTCAAAGTTTCCTACAGTTTTTACCAGAATTAATTTCGACTACCAGGCACCTCCACCAAAATTACGAAATTATGCATTTTTGTGTAACATCTTTTGATATGGATATGAAGTATTTTGAGCTTACTCGTGTTCAAACGAATATTACGATCTCACAATCGCGTTGTATGACCCGGCACCTCCACCATATGTACCAGCCAGGATTAATTTAAGGTTTGTTTGTTTGTCCTGTGATCACTACTCCAGGAGTAAGATATTGGCAAAACACCATTTTTCTGTCCAGGAGTAACTGCAATGGGTGTAACTGTGACTAGTTCTTTTGTCCAGTAGTAAGTTGCTCCAACTGTGATGGGCGTAAGGTTTATACACCAGCTACTGTAGGTGGAGTAGAGTGCTTTTGATTTGAATAGGCGCCATTTTCAAACATGGACGCAGCTGTAAGCACTGCTAGGCCTATTTATCCCGAGGATTTTGTATTCCATGCCGTATTGTTGAGGAACAATTTTAATCAGCCTGTTATCAACGATAACCAGTACGTTTTCATATTGGCCGAAGGTAAGTAAATTATATGTATTAATCCAAATTTGGCTAGGCTAAGGCCCAGGCTTGTAAGTCCCAAGACCTAACCTGCAATAAAAAAGGCGCGCAAGCCTATTTATTGGGTTTCTAGGCAGTCCTTTCTTTCCACCAAACCATCCAATAAATTTAAAACACCATCTAATTCATCCCCGTAGTCATCCTCGCTTTCGGATAAATCCGAATCTTCAACAAGTAAAGGCAATATAATAGGCAGAAGATTTGATATTCTTTATATACCACTCACAACAACCAAAACAGTCACAACCACGTTCTTTTGTCCAAGTGGGAGTAACTGCGATTTCTACGCCTATTTCCGTTAAAGGTAAGTATATCCGGTTTACTCCTGGAGTATCATGTCCTAGTTGGAACAGGACAAACGAACAAACCTTTAATTTCGACTACGTACCCGGCACCTCCACCTAAACTTTGATAAAAACTTTTTTTTTTAAATTTCGTGACCTAATTCGCGTTTAAAGACATAATTGATAATTTCGCCACTAGTTCGCGGCATCAACAAAATTTCGCGAAAATTTGCGAATTGGAAATTGGTACCATTCAGTCACAATTCAGGTGATTCAGGCGGAAACTGAATTTGAAGGGATTATTGCAACTTTAAAAAAATTCACAAATTTTGTTGTCACCATTTTTGCACATCTCTATCTATCAAACATGCCTTGCATAGTTGCTCGACGCTTTCGCTTTCTAAATTTTTTTTTAAATTTCTCTTTTTTCTTTAGATGAGTGTCCGTGTTGATACGCTTATCAAGATTATCTTTTTTGTCCCACTCCAATTGAATGTCACAAATGCCACACTTAAATATGTTGCTGTCACTGATATAGAATTTATCGCTTTTATGAGCAGTCGCATGCTCAAGAATTGTATTTTCATGCATGGTATCTTATCTAGGGCCTAGTCCTAACTAAACATTTTATATGGACAATGCCGGCCTACTAGTCTATTAGGGCTGTGTGAGCCTAGAATTTTTAAGTCGAGCCGAGCCGAGCCAACTATTAAAAGCTTGATTTTGGAGCCGAGCTTTTTCAAAAAAAAATTTTTTAAAAATAAAAAAAAATAAAATTAAATTAAAAAGGGTTAGGCTACATATTTTCTAGGGATGTCATCGGGTACCCGGTTCTAGAAATTACCCGGAGCCGATTATAAGATCAGGGTATTTTTCGCGACCCTTTTTAGGCTAATTCACGGGTTTATTATTTTACGCGCTACGTCGATGCGATCTTTCCCGCGGAGCCTGCCCGCTGCCTGCAGAGTTGATAAAGAAGACCCGGGGAAACTTCTTTGTCGACTCTGCTAAAGAGTAACTCGAGTTGACAACAGAGCGCGTTGTAAGCCAACACGTGACACCTGCGCCAACTACGTGCGTGTTCGGTCGATCCAACCAACTCAACTCACAGCTGACGAAGAACAAAGATGGTCGGTGTGGAACTAGTTGGAAGAAGAATTATTGCGATGTGATCATGTTTCTACGATCACGACGCATTGGATTGTTATTCCTTGGCTTATCTCCTTTCTTTCCTAGGCTTATTTTGCGACGAAAGCTTCAGCGCAGGCGATAATGTGATAGGTTTTCCCACATGAGAGAGAGAGACGTTTGCATTCTAGGCCTCGGCCTATCGCATTCTACTGCGTCAAGTCGACTGTTGATCGCTGGCTCAAGCTGCCGCATTCTTCCGCGAAAGTCTTTGTTGACAAGAATGTCTGTTGAGTGTTGATGAAAATGAGCGCGTGTACTGCGTGTTTTTGTAGGCTAGGCTCGAATAAATTGAGCATAAAGCAAAGCTCGGCTCGGCTTGAATAAATCGAGCCTAAAATCAAGCTCGGCTCGGCGCGAGCTCAAAACTGGAGCTCGAAAAAGCTCGAGAAATCGAGTACTCGCACAGCCTTATAGTCTATGCGTCTACTGGGGCCTAGGTCTAAAACCAACAAAATAAAACAAGTTGATTCACAACACTTAGGCCTTAGGCCCCCTATTAACTCAATTTTAATATCAGAACCTGCTAGCCTATCACTGGTACGAAAAGATCATAACCTGCCAACCAGGTCTAGGCCTACTACGGACGAACAAAATAAGCAACCTAGTTCACAATCACAACACAGTCTTATTCTCGAGCAGTCTAGATTTTCCACAAACAACAAGTGCAATCTGCGTCATTTTCAACGTGAATACAACACAAAATGCTAACACAAGTCCAGACAACAACAGTTTACGTCACGGCTTGTCTTGCGACCTGAATATCAACTGTCGACCATGCTTTCGTCATATCGATTTGTTGCAAGTACCCTGAGACCTAGTTCTTCTAGCTACCCACAGAGTACGTCAAAAGCGATCTCTACCATCTCGCGGCAGTTCTCGGAACTCGTTGAACTGCGTAACTTCAATGGCGGAGCATTTCCTTTGTAGATTTACACTAATTTATTTTTAAAACTTTTTTTTTTGTGTTTTTGCACCGAATTTTGCAAGAATTAATCGAAAAAGGGTAAAAATACAAAATAGTGGATACATTGCAATAAGAAGCATACGGTATATCGCAGAAAACGGGTGAAATTGCAATTTGTCGCATTTTCCATTTTCATAAATGTTGTTATTGCTATGCCTCTGTGGAGAAATAACAAATTTAGGGAAAAAACACATTTCAGAAGAATTCGCGGATAAAGCATATTATGCAATTTTTCCGTAGCTCTAATTATACCTAATACTAGAGTAATAGTAATACTATGATAATGTCCCAGCAACAGGCAGATTTTCTCTTGTTGCCAAGGGTCCTGGTTCGAATCCAGGGTAAGTCATGGATTTTTTGTCTCCCGAGCACTAGAGTTGGGAGTTGGGAGGGAAGCCCCCTTACTGGATGTGCTGACGGCGTGGCTCAGTATGAATGGTGTGTAAAGTAACCTTGCTAATGATAAGTTTGGTATTTTATAATCTCATTTTTTCTATTGTTTTCTTCATTCATCTTGGGTTTTTTTCCGCCATTTTTTTTTAATATAGGCCTATATATACTTTTGTAATTCAAAGTTTTTCTTGTTGTATTTAATATTTTAATTTTGAAGTACTACTTGTTCATGTATTTAATTATTTGTATAACGTGTTTGTATTGATTTAAAATTGTATTTTTAATTGTTTAGTTTTAGTTACCCAACACTTGTGGGGTAATACCTGTTGTTGGAGATTAATAAATAAATAAAATAACATGCATGCAGAATTTACTTCTTGTGTGGCCCTACCACAGGTTTGGTTATGTGTTGTGAGTTTTGTTTACATGTAGCTAGCTGATTTGTAGTGGCCACCATCCACCTGATGAGTCCTAGAAGGATGAAACGCGTCGTGGATTAAGGTAACAACTTTAAATTAGTTGCAGTTGTCATTAGCATGTGAAAAGTTTTGTCGCCCCCAGCCCTTCAGGCTTGGCCTTTGTTCTTTTTGCTTTCCCAGCCTGTCAACCCTTCTCCAATATAACTAGCCGATAGGACTTTTCCACACTTAGAAACTAATCAATCAAATCATAATATTACCACTTACTTGTCCAATAGAGTGGTCCCCAAGTCTGTTCAGACGGATGATCTTTCTGTACAAAAGAGCTAGGCAAGCAGAGCGCAGTCTTACAGCAGTTCTGTGGACAATGATATAAGCCGGCTCTGATTAGAAGTTAGAACCAGTGGCGGCTCGTGAATGTTTACTTAGGTAGGAGGGTCTGAACTGCAAAGTTTTAATTTCGGATTTGACTGGTTGGATGACCTACCAGGGCATTTCTGGATTAATTACACCCGTTAAAGTAAATAATGAGTAACTAGGTAGCATCTACATTCCAGATCACATTACAATATTTATTTTGTTTCATTCTTAAACAACAATTTTGAAATAAACTAAGAAATTGATCAACACCTTTTCGAGTAGGTTTATAATTAGGTACGGTACATGGTATTAACTAAGATATGTAGGAATTTATTTACTCCATGTTTTCTCACATTCCTAAAATCTGAAGAAACATTTATAAACTCTACCGGTATGTTGGATTTAGGAACACATAAATAATTTTAAGATCTTGACACAAGAAAACTTGAAGTTGAAGGACATGCGCCTAGTTTTTAGTAAGAATGCACATCAAAACTTTTTTTGTTTGTATTGATAAATTACCCTAGTAGCACAGGATTTTCGGGATCGTTTGGGCCACGTATGGCCCTCATCTGGCTGCCTGACGTACGGGAAAGCACGTCTGGGCATCGTCTGGGCCATACCAGGCTAGCCATACATTTATAACTGCTTAAACGTCGGATGCCAGCCAGATCCTTGCCTTACGCGGCTAGCCATGACTTGCAAACAACTGGCTAGCCATATGTGAATCGGATCCGCCTTAACCCTAGTCAGCTGCATCTGGCACACCGGATACCAGCCAGATCCTTGCTGTGCGTGGCTAGCCATGACTTGGCAAACACCTGGCTAGCCATACGTGGCCCAGATGCGTCTTAACCTGTCTCAGCGGTATGTGGCACGACGGATGCTAGCCATGTCATTTCCACACACGGCCAGCCCGACTCGTCTTGACAAACAACTGTTAAGCCGTTAGGGCAGAAAGAGGGTGGGGGTAGCGTCCAGTTTGAATTTGAAAATGTTTAATGACTTGTTCAATACGGCTTTACCTTTCTTTGGTTAGTTGCGAATGCACTCTCGATTCGGCTGGATCTATGCTGGTCACTGTGGTGTAGGTATTTATGCTACGTATAATGCACACGCACATAGCACACGTTTTTGGAGTCCTATGGAAAGGTAATATATACGCAGTACCACACCCCATAGGATTCATATAGGCGCAACGCACCAGCCAGAAGCGGTAGTCATCCTGAAGATTAGGTAGTATCCTAAGGTAAATGGTAACGTATATAGCTATACTACACATCTGTTACCAAAAAGTGTAAACTACTCAAGGTTCAAACGCAGTACGCACTCACCCCTATAGCAAGAAGATGGATTCATAAAGGCAAAGCCAGGAGCAGAAGTCGAACTGAAGGTAATGTTTAAACAACTCAGCCCTTGCCAGGAGGATCGTGTCTTCATACTTATGGTAATACATGCAGTACGCACGCACCGTTATAGCAAGAGGGTGATTCCTACAGGCACACAGCGCAAAGCCATGAGCAGAAGTCGTACAGAAGGACTCATGCAGTTCTTGCCAGAAAGAACTTGTCTTCATACTAATGGTAGTGTATGCAGAACGCACGCAGAAGTAATTACAAGAAGGTAAGGTTTAACCACTCAGCCCTTGCCAGAAAATTGGGTCTTCATACTAATGGTAACACATGCAGTACGTACGCACCCCCAGCAAGAAGGTGGATTCATATCGGTGCATGGTGCCACTAAGTCTCCATGTTTCATGTAAGTATACACTCGCCCACATCCCTCGCAAGAAAAAACAAAATATGAAATATATCATTGACAGTTATTTATGAAATTGTGAATAAATATGTATGCGTATCATTATTTACCCCATGATGAGTCCTAAACTTCCTGTCAGATACAGTTTCATCTGGCTGGCCGGATGCGTCTCGTACGAGGCCCGGACGCATGGACCATACGTGGAGTGACTGCCAAAAACTAGTACCTAGCCACATCCGGCTAGCCACATGTGGCACGGACGTTTTCGTCCGGCTAGCCGGATGTGGCCCTTACAAGGCCCAGACGTACGTGTTCTTAGGGTAATGGATGTAAAATTAATGAAAAAAATAAAAATGTAATGGACAAAATTATAAGAAGAGTGAAACCAAATACAGATGGAAGGGACACAAGAACATTAGTGTTTGCGGACGATGTGTTGATTTGGGGTGAGAGTGCCAGAGAAGTGCAGGAGAAGGTGGACAGATGGAATGAAGTTACTACAGAGTTTGGTCTGAAAATCAATCAGAAAAAGAGTGAATGTTTGCATATGTAAAAGAAGACATAGGGCAGGCCTAGAGACCAGGAAAATATTGTACTCCGTGGAGAAGTCTCAGAAGAAAAAGAAGAATTTAAATATTTAGGAAGTATATTGAAAAATGATGCAAATGTGGGAAAGGGAAGTGTCATCTAGAGTGCAAAAAGCAGAAGGGTTTTATCAATTGGTGAGAAAGCTACTCTGGAATGAGTTGTTCCCACAAAAATGTAAAATTTTACTGTACAAGGCATATTTTGAACCTATGCTAACATATGGGGCAGTAACATGGGCAGTGGGAACAAAGGAAGAGAGTCAGTTGGAAGCAGCAGAAATGAAGTTTTGAAGAAGTGTCAAGGGAGTTACAAAGATGGACAAGATAAGAAGTAATGTAATCAGAAAAGAACTGACTGGAGAGATTGAGGTTTAAGCTAGGAAGAGAACGTCTAAGATGGTTTGGACACATGAACAGGATGAGAAGAGATAGGATTCCAAGACGAGACTTTGAAGCGGCAGAGGAGGGGAAAAGAAGAGTAGGAAGGCCAAGAGAGAAATGGGAAAGATTAATTCAAGAAGACGTTGGAAAACGGGATGAAGTGTGGGAGCATGTTACAAGAGTCAAGCTGTGGGAGGACAGAAGAGAGTGGAGTAAATTGGTGGAGAGGAAGGAGTCAGATGATGAGGAAGAAACACTGAGTCTGGCAAGCTTAGTATCTACAGTTTCATGCCCTAGATAATGGTGGAAAACCACCACTCAACCCGACATAGCTGGAACTGAGTTATGATGATGATTATTATTATTTATTGATAAATTGATACCTAATCGAAATGGTGCTGTCATCAAATTGATATACTAAAAAATGATTACAATGAACACCATTTCTACAAAATTATCTATAGGCCCTACACTGAAAAATGTTGGTGTTCCCTCTCGAATTCCTATATTTGTTATGATGGAATTCTCAGCTAATGAAAACCGTTTTTTTTTCTGACAGCGTCATAACTCCCCATCCCCCCTCAGCACATGGCCGGCCACTGTGATTTTTGCATAAACAATGCTCACTTTGTGAAAGTCACATTTCTCAGAAGTCTTGGCTCTGCGAAGTTTGATTTCAGCTCCTTTTGATAGTTCGTCTCATTGCATCGTCGTACATTTACAGCGTTATTAAAGTGTCCAATGTTTATTACCTGACGGCATGAATGGTATTCGGTGTTTAAATATATGATTGATAACAAGTAGTGGGCGTGAGCATAATGAAAGAACTGATATGGAAGTAGGGCGTGGGAGGCGAGGGGCGTGCATCGGGAAAGACACGATGGCTTGACCTTGAGCGACCTGAAATGCACTACGTAAATAATTTTGTAATCAGTGTTTTTCTGTTAGATATTACTCCCAACCCAACCAATGTGAGCTGCGTCATTGTCACTAAAATGTGCGAGAGTGTTGCCCTCCTCCTCTTCTGACGAACAAACAACATGTATCGGGCCATTTTTGATCAATTATTGATATTTCGACTACCTATTGACAATGACCTTTGGATTAATGATTACTATTAAGATTTTATCCAATTTTCATAATCGATATCGATAATATCGATGATCGTGTGCATTCCTAGTTTTTAGCGCTAAAAACTTAATAACTTTTGTAATTAGGCCTAGTGGACAGTGCTTGACTAGTATTTGCATTGAAATGCATATTATGTAATATTGTTCACATTAATTGATGCACAACTGCAAATAAACACAAAACTAAGAATAAGAAAGCCCATCTGCTAGCCAGCATTGCCACAGAATGCAATGAATTGTGCTTTGCACTGCTAATTTTTCACGCTTGTTGCGCCACCTTAGTAGAAGCCCAAAGCTAGATGATTCTCACGGCCGTGCACAAAGAACTACACAGAGCGAGTCAATCAGTCACAGCCTACTATGTTGACGATTCTTAGCACGTAGGGCCGGTACTACGGTGGCACGACCTGTGAAAAGTTTTGCGTGCAAACTGCAAAGTCCAATTGAGTGAGTGCCCCGAACACATCGCGGGAACTGGCAACGTAGTGTATGGATAAACTGCAAACAGAGCCTACACAAACAGCAGTATTTTCCCTACAACCCCTCCTGGAAATATGTTCCCACACACCCGTGGTACACACATGGTAAAATTCATTTCTAAAATAAAGTGAATTCTCACCTGTAATTAATTGCCCAATTCCAAGCAAAAAATATAGTCCGCATGAACTCTGCAAGTACGAGGCCGACAGCCCATAAAATCCCTTCTGATGCACTAGCATCTGGTTTTTCTGCATATTCGAGAAGCTTGCGCATGAAGATTGTCTGAAACAATACAATCAAGGACAACAAAATATGAAGCTAAAACTTTATGCCTTGTATTAAGTCTGCAATAGTAGTGATTTTTTTCTGGAACTCTTCCTGAAGCCAGTTTTTATCAGATTGTTATCAGACTTTGCACATAGGTTATGGTCATGTATATACAGTCTTCTATAATGGCACAGTTTTTTTAAGCAATCACAACAAAACTTAATACATGAAATGTATTTTTAGGATTTTGGGTTTTTGTAAAATCATCAAAATTAATAAATTTCGGAATTTATTTGTGCGTAATGTTTAACAATGTTTAGTAATCTTTTACTATAGAACAGTGACCATATCCTTTCTTGACAGTTATGCAAAATTGCATATCGATCGGATGACAACTGGAAGCAGGAATAGTTCCCAAAAAAGTTTCAAATAGGTATAGTTGACTCTTAAGAAGGGATGACAATGAAACAAACATACTTTAATGTGTTGTAATACTAAAAAGTTTAAGACTACAGTTGTGAAAAAAGGCCATGCTACACAATGGTAGGACCAAGAAAATGTGGATAACGTAAGTCCGAATAAATATTAATAATAATAATAATAATAATAATAATAATAATAATAATTCAATTTTATTTAAAATATTTTTTTCAAAGACAAATACACGATTAAAAACAATAAAAACAATCATAATTACAATAATCATGATTAGAAGATCAGCTTGAGGCTCTGGACATAGTTTGATATAGTCATCGAACTAAGATGGTCAGGTTTCTTGTCCTGAAACTGTATCTTCACAGGGATCTTGCACTCCGTCGAATTGTCGTGATTTTAGAACTTGACGAAGAATGGGATCACTTGGTTGGGTTTTTGCAGCAGGAGAGCCTGGATGTAGTCCGAGAGAATGTGGCGAAGTTCTGGGTAAAAAATTCACGTTCCTTGTAGTCATACTCGCAAGGAGCGTCTTCCTTATAAATCTCTGCATACTCCGGGTTGTATTGGAAGGCAGTGAAGAACTTGACGGAGAATGGGATCACTTGGTTGGGTTTTTGCAGCAGGAGAGCCTGGATGTCTACGTGCGAGATGGTGCTGCACCACAGAAGCGTGATAGATGTCCTTGTCTTGACGATGTACAATATTTGTTCACAGGGAAGGTAGTTAACTCTCTCAATCCAGAGGTAGTAGAGTACTCATTTCGTCTCTCTTCGATCGTGGTGAAATGTCTGTCAACGCAACTGATAATCTTGACACTACACTAATGTTCCCGTTGATTGTTGCTTGTGCTGACGAGCGAACCTGAAAGTATTGCTGGTCTTTACCGGCATGTTTCACGCTGATTGTAACTTTCCCCCACTCCTCTTTTGTGTCCGTATTTTCAATTATCAACTCCTCGTGAAACGCGATCTCATCATAGATCTCGTCATCAATGTAAAATTTGTATCTTTGAGACAGTTCATCGTGTGGAAAGTGTTTTGCAATTATAGCCAATCGCTTTGATTTGTGGGGCTTACTGAAATCTTTTGTCATGATAATGATATTCAGAATACCTCATTCCCACTCGTGGTTTTATCACCTTGAATGGTGTGATGACGCTATGTTGAGCGCATTCGCCACCGACGGACAGTCGTGAAGCGCTGCCACTGGCACTTCTTAGCAAATATCACCATGTACCGGTACATAAACAGATCATTTTACTATCTTTCTAATCTGAATATTGTCTTATGCCGGACACGTGTTCCACATATATATTTCGAGACCACTTGATAGTTTCGCTGACCATTTCCTTCCTCATTGATGTAGCACATCTCTTACTTATACCTAAGGCGCGCAATACTCGTTCATTTTCTTGGTCCCATCCCCCAAGACTACCGACTATAAAGGCATCCACTGTGGTAGAGTACCCTTCTGATTCAAATACCTTAGCAGTCTCCCGGTATTTTTCCTCCTTACGTAGTCGTGCTAAAATGAACGCATCTGCGCCGTTTTCAAATGGACAAGCAACATCTATGATTCTCACAGTTTTTAAAGTTTTATCTTTGATAATGATATCAGGCCGTAATTTTGAGTTGTTATCTGCTGAATTACGCCGATTTACAGTTACTGTGAGTTTTGGCCGGTTTTTGGGAAGTGCTGCTACAAGACGATTCTGTACATCATTGTGGCGTTTTTGCAATGCTCTGGAATGGCGCATACAATGGTTTATGACATGTGGCAGAGTCTCTTGCGGATAGTTACACAATCGGCATGACTTAGGTCCCTCACCCCAGAATCGACTTCCATTTAGAGGCATGACATTCAATCTGGCTCTATTTATAAAACGCCAATCACAAAAACGGGTGTGTTTTCCTGTGGCGACAAAATGGTTGCTTGCATAACACTTTGTTGTAAGTATAAATACTTTCCCCTGGCTCTTCTTATGCAATAACTTCTCCCTATAGGAATCAGGCACTGCTGTTCTCAGTGTCTTGGCTAATAGTCCGCGTGAGTCTGGTGGAACTACCGCAATGTCAGGCATCTTTTGTGGCCGAGAAACTTTGATACATAGCTCTTGTTGGGCAACATCATATGTCCATAAAAAGCCAATCCGGTTACGAAGTCGTCGTGATGCAGATCTTGCCTGTGTCCAGATTGAAGTGATTGCTCCTTCATGTCGCGCATAATCTCCTTCCATAGTGCCACTAAGATATTGGCAACATTCATCATTATTAGGAGCTCGGTCTATCTTCTTTTTTAACAACACTTCTCATAGACGCCCACGCGATTTCTCGACAAAATGCATCTCTGCAAGTCAACAGTCTGTACGGATGAGTTACTGCAAGTACATCACTAGAATCACCTAGTGGCATAACACCTGCTCCTCCTTCATGCATGGCCATGTAAACAACTTCTGGACTAGCTCTTTGAGGAAGATTCATCCATTTCTTGGCCAGAGACTTTGTTTCCAAGTCAAACCGTCTGAAAAGTGATTTTTTCATTGATCCACCTCTCATAATGAATTCCAATCTAGACAAAAGAAACGTTCGGACCGCATCTTACTTTTGCCATGGCGCTAACAAAGAACAGTCTATTTTGTGCATATCTTCTCTCATCTGTTGTATTTCAGCAATAGGTGTCTGTTTTACGTTGTATCCAGTTGGCACTCCAAGATGTCTGTAAGCTTCTCCATCTTTCAGTGTAACCATTATACCTGTTTGTACACTAAACTGTGTGTTAATGGTTTGACTTTTACATACGTGCAATGACGTACACTTTTTGGGTTTAAACCTTAATCCAGCCCAGGTAGTAACATCACCTAAAATGCGGAGAAGAAAATGAAGTGCAGCACTATCTTTAGCTACAGCAACAAAGTCGTCGGCATAAGCAAGCACACTTATATGCTTGTCATACACCTTGTAACCCATTTCAGCACTTACATATGTCACTGTTCTAATAATTGGCTCCATTGAAAGGTTGAACAGGATTGGGCTCAGGGGACAACCCTGTTTTACTCCAGCTTGTAAGGGAATGCTGTCTGTGTACCCATCACTAGTCCTGATTGCGGTAGTACTACCATCATACATATCTGCAACGATGTTGAGAAAATCTTGAGGAAGTGTGCCCTGAATGTAAGCATGTGGAACTGAACCAAATGCGTTTGATAGATCAAGCCATGCCATGCAAATTTCTGAGTTTTTGCGTCTGCAATCGTCAATGGTTGTTTGAAGCACAACGTTATGTTCGAAACAACCTTCAAATTCTAAGAAACCTTTCTGCATAGGTGAAATTATATTATTTGTAGTGGCCCAAAAGGTCAATCTATCAGCAAGGATCCCAGCATACAGCTTCCCTAATGTTGGTCCTAGAGTTAGAGGTCTCCAATTCGATAAATCATCTTTATCTCCTTGTTTGTAAACTAATACGGTCCGGGATAGTTTCCATTCACTAGGGATTCGGCGTTCTTTTAAGCACACATTATAAATCACAGCCACAATAATAATAATAATAATAATAATAATAATAATAATAATAATAATAATAATAATAATAACAATAATAATCAATAATAATGATGATTATTAGGTTTTTAAGCATAAGCCCACTTTAAGGACATAGTTATTGATTCATAGCAGTTGTCGAAAAAGTTTGCCCCGATAAAAAAAAAGGTAAAGGTTTGTTCTGTGGTCCCGGTAGCTTATAATTGGTAAAGCTATGGCACGTTAAGCAGGAGGTTCTAGGTTCGAACCCCAGTCGGGGCAAACTTTTTCGACAACTGCTATGAATCAATAATAATAATAATAATAATAATAATAATAATAATAATAATAATTTTTTTTTTTTTTTTTTTTATTATTGTAGATACATTTCTTTCTTTCATAACCTTACATATTTCATACATTCGACCTTCCACAAACTGCGCATGCAGCTTATCTGTGGAACTATGTTTATTAAAGAAAGGATTTATTCACTTCTGAACACTTAACCTAATATAGGTAATTGAAATTTGATTAATTGAAATTACCGACATGTGAGTCTAAACAATGTGATAATTATATAAAGTTTGACATTATGAGTAAATTTATGAATGAACAGAATAGAAGAAAATTGATAAATACCTGAAAAACATAAAATATAAAATCACATAACCACAATTTCCTCACTCAACTATAATATTGTTTTGAAGCAAATATGTTTTTAATTTAATTTTTATACCTCTAACTGAATCTAATTCTTTAATTTCTGGAAGAATCTTATTAAAATATAAAGGTACAGAGTAGCTTAACGATCTATTCCAGTGGCGTAACTACCGCCCCCGCAGCCCCCGCGGTCGCGGGGGGCCCGGGGGTATGAGGGGCCCGGAACGGGATGATCATACAGTGTTTGGCTTTTGTCAGACTTAGTTGCCACGCAATGAACTAAACAAACTGGATATTTTATTATAATGGATATCTATAAGTTCTTGAAAAGCACTCAAAATTTCATAACTTCATCAACGAGTGATTACACCAGCAGTGTTGGCTGGTTCACGAAGTCCCGGTTTGAAATCCCGTTGAGATCGGAAATCCTGACTGAAGGTTTTTTCCGAGATCCTCAGTCATTAATGCTAATGCAAGGGATTGAGTCCTCTATAAAACAGCCCTTGGGCATCCCTTCGCAATTGTCCTAGCAAAATATATAGGCCTACCTAGTTATAGACATCTGAAGAGGGACATGCATTCCACCCTTGGGCAGACTTACCAATAAAACAACACGACTACATACGAGATATAGTTACCTACTGTACGTTATCAAATTATTGAGGTGAAATTCAAACAGATATTACTGTTATTTGAACCAATTTTGTATAACCGAGCGTTCCAAACAATAAATAAGCCCTGGTTAATATTTTATAGCAAATAAAACTAAATAGGCCTACGAATAAACCAGCTTTTTTTCGTTCATGGGTCAAAGTTCACAAAATAATCCTACCCAAAGTATTGCAAAACACATTTGGATCTTTTAATTTAACTAACTCTTAATCTAGGTATAATTTGTGACAACGAGTGGTCACATGATACATTTTTGTAAATATTAAACAAATTGGTACTAAAGGTCAACGGTCACATTATCAATAAAATAATAAGCCATATTTAAAAGGAAATCAAATATGAAATGTTCTTCCAAATATGCAAACTTTTTACAACTTCATTCAAAATTTAAGTTTATTATTACCGGTATTATATTTGGTAACATATTTTTTGGTTCCCCAACACACGTTCATTTTTTAGGGCCTCCTCTTGGCAATTTTGGACTGCTTGTTGAGTAAATAAATGGTCAACATCTGAATACAGAGTAATATTTCTTAGTGTTCAAAAATATCAAAAATTAAACCGTCGTAAAGTCATAATGTAAGTTGACCCCCCCCCCCCAACCGCCACTTACACCACCCCCCCCACCTTTATTATAGGGGGGCAGAGTGAACTACGTTCGCGGGGGGGCCCGCGCTTAGTAAGTTACGCCACTGATCTATTCCCATATTTATTGTTAAAGGGTGGTAACTGGTAAATTCCTGCACTTTTGGCTCGAGTTGAAGGCTTGTGGTCAATAAGTATTTTATATTTTTTGTCAAAGTAATGTGTTAATAACAGCTTGTAAACAAAGATTTTCCTAACTGGCAAAACATCAAATAGTAAATACAAATCCCAGACAGATCTCCCATCAACGATTTCTCTTTCATTCATCATTTTTATAATTTTATTTTGTAATGATATTAAATTTTTAAGTTGCGAGTAAGACGCATTACCCCAAGCCGATATACCGTACGATAAAACTGACTCAGCTAGAGCAATATATACCATTTTACGGTATTTAAATGATAAGATATCTTTTACGGCGTAAAGCTGATAAGCACAAGATCTTAGTCTATTGCATAGTTTCCCTATTTGAATATCCCAGCAATATCTTCGATCTATTTCAAGACCTAAATAGGGATGGCTGTAACATGAAGTAATTTTTGTCTGGCATGAACATATAAACAAATCTTTGCCAGCGTTTCTGTGCAAACAATTAAAATCGTGAGCAATTACCTCTATACTGGCATTCCGATCGGCGTTTAAAGGTGGGCAGATATGCACAATTCTAGTTTTTTCCGCGTTGATAATGAGTCTCATGTCATGGTTCCATTTCAAGAGATTAAGAAAATCTGCCTGCAAATATTCTACTGCTAGTTTGACGTTCTTATGTATTGCTAATAATGCAGCGTCGTCCGCATAAAAAAAAGATAAACACTTGACAATATATCTGACCATAACGTTGACATATACCGTATTGTTCCGAATATAGCGCGATGTTTTTTTCCGAAAATACAATCTCAAAAACAGCACTCGCGTTATTTCCGCGCGCTTGCATTTGAAATAGCGCCTGAACATAGGCCACGCCTCTATACAACTCCCGCGCATAGTCTGCTGCGCTTCGCCCCGCCCACCCACTCGAAGCCACTGAACTCGGCCGAACCTTGGGCGAAACTGTCTGCTAGTCGTCAGAATCCTTAGCCGTGATCACATCGTGACCTAGCTTGACCTACATAGATTTTGTTTGTCGGGGTTGTCTATCTACGTTGCTAAGAGTCTACGTAACGTAATAATGAGTGATGAAGGAGAAGATGAAATGGCTCAAGATGAACAAATGAAGACTGCTGATCGCGTGGAAAAGAAAGGTTCCTCTGCCTTACAAATCAGCAAGGGATTGCGAAGGAGCTAGGCCTAGGCCAACGACCATAGATACTAGGGCCTAGTATAACCCCCACCCCCCACCCCCCCCACGACGTAAACATTGAAGACCAGGAATCAGACTGGTGAACTGTGGTTGACATGTGAGCTTGTGCTTGGCCCTACCCTGTAAAAAACCATAGGCCTAGGCCCTAACATTGTTCAAAATGTTTGTTGTAAGTGTTTCATGTACATTTTAATTTTCTTTGATTTTTTCTTTTTTCTTGAAATGATTCTGAAAAATTGGGGGTCGTGTTATATTCGAGGTCGTGCTTTATTCGGAACAATACGGTACTAAATATAGTTGAGGACCCAAAATTGACCCTTGTGGTACGCCACTGCGACATGATTTAGCTTCACTATACACATCCCCTACTTTTACTTTTAGCTTCCTATTCAACAAATAGTTTTCAAACCACGTTAAAATCGTACCTCGTACGCCTATTTTTTGTAATGCATCTAAGAGTATAGTGTGATCAAGGGTATCAAAGGCTTTTTTTTTAATCTATGAACATATACATACTATATGACAATTACTATCAAGTTTGGAGTTTATTATGTCAGAGAACGATCTTAACAGGTCTTCTGTGCTTTTTCCTTTTTGAAATCCATATTGTTTTTTGTTAATTATATTAAATTTTGTCATATAGTTTATTAAACAGTCAGCTACGTATCTTTCTAATAATAATAATAATAATAATAATAATAATAAATAATAATAATAATAATAATAATAATAATAATAAGATATATTTTTTTATATTTTTTTATTTTTTGGATGAGCGTAGCAAGCGAAGCGAAGATTCCATTTCACTACACTGGAGAAAAAATCCGGAATGTTTTTTTTTCTTTTTTTTGTGTTTTTGTGTGTTTGTCAACACGATTCCGGCTAAACCAATACTCCAATTGCGATGACATTTTATGTAGGCCTTCAAAATCTCTAAACTTAGAACTGCCACTTTTTTTAGCGCAATCGAAAAATTATTTCTCATGAAAATTGCAATTTTTAGCTCTTTTTAAAATATTTCTTCGACTTATAACACTTACATGTGTATCCGATTGCAATTATTTTTTCACAGAACCTTAATATAATGAATTAAAATATTCGTATGAAATTTGAGCGCAATCGAATAATAATTTCTTATAAAAATCGGAATTTTTCAATTTTTTACTTTTTTTAAAATTATGATTAATTTAAAAAAATTAAATTTAAGTTTATTTTTTATTGAATTTTAATTTAATTTAACCCATTGCGCCATGAATACGGAACCGTTCCGTATTCCGCGAGTCTGGCCCAAAATCCGACATACGGAACAGTTCCGTGTCCGTTCCGTTTGTCTTTGAATTCGCGCCAACCAGCGTAGTTCAGTCAATCTCACACAAATAGGAGCACTTTATGGTGGCTGACTCTTTTACCGACGTGGTTGAGTTTTTTCCCCGATTAGTTCTCGACCACGGCCATTTCACAGACGACTACAAATAATATGAAGGCCTACAAATTGTCAAGGCGGTGCGCCGTAACAGGAATAGGCTTCTCAGCTGTTGTTACTTCATAAAACTGCGTAAAGCTCCTGAATGTTATGAGATGGCGAATCTGAAGGCGATTGTGCTGAATTTCTAATGAGCGTGATATATTGCGAGATCCAGGAAGTGTTGTTGATTTGCTTACAAATGATGCAAGCGATAATAATGATGTGGATGAAGACTAGAGTGCTTCTAATCAAGATAAAATAAGATGATGACACAAGTAGGGTTAGGCCTAGGGCTGGCTGGAATATAAACTAGAAAAGCAAAGCATATGAACTAAAAACAATAGGCCTAGGCCTACAATTTTGTGAATTCATGCGATTTCGGCCCGTAGACAGGGTGCGGCGGGGTGCCACCACCCGTAATACAAATTTAACTGCTTCCGTACGGGCAAAATAAGCAAAATCAACTCATGGCTCAATGGGTTAAAAAAAAATTTGAACTTACTAATAATTTTTTTTTTTTACAGAACAGAAAATCCGCATAACACATGGCAGCTCAATGCACCAATTACCGTTACCACACAATTACACACCAATTCCATTTGTAGTGAAATTTAAATTTGCCGCCACTTAATGTCTTTGAAAAATAAAAACGGAAGGTAAAAACTGACACATTATACACATTGGTGCTTGATCTTGTGATATATCATGATCCCAATGCCATCCCATCCCAAATTTTTTGTGCATGTAAAAAACATCTGAACAAAAACACGTTTTTTTTTTTTTAATTTCAGAGATACTTTTTCTCATAGGGTAGTTTCAAAAACAAATTTTGATTTTTTACATGGTTTCACAAATAGGAATGCATTCAAATGTATTTGAATTAAAGAGCCAATAAAATGCTCTTTAATTTTTAAAAAAATTAGCCTTTACGTCCAGCGGTGTAAAACTTACCAATTACGGTACGCCGCTCGGCGTCCCCAAAAATTTGAGTTTTTGACCGGGGCGTTACTCGAAAACTAAGCGCGTCAGGAATACAAAATTTTCCACAATCAATCTTCATGTTATTAAGAGTAGATATGCCAAGTTTGATCAAAATCCGAGATGGTCAAGTTTTATTTCAGGCTCGGTTTGGTTGATTTGACATGGAATGACCCAGGTTTAGAACGGCGCCATGTGCTTTCAGCTCTTCTTTTAATTTTCCTATCGTCCACGTTTCCATTGTTTAAAAGTTTAAACACATACAAAATATGCTATTGAATAAAATTACTTAAAATAGGCCGTACAATTACTTACGTAAAACAATACGTAAACAAACAATCAGGAACAATGCAGAGCCTGCTATACATAGTTTATTTCAAACGCCGCCACGGTCTAGGGCAGGGTCCACTAGATACCTAACAAGCAGCTCGGAATAAGTATCTAGTGGACCCTGGTTTAGGTTAGAGGGATAGTGCAGTGGCGCGATCTGCGCGGAGCTTTGCGTGAACAAGCCAATTGCAATGAAATTTTGTGGAGGCCTTCGAAATCTCTGAACTTAGAACTGCCACGTTTTTGAGCGCAATCGAAAAATTATTTCTCATTAAAATTGCAATTTTACGATTTTTTTCGATTTTTAAAAAAATTCTTCGACATATAACACCTACATTCTTTATCCGATTGTAATGAATTTTTCACAGAACCTTAATTTTATGAATTTATGTATTCGTGTGAAATTTGAGCCTAATCGAAAAATAATTTCTCATGAAAATCGCAGTTTTACGCTTTTTTCGTTTAAAAAAAACATACGCTCATCCAACAACGCGCCTGAAAAAGCGTTTGCGAAGCTTCCTAGTTGTATAATGTCAATATTATATTTTGATATGAAGTATTTTGAGGTTACTCGCGTACAAACGATTATTACGATCTCACAATTGCGCTTTATGACCCGGCACCTCCACCATATTATGTACCAACCAGGAGCCCAGGATTAATTTAATTTTGACTACCTACCCGGCACCTCCACCAAAACTTCGAAAAAAAGCTTTATTTAAAATTTCGTGACCTAATTCGCGGCTGATACACGCGGGAAAACGGCGGGTAAACGGCGGGAAATTCAAATTTTTGAATATTTTGAAAACTTGAATCTGCTAAAATTGACTCGAATCCGAATTTTCGTGGATTCGCACAGCCCTACAAATGTGTATAGGTCTAGTGCTACGTACGAAAATAACTTAGGGATGTGCGAATCCACTGATTTTAAACTTAACTTGAACTTTCCCAGTTGAAAAAACCGAACTTCGAACTTCACAAAAATTTAGAACTGTATCAAACAAAACTCAAACCCAACTTAAAGGTATATCAAACCGTCATAATAGGTAAAATAGTGATAAGTCTGGACCGGCACCTCCACCAAGAAAGTATGTAACTTCTGGACCGGCACCTCCACCATCCATTTTTTTGTTTTTAAATTTTTACCTGTAAACTGAGAACCATTTTTTGACATGTCAAATAATGTGACCGCACACCACGTCAAATTAGTAGAAACAATTTTTTTTTAAATCCAAACTTCGAATTTGAACTTACAAAAAGTTTGAGTTTGAGTTCGAATTTCAAACATTCGCACATTCCTAGAAAATAGGGTCTACATCTTCTTGTTAAATTGTAAACAGCATAACAGCTAAGGTACCTAGACTAGCAGTTTAAAATGATCTTATTCATGCCTATTCATGTTTCATTTATAGTTGGGTCAACATGCAAGAAAGTACTAACAAGAATGAACAACAATCTATCCTTATTCTACTTTTACTATCGTTTAGGTCTGGTTTGGGTAATTCTCCAAGAAGATATTTAGCTCAAATGTTTGAACAGATATGGCCCATTTAAATGCTTTAATTAAAGCACCCAGTTTTATAATTTTTTAATCAAAGCCTTTAGTCAATACTCAATTCCAATCTATCCGAGACCTCATGTGGAACAGAGAAGTACCAAAGAAGTGCAAGGTTACCATTTACCAGACCTACTTCATTCCAATATTGACATATGCAGCAGAGACTTGGAATATTACAACAGTGGATAAGAGCCTTGTGCGGCTGTAGATATGAAGTTTTTGAGAAGCATTGTAGGTAAGACTGGATGGGACCAAATACGGAATGAGAATATCCAAGATCAAGTAGGCGTGAGGAATTTAATAGAGCAAATTGGAGAGTGGTTCGAACATGTCAAAAGGATGGAAAGAGCCAGATTACCCAGAAGGATGATGGAATTGGAAATTCCAGGTAGGAGACCAAGGGGCAGACCACGACAACAATGGCAGAGTAGTGTGAGAAAAGATGTGGAACATATAGTGGTGGCAAGACAGAAGAAGATGGAGAGATCTGTCTTCAATGCCGACCCAACGCAGAGTTGGACGTTGCAACAGATAATGATAATGAATGCCTATTTTTTAATGTTTGATTGTTCAACTTACCGGACTGATAAATCCAAAGACTAGACTGGTGGTAAAGATAAGGCATGATATTAAAACACGAGTTCGCACAAACTTCCATACGGCTGACCCAAAAAGATGCAATCCCTTTGTCACCCGTCCCCCAACTAGGACAAATAGCCATGGATTGGTATCAACTGATATCCATAAATTAAAGGTAAAGCTATGTCATCAGCAGGTGAAAAGTTTTGTCGCCCTCAGCCCTTCAGGCTGGGATTTATGTTCTCTTTCCCAACCTGTCAACCCTTCTCCAAACTAACTAGCCGATAGGCATTTTTCACACTAGAATCTAAATTAGGTAAGCTAATTACTTACGGTTTGTTTTTTCGAATGGGAATAAGGTTTTTGAGAGCCGATCTGTAACGAACCACTCCGCGGCCTGGTATGTACTGAGGCGTAGTGCGCACATATGCACGGTAAGGAGCGGCATGCCTGTTGACACTTACATCCAGGTCTTGGAAACTGAAAGGACATAAAACAATACTATAGGCCTACCACTCACCCTCAAATGCAGAACTAGAAGCTTATTTTTGGTGGTTTTGGTGGTCATTAAAATGCAGGATAGAATGCTCTGAACAAGAATCACATGCGCTTGAGATAGCCAACCATTCTTAGACCTTGGTCTAACATGCTTGGTGGTCCCAACCATTTGTGAAATAAGACCTAGTCTATGCAATTTTATTCACATTTGAAAATTACAATTTGTATTTTTTTGTATTGGTTCCGCAACACATTAATTAATTAAAATGTGTCAAGAGGATGGCAGAAAAGAGCTTAGCTCCAAACACACTTGGTTTATTAAAATCACCAATTGGCAATTTCTATTTGATTATTTATTATGGGCCTACTCTGGGTGTTTTTTTTTTAACAGTAGCCTAACTGGGTGAACCCAGGTCTAACTGGCCCATTTTTTAATAACTAAGTGGAGTGCATAGTACTCCACCTGGCTTCACGGTTTTCCAAGTGGGTACTCGCAATATAGGCTACTCCAGTCACGTGTCAGGATAGCCTCAAGAGGTTCACCAGTTAAAATTACTCCCCTCCCCCCCCCCCAGAACGATCATTGGGATCAGTGGTGTATGGTGTATCCAGGGATTGACAAAGGGGTGAGGGAGCTTAATATAAGAAGTCCTAGCCTATAGGTTTTGTGAAGGTGCAACCAAATTTTTGTAGGGCCATGTAGGGTAGGTAGGCCCAAGGCATCGGCATTGCAATCAAAAATTGTAATAATAAAATATCAAACTTTTCACAGAAAATTGGAAAGTGCTGTGTTTCTAGTTTCAAACACTTTCAACATGATTGGAAATGTCAGTGCCTATAATAATTGTTTAACATTGTATTGAGCACATTTTTTATCACAAAAATCACCAGAAATAGAAAATAGAAATGAGCAAACCCATAGCCACCTGCTAATTTATTATTGGCCTACCTACATTTTATTTTGCTAGTATATTAAAATATTAAAAACCTTGGCATATTCTGTAGCATGGCATTTACCATCGACATGCCATGGGATGCATAAAAACAGCCTCAGAGGCCTATTTTGAGTTTGTTTCAGTGAGGTGCCTGAATCATAAAAGATTAACATGGATTTCTGATTGGGAACTCAACACAGAATGACATAGTATCAAAACTCTCGGCTGCCCGAATCGCGGCAACACTAGTGCGTTACGGACACAAGAGTCAAACAACAGTATTCAGCGACAGTTAGTGTGTGGTTGTAGTTGACTGTTGAGGCCTGTAGAGGTGCGCGTGAAGGCTTTACAACGAGTTCTGCTAGCGAGTTTTGCTATTGTATAAGATTGTTCTACCTAGAGCCTACACTATATAAAAACAAACAATTTTAAGCAATTTTTGTGTGCATATTTTAATTTTGTGATCTCGACTAGTTAATAACACTTTGTTTGTATCACTTACTCATCATGTAGCGGCTCGGTGAGGTCTGTTGCACTGGGGTCATCAGTTGGAGCTTGTCTTTCTCCCACTGCCATTTCTTAAAGTTTCAGTAGTAGGTACCTTAAAACATCAAACTCTAATTAGGTGTAGGCCTATGTCTACATGAAAATTAATAGACTAGAAGAAACCAGTACCAGTAGGTCTAGGCTAGTCACAGTTTTTTGGGGCATATTATCATAGACTAGAGATTTGTGTGCAACTGTAGGAAAAACTATTGGCACAAAATTAGTGTCTTGAAATCCTGAAAAATAAGGATACTAGTATCGTTCTCAAGTTCCTTTCAAAATGGAACTAAGAAGGCCTACTTAAAAAGTTTTCAAATCATTAAAATATTTTCCATTAGATCTTTTTGGGCAGCTCAATGGCTAGGCCTACATACCACGCGCACGGCACACCAAAGTGCCTTGGTTGAAATCACCTTCAAAGAATTTGATTCGGGATCCGCCCATATATGCTGCTGCTAAATTGAATACTCCCACGCACCGGGCTACGGCTCTAGGTGGGTATTCCTTCTTCTACTTATAAGCCATAACCGCCTAAACAGGTCTGTAACTGTTTTGTACTCAAACTGAAGATGGGTAAAAGTATCTGATATCTATCTAGATCTATCTATCTATCACTACACTATGAGTGGTATAGTTTTAATAAAGCAAATTGATCCAAAGCAAATTCAACAAGTAACTACGGTATCACACTCTGCAACCGGCTAGAACCAAAGCACCTTCATTCAATGCACAATACACACGCGTGGTATACATTGCCAATGATTTATATCCTGCCTTGTGTTTAAAATAAAGGGTTTGCAAAGAATGCAAAAATATGATTGAGATTTGGAGAAATAAAAATAAGGGCGATTGTATTGAAAAAAAAGCAGTTTAGCTGGCAATGCGACATTATAATTACGGTGACTAGCCCCTAATTACGGGTTAACAATTCTGACTGTAGGGATATGATGGGTTGACAAGATCGATATATCACAAATTTTCAAGCTAATTTTAGATTTCCGGTTGTTGAGTATTTTACAGTGACTATAGGCACCGAGATTAGCCACTGAGTACGCCACTGAAAATCCACAAAGAGCTCTGGGAGGCCCCTTTGGGCATTAATTGTGTGAAGATTTGGCAATCACCCATCCTTTTCCATGTTATTTGTGCATTTTTAAATTGGCGTTAATTAATCCTACTAGTTGCAATGGATATTAACTAGGAAAACGCTTAAGTCCCGCCGCGTTGTTGGATGAGCGTATATGGTGCATTGAGATGCCATGTGTTACGCGGATTTTCTGTTGTTCTGTGAAAAAATCATTACTAAGTCGAAGATTTTTTTTAATTAAATTAAATTATATAAAAAATTAACCTAATTTTTATAATTAAATTAAATAAAATAAAAAAATAACTTAATTTTTTTAATTAATCGTAATTTTTTAAAAGAAAAAATCGTAAAATTGCAATTTGCATAAGAAATAATTATTCGATTGCGCTCAAATTTAACACGAATAGTATATTAATTCATGAAATTAAGGTTCTGTAAAAAAATCATAACAATAGGATAAAGCATGTAAATGTTATAAGTCGAAGAAATTTTTTAAAAATCGAAAAAAATCGTAAAATTGCGATTTTTATGTGAATAAATTTCCCGATTGCGCTAAAAAACGTGGCAGTTCTAAGTTCAGAGATTTCGAAGGTCTCCATAAAATTTCATTGCAATCGGAGTATCGGTTTAGCCGGAATCGTGTTAACAAACACACAAAAATACAGAAAGAAAGAAAGAAAGAAAAAAAAAAACATTCCGGATTTTTTCTCCAGTGTAGTGAAATGGAATCTTCGCTTCGCTCGCTACGCTCATCCAAAAAAAAAAATCAAGAAATTCGTTCTGTATCTTTGGCTGTATTACTAATCTAGCCTAGTAGCCAACACAAGACATTACGTCACATTTACACTTTTACTAGGTCCTGATTCTAAAACTTGAGCCAGATTTGATTAATACGTTTTAGTTGGTAATAGATCCAGTTGTAGTTGGTCGAGGTTGTAATAAATGCGATTATTCTGTTTGTCGAAATTTGTTTATGTCTGATCATCTGCAAAAAATGCCATGAATTGGCCCTAGCCTAGACGTAAACTCAACCAGATTATTAAGTTTCTCAAAATAATAACAATAATAGTATGCCCTTGAAAAGAAAACCTGGACCTAGGCTATAGTAAGAGCCTACCCCTAAGAGTTCCGTGCGTTTCCTTTTTTCGTAAAAATTATACCATTTAAAATCCATTTCTTCCCGATTGAAAATATTACGTGCATGTCTAGGCCTATTTACATTCTGTCATTTCTAAGATGAACACTTGACTGCGATTCATTTGTTCATATTTGGCCGACTGCACTGCCATGTGAATCATACAGAAACTGAGGTATAAATTCCGGAAGCACTTTGCTATGCAAAGCTTTTAAGTTCTTTGTTCTTATGAAGTGAATAGTTGAATGTCGCACATAGGCGGTCATTTGCTTAAAAACAGGTGTTGCCAGATCGAATTAGGACGTTTTTTATTTTTTATTATTATTTACCGTACTACAATAATTTAGAAATTAAAAAAGTCCGCCCGACCGGGATTTGAACCCGGGTCTCCCGCATTCCAGACGAGCGTCTTAACCACTAGACCATCAGGACGGGTACATTTTAATCTCTTAATTGTAGTTGCATTATACATCCGAATGGTTGAATGATGATGAATGGAAAGTTAAGACGCTCGCCTGGAATGCGGGAGACCCGGGTTCAAATCCCGGTCGGGGCGGACTTTTTTAATTTCGAAATTGTAGTAAATAAAAACAATTATACCTACGGAATCTAGTCTTCTTGTAAGTGTGATCTACTCATCTTCAAAGAAGATCCTTATAAATTATGCTTACTGGTAAGTGGTACTAGGCCTAGAGGCTAGTAAAAAATCATAAATGGATGAAACCATTCATTCATAGGTACTTGAAATAATTTGTCCCGGTTAAGCAGAATAGATTAATAATGTCATGTCTATTGTCTACGTACTTACGAGCCGAAAGAAAAGCAACACAAAGCTGACAATGAATACAGTAGAGACAGTGTGAACTTATAAATTATTAGTATTGTGTTTATTGCTGGTGAATATTTATTTGCAGATGGTTAAATAAATAAACATAAGTTTTCACAAAGCAATACCGCAGTCAAAACCGAAATTAATAACCTTATTTGATAGTCACATCTCACATCTATACACCAACTTGTTACCGCCATTTTAATTGGATGAGCAAAGCGAAGACTTCAATTTAACTTTGTGTTTGTTTTTTTTTTCACTTACGTTACCCCAAGAAAAATAGCTCGGGTGTTTTGTTTTTGTTAGTTTTTTGTCTGTTTGTTCGCTCACTACCGGGCAAACGGCATATGCGATCTTGATGAAAATTGGAGGGGACCTTTGAAATCTCTGAACTTAGACCTGCCACGTTTTTAGGTATAATTGATCAAATATTACTTATGATTATCGTACTTTTACGGGGGGGTTTTCATTTTTTAATGAGAAATTTTTGTGATATTTGGCAAACGGCTACTCTGATATTGATGAAACTTTATGGGAATGTTTAAAATCACTGAAATTATATATGTAATGATTTAAGAGACATTTGAAAAAATATTTCTTATAGAAATTGTACTTTTACGATTTTTTTCCGGTTTTTAATACAATATTTTCGTGATATTTGGGCCGATTCTGATCAAACGGGTGGGGCTACAACGTTCATATTTTACATTGACATAAAGATTATGGTGATGTAGTGCCTCTTGAAAGAAGAAGTTGAAAAGGTTGGTCAAAATTCATAGAAATAAAGGTTTTTATACAGGAAGCCTTTTACAGGTGTATAATTAACAAGTACTAATATCAAGTAGGCCTAACTATAGAAAAAGTAAGGAGATTCCACTTGAAAACGTAATCATTGGACAGAAATATTCCTAAAGCTCGTCCATCAACGCGACTAAAAAAAAGCGTTCGCGAAGGGGCCCTAGTGTAATTACCAGTTACCACACAACACAAATGTCCAACATCGTGTGCACAGCACTCGGGACACAACACAAAAACATCCTTTTGGAAACTGGAGAAGCTGAGACCATGTAGGCCTACTAACTTGTCATAACGAATGTCATTGTATCCCTTAGAATAAACTGAACATTTAATGATTTGATTGTGGGGGTAGAGCTTTTCGGAAAGCGGGAGGAATGGGCCAACTCGGCCCCCCCTGAATAGAACCGAACAAACTAAGTGTTGGAAAAATTGAAAATTTTTAGTGAAATGAAAATTTTCTGAAAAATTTTAAGAGACTTTTTCAGAGAATTTTCAAATATTTGTTTATTGCTAATATGATTAAGGTTGGTCATTTTACACTATCTGGTAATAATAATTGCTTTATTTCCACATAAAATGTACATATGTATATACATGGTATATTTATTTAAATAACCATAGGCACGGTGCTGTACCTGTTTTAGTAGGGTTTATGGAAAGAATCTAAAATTAATTAAATAACACAATAAGATAAGAAATTAGATATAAATATATACATATAAAGGTCTATACAAAAGTCTACATTAGGCAATATATTAACAATTTTTTGTCATCTGACTAAACATGACTAAACTGTCATAGGCCATGTGTAAACTTAATGCTTTTGACACAACACAACAGAAAAAACACAAATTGTACATGTTATAATACATGCAGCATTATAAACATAAATCAGATGACTTAGATAAAAATGTGGGATAAATTAGGTAGGCCTACCAGTGTTAGGTCTAGGTTTCCTTTTTTTTTATAAATTTGATTTCATTTGATTAACTCAACCCTATAGATTGAATTCAGAGTGAGAAGTCTGTATTTTGAAGGTTTTCAGAAATTGAGTAGTAGGCCTATGCTTTTTTAGAAGTATAGCTACTTTGATTTTTGCTTAAATCTATCTAGGTTGGTTGGGTTTTCTTAATGTTAATGGAGTTTGTTAAAAAGTTTTATATGTATGTGTGATGAATTTTGTTGGGTTATTTTCTTATTATGAAAGTTTTGCATGAATGTTTCATTTTGTCTGGGTTGTGTTGGTGAATGGCGTTATTTAACATAGCATTGTTAAAGTTTTTCTTTGTTGCCAGAAGGGACTGTAGTATGTACATACTGTAAAAAGGTAAGTAATTTTTTGTTTTTATAAAATGTATTTACAGTGTGGTTTAAGAAGTATCTTTAGATTGAAGCAGGCTAAGAATATCACATAACGCTTTTTTCTGGAGACAGAAAATTTTGTTGGCAGAAGTAGATTTCCCCCCAGAATTCGTTTGCCATAGCGCATGTGGGTTTTAAAGTTTGCAAAATAAGTCAGTTTAGCTATTTTGTGTTTGTCTATATTTTGACTGATTTAATAAAAAAATTGCTGATTTTAGCTTTTAGCTAAATTTAAACAATGTTGGTTCCAATTTAGGTGTTGGTCTATGGTTTATACCTGGGAAATCCGGTTTTTTCGCTTGATGGATAATTGCGTTATCTTCGGTATTTTGAATGGTTGTTGTAGTATGTGACTATTGGCTGTGACATGATTGAAATTTTATAAACTTAAACTTAGTCTTTTAAGGAGTTATGTATGAGTTCATTGTCTTTAAACCATATAGTGGCAATTTTTACCTTTCTTCCGACTTTGGGAAGACAGCATCATTTGAAAAAGTCTTTAACTACAAAGGTAGTATCGTCAGCGAACATTTCAGACTCTAGTATGTTCACAGGTAGGTCATTCATGATACAATGAAAAAGAGTGGTCCCAGAATTGAACCTTGAGGTACTCCGCGGGTAATTTGTTCTGATCGAGAGGTTTTACTCTCTTATTGTTGCACATACAGCAGAGTTTGAACCTGCTGCAAATTCTGCCTTCTAGATATGATTTTATAAGTTTTAGTGGAATTCCCCTTATCCCATAATATTCTAATTTTTGTAGGAGAATTTTGTGGGATATGCAATCAAACGCTTTAGATAGGTCAAAGAATATTCCCATAGTCTGCTTACCATTTTCTAAGCCATCAATTATATTTTTTAATAGTATTTTCTATTGCTTTCATGGTTGACCGCTTTTTTCTAAAGCCGTTTTGATGGTCGGATAGGGAAAATTGTTTTTTTCAAAGAAGGATATCAAAACTATCATAGATAATTTTTTTCAATAATTGGATGATGAGCGAAGCGAAGACTTCAATTTCACCCACCGCCCAAAAATTTAGCTCGGTGTTTTTTTTTTTTTTGTTGTTTTTCTGTCTGTTTTCGCTCTCTACCGGGCAAACGGATATGCGATCTGGATGAAAAAATTTGACAGGACCCTTTGAAATCTCTGAACTTAGACTTGCCACGTTTTGGGTAGGCCCTACAATCGAACAAATATTTCTCATGAATATCGTACTTTTAAAATTAGCCTATTCAAACAAAATGTCTTCCAACACCTAGGCCTACCTTCCAGGGGCGTGCGGTCTGGGTATGCTAGGTATGCGGTGCATACCCAATGATTCAAACACATTTTCTTTCAATTCGGTTATTTTTTCGATTAAATACAGTAATATATTCACCATAACCTGATTAAACATTTCGTAAGATAAATGTTTTCAGCGCGGTCTGTATTTATTGCCCATCCTAATGGGGGTTGCGTTGCACCAGCTCAGTCAATGCATTCTCTCGACTTCGGGTCTATTTTATGGGAGCAAGTAAGCGGAGCCCTCTCGGAGACTGAAGGATGGGTCTTTTAACACGACGGTCTGTCGGTCATTCTTGAAGACGGGAGGGAGAGGTAATGCAAAAATCCTACCCCAAGTAAGCTCCAAACTTCGGCGTTCACTGCAAGTTTTCTAATTTTTTTCGATTCTCTCGCAAGTGCAGGGGCCGGTCGGAGCCACCCACCATTCGCAACAAGCCATTCGCCATGTAAAGAAGTGTTTAAAAGTTTATGCGTTTTTGTGAATTGTGAGTTTTAAGTGAATTGTGTGAGTGACATTGCTTTTTTGTAAAATAATGACTAGTTCCGAGTTCAAATAGGGCTAATTCTATTTCCTTGGTAAGTCAAGCCTCGGTCATAACGTAGACTGCATGAAGTGTTTTCGTCATAGAGAATGGCAATTTAATTTAGCTTTTTCTCATTTGGTAGTTTAACCTAAGATTAGTAACTGTAATCGTAAATAACGGTCTTTGAGCTCGCAATTATTTCGCATTTTCATCAATCTCTCCAAGCTAACAATAGTGTCTAAAACGCGTAGATTTGCACCGTCACAGATGAGATTTTCCAAAAAAATCTATTCGACTATTAGGCCGATAGCATACCGACTCCAACAGGTCACCACACGCCACTGCTTTGTTGTTGACGTCACTTGCAAGGAGCCTATACTTCCAATGCTTGAAAAACAAACCTCAATTGCAGGAGGTGGCGAGATGGTGCACGGGCGTGGCGTACGGAACCGCTTTGAAGTGCAGGCCTATACGAGGGCCTAGCCTATATCAGGTTCAAGCCAAGCGGATCCAATACTCCAACTTGCTTCCAAAAGTGAATTGGATCGAAATCACTTTGGGTCAAATTCGATGGCACAGTGGGTGTTAGGGCCACAGTGGTTTATTGGTTATACTTATTGTGTTATTTTGAATTTGGTGCCCATATTTTTTTAAATTGTGTTGGCACCAATGATACAATTATTTTACTATGCCTGGCCTACATCAAGCTGTGATAGCTCCAATGAAAATAAAAAGAAGAAAACAGCATCCGTCAATGCAAGAAATGGACTCCCGGGCTGCAGTTATTTTTAAGACTTCCATCTACATTTCTACATTTTGTTTTACTTAGGGCCTACATAATTATCTCTGGAGTTTTCTCTACAAAATAAAGTATGAGATATTAAAATGCATAATTAAATAATATTGTAGGACTACACTGGGGCACAGTGGTGCATTATAACGCCACATGTAAAAAGTGAGGTTATAATTGTAATATTTCTTTTTAACTTGTTATTTTTACTTTCAAGACAGTGAGAAATTGCAAAAGAAAATGTGTTATAGGTTTGACTGATGGGAGTCATGCTGTTATGAAGGTAAAAAAGAAGGTTAATCCATCTGATCGTCTGCTAAAGAGTAGGCCTACGGGAAAAGGGCCTAGCTGAAACTACTTCAAACAGATATTTTTGAAGGCTAAAGCTGAAGATTTGGGCAATAGATGATGATGAATTGGACACAGTGAAGAAGATGGGGTCCTAATTATGGAGTTAGGAAAGTGTTAAACTCTGAACTTAAGTGCATGCTAAGTGAATACTTTCAATAACGGCATCGAAATGCATCAGGGCCTCCCTCCTGTTGAGGCTAGGAAGCTAGCATTCCAGTTTGCCAAAGCAAACCAGTGCACAATGCCTCAGATAACATAAAAAAAAAAATTTTGCACCAATAACAAAAAGGGTCTACCGAGAGAACGCTCGGGAAAATTCTGTTCGGGAAAGATCTCTGCCAGTATGAGGCGTTTTTAAAGTAAAAGGTAGTCCCTATGTAGACTATGATAAGCCTATAGGCCAAAATGATGATTTTAATTTGTTTTGATTAAATTTAAATTATATTTTAATAAAAAACTACTCTTTCTGTACACAGTTTTATGTTTTCTTTCATATAAACCACTGTGCCCCATACTGTTCACCACTGTGCCCGAGGCGGGGCACAGTGGTGTCATTTTCGCTGGACTTTGTATATTTTGTTTAGTTTTTTGTTTGCATTTGTATTGTGTGATTAGATTAACTATATGGTTGTAGAAGGACGTAGCTTGAACTGTGTAATTTTTCATCAAGTTTCAGTCATTATTAGAGCAAAAAATAAATAAATGCCAAAAAGTCCACCACTGTGCCCCGCTCTCCCCCCTATATCAGACAGACTCGGAAACCGTTTTGAACCAAAGTGCTTTTGTTAAATGCGAATTAAACGTCCTGATACGTAGTCAATGCTTGTAATCTTATGTGGAATATGCTAGGGGCCTAGGGCATAGGCCTACCTTAGCCTCTATTTTTTAACAATTTGCTAGGGGCCTAGGTCTAGGGGCTAGATGAAGCCTGCTAGGCCTAGGGCTAGCCTAAGCCTAGGCCTTACCTCAACGATAATGTGGCCCCACAACAAAGGCCTATGGAAGGGGTCTGCCCTAAAGAATAAAGATAACAATAGGCTTCTAGGCCTAGCCTATCTAGCCCTACTGATAGGAGGCTAGGAAGCCCCTAGCCCCTAGCCTAGATAAATATGATTAGCTATGATGTAATAGGTCTAGGCCGTAGCGCCTACCTGTGATTTTGTGCTATAGGCCTAGGTTTAGATGAACAGAAAAATGTCAAGCCGATAAAGATAGGGGCCTACGCCTATTTAAAAACCACATGATGAACAGCTGCAATGAACAGGTTATGGCCATACACAGGGCATGATACAGATATGTACACAAAAACAGCTGATAGCGAGATACAGGTTGTCACTTGTCAAAAGCAAGGTCGTTGGATACGCACCCCCGCCCTCCCTACGCGGTCGTCGACCATTCTGAAAAGCGGCAGTTTTAAAAAAAAAAGAGTAGTTCCATGACAAAAGATGGATCCTTGTTTTGCCACGAGCCGAATTATTCGTTCGTGATGAGTATGCATTTATTAATTTTGGCATTTTGGAAAAATTATTAGTAGTAACAAAAAAATTAACAACTACTAAAACTAGGCCTAGGTTGGGTCCACACCCAACCTCTCAAGGCGTGAATGAAGAATGATCATAGATATTGAACCCCTATTCAATTCGGAACTTTTTCGGTTGGTGTGCATGCTCCCCTATTATAATTCAATTCAACGTGTTCAATACCTATTTGACTGATTATAATTTTTTTTTTTTTTTAAAGGAGTCGATTCCTTCAAAAGTGTGTTGCGGTGTCAGATATTGGCAGTTTGTTTGAAGTCGGTCTTGGATACCCTGGATACCACTCATAGTGTCGGATTTCTGACTTATGTTGTGTTCAAAGTCCACTGGATTTCCTCTAGGCTTCGACCTCCTCTAGGACCCTAGGAGTAGATACAGGGGATTGTGTTGCGTTGTGCGCAGCTCTGTCTCTGTCTCTCTCTCTCAGTTGGATGAAGATAAGGTTTTACTAGCCTCAATCCCGCCTTGAAATAAAGACCTCAATCAATCAATCTCTCTCTCTCTCTCTACCGACACTAAGTGTATTCCACGTTTGAAACTTCTCAGTTGTAGCCTTTTCTTTGAACGATTATTTTTTTAAGTTCATTGTTGTTTTTTGACATTTTTGGGTCCCCCCAAAATTAGCCCCTAGTGTTTTGGACGATAGATATTTATAATGGTTAAGAGCATGTTTAATTTCAAGTTTGTAGGCCTACAAATTACACGCCTTAGTAATTACGTGTTATGACTATCCAAAATTTTGATTTTCTCCGGTCCATGTTACCCGATTTTGGTTTTGAAAGCAAAAGGCACTGCGTCTGAGGTCGGCCTACATCTAAGTGTGGTCTAAGTTTCATAATGAAACTGAATGATGATGAATTATTCTAAGATGTACCGTTTTCTCTGTAGGCTCTTATTCCTCTCCTCCAGAATGAAGCCAGCCAGCCGGCAGGTTTTCAACGATGTTGAGGCACTTTTTTTAACACAGAACGGGTTATCGGATCGGGCTGATTTTTGTATCGGTAGGTAGGTCATGGACCATATATCAGGTCATATACCGAGTTTCAAGATTGTAAATCTTTCGGGGCAGCGTGTGCAGATAGCTGTAAAACCCCCGGCCAACTCGGGTAGGAGTATTATAGGTAGAGCTATGAAAAAATAGCATTTATATTCTGAATATTTAGCATTAATTTTTCCAAATTTAGCATTTTGTAGCATTAATTTTCTTCTTTCCACCAAAACCCCAAATGTGGGGAGTTTCTTGTATTTTTAATGGGGAATGAATTCAAATTATGCTTTATAGGAACATTTCAATTCAATGTAGTCACTTTAAACGTTAGAATACAATGCTAAACCAATTCTCAATTGGTATAGGTAAACCTTATTTTCAGTAAATTTAGCATTTTGTAGTGTTTTTAAGAATTTATACTCACTGATTTAGCATTAATAACCTAAAACGCTAAATTTTCATGCCTCTAATTATAGGGCCTACAGGATCGAGTTAGTTGTCGCCTAAGCAATCGCGTGCGCTTGGCTGCGGGCGAACGACCGTCGCCCTAGATACTGAAGAATGAAAATTCTATCAACAAGAAGGCCTATACAGAAAAACAAAATTCGTTGCTGTATGCGGACAAGACTTATTTGAACTCTATAGGCCATACGTTTGAGATCACATTTAGTAAAACTAGGAAGCTTCGCAAAAGCTTTTTCAGGCGCGTTTTCGGATGAGCATAATTTTTTAAAAACAAAAAAACGTAAAATTGTGATTTTTACGAGAAATATATATTTTTTGATTACGCTCAAATTTAACACGAATATATTAATTTATAAAATTAAGATTCTGTGAAAAAATCATTACAATCGGATCAAGCATGTAGGTGTTACAAGTCGAAGAAAATTTAAAAATCGAAAACAAACCGTAAAATTGCGATTTTCATGAGAAACTATTTTTCTATTGCGCTCAAATTCCACACGAATATTATGTAATTTTATAAAATTAGGGTTCTGTGAAAAAATCATTACAATCGGATAAAGCAGGTGTTATAAGCAAAAGAAATTTTAAAAAATCGAAAAACATCGTAAAATTGCGATTTTCATGAGAAATAATTTTTTGATTACGCTCAAATTGCACAAGAATAATATATTAATTCATACAATAAAGGTTCTGTGAAAAAATCGTTACAATCGGGTAAAGCATGTAGGTGTTATAAATCGAAGGATTGTTTTAAAAATCGAAAAAAATCGTAAAATTGCGATTCATGAGAAATAATATTTCGATTGCGCTCAAAAACGTGGCAGTTCTAAGTTTAGAGATTTCGAAGGTCCCCAGAAAATTTCATCGCAATTGGAGTATCGGTTTAGCCGGAATCGTGTTAACAGACACACAAAAATACACAAACAGATAAAAAAAAGAAAGAAAGAAAAAAGAAAAAAAACATTCTGGATTTTTTTCTCCAGTATAGTAGAATGGAATCTTCGCTTCGCTCGCTACGCTCATCCAATAAAAAGCTCTTTATAATACGTATTACAATATTGACTAGGAAGCTTCGCAAACGCTTTTTCAGGCGCGTTGTTGAATGAGCGTAATTGATGCATTGAGCTGTCATGTGTTATGCGGATTTTCTGTTGTTCTGTGAAAAAAATCATTACTTGTCAAAAATTTTTTTAATTTAAATTAAATTAAATAAAAAATTAACTTAAATTTTTAATTAATCGTAATTTAAAAAAAGAAAAAAATCGTAAAATTGCAATTTTCATAAGAAATAATTATTCGATTGCGCTCAAATTTAACACGAATATATTAATTCATGAAATTAAGGTTCTGTGAAAAAATCATTACAATAGGATAAAGCATGTAGGTGTTATAAGTCAAAGAACTGTTTAAAAAAAAAAACGTAAAATTTAGATAATCATGAGAAATAATTTTTGATTGAGCACAAATTTCACACAAATATCTTAATTCACAAATTAAGGTTCTGTGAAAAAAATCATTAAAATGGGGTAAAGCATAGGTGTGAAAGTCGAAGAAATTAAAAAAAAAAAAAAAAAAAATCAAAAAAATCGTAAAATTGCGATTTTCATGAGATAGTTTTCCGATTGCGCTCAAAAACGTGGCAGTTCGAAGATCAGAGATTTCGAAGACTTCCAGAAAATTTCAACGCAATTGGAGTATCGGTTTAGCCGGAATCGTGTTAACAGACACACAAAAATGCAAAAAAAAAAACATCCGGATTTTTTTCTCCAGTGTAGTGAAATTGAATCTTCGCTTTGCTCGCTACGCTCATCCAATAAAGAGTAGTGATATGTCCAATTAACACTTAATACATAGCCTAGCCTAACTTTATTCCAAATTTTGTCTGAAACTTGGTATACTAGTCTTCAGCAAAGACTTCAATTTCACTGACCCCCCAAAAAATTAGCTCAGGTGCTTTTTTTTTGTTTGTTTGTCTTTTTGTCTGTTTGTTCGCTCTCTACCGGGCAAACGGCATGCGATCTTGATGAAAATTGGAGGGGACCTTCAAAATCTCTGAACTTAGACCTGCCACGTTTTAGGGTACAATCGAAGAAATATTTCTCATGAATATCGTACTTTTAAGATTTATTTTTATTTTTAGTGCGATATTTTCGTGACATTTGGGCCGATTCTGACCAAACGGGTGGGGCTACAACGTTCATATTTTACATGGACATTAAGGTCATGGTGATGTAGTACCTTTTGAAAGAAAAAGTTGGAAAAGTTAGCCAGAATCCATAGAAATAAAGGGTTCAATATCAGTTTTTTGAGGTATATATAATAACAATTAAGAAGTATCAATAGAAACTTGACAACAATCACCTACTATGCATACAAAAAGCACTTGCAAAAGTAAAGAGATCCTACGCAAACTAAACACTTGCAAAAAAGCTCATCCATCAATGCGACAAAAAAAAGTGTTCGCGAAGCGGCCTAGTAGGCATGAATTAACTATGCTGTTACTTTTCTTATATGAACCAGTAGGCCTAATCTTTGCTACTAGTCTTCACGGCCTTGGTACATACTTTTCCATACGGTACCATACACCGGACCACTGGTATGCTTCTTTATATTTTACCCAAAATACCATTTATAGCTATATGGTAATAAAACTAGGAAAACGCTTAAGTCCCGCCCCGTGTTGATGAGCGTATATGGTGCATTGAGATGCCATGTGTTACGCGGATTTTCTGTTGTTCCGTGAAAAAATCATTACTAAGTAGAAATTTTTTTTTAATTAAATTAAATTATATAAAAAATTAACTTAATTTTTATTATTAAATTAAATAAAATAAAAATTAACTTAATTGTTTTAATTAATCGTAATTTTTATAAAGAAAAAATCGTAAAATTGCAATTTGCATAAGAAATAATTATTCGATTGCGCTCAAATTTAACACGAATATATTAATTCATGAAATTAAGGTTCTGTAAAAAAATCATTACAATAGGATAAAGCATGTAGGTGTTATAAGTCGAAGAAATTTTTTTTAAATCGAAAAAAATCGTAAAATTGCGTTTTTTATGTGAAAAAATTTCCCGATTGCGCTCAAAAACGTGGCAGTTCTAAGTTCAGAGATTTCGAAGGTCTCCATAAAATTTCATTGCAATCGGAGTATCGGTTTAGCCGGAATCGTGTTAACAAACACACAAAAAAAACAAAAAAAAAAAAAAAAAACATTCCGGATTTTTTTTTCCAGTGTAGTGAAATGGAATCTTCGCTTCGCTCGCTACGCTCGCTACGCTCATCCAACTATATAATACTACAAAATGGTATTAACAGGATATGAACCCGTATTTGCTAAATAAACCGTGTTTTCCCATTTGCTTTCACAGTAACAAGATTATTTCCACTCTTCGTCACCTTTCACTCCAAACTTGCCAAGCTAAAACGAAAATATTACATTTAAATTACTTTATTTCTATCAAAATTGTGTTACGGTATTTTAACTTTTTCTCACAAGCGATCATTATGCAGTATCTGAAAAAAAAAACAGTGGTGACTTATATGCGCATATTGGGATTTCGTATGCATTTTAAGTAATATGACTGAATGTATCAGTGTATTTTGCAATGCAAGGAATGCAAAAACAAAATAAAAACAAATAACACAACTTTTTACAATTTGAAAACAAATTCCTGGAAAAATAAAACAATTAACAGTCACACCTCTATCTATAGGTCGAGGACCGTGCACCATTTAAAAAAAGTTCAGTCACTAATCACACTCAAAGTCAGCTGTTTCCATACAAAACAGCAAATTCACAAATTTGTGTTGGTTTTTAAATTGCAAACCTACACCCAGTGTTGGGGAAGGAACTTTTAAAAAGAACGCGTTCTCGTGAACGCGTTCTTTTTTTGTGAACTTTTCAGTGAACTTACTCTTTTTTTAATGAATGAACTTGAACTTTTAAAAGTTCTTTTTGAGAACGAACTTTTCAGTTTTAGAAAGTTCATTTGAAAGTTCTTTCCGTGCGTCGAGCAGCCGTCGACTCGCCGCCGTCGACGCTTAAAAACAATAACAAATCGTTGTTCCATCGTAGGCCTACGTTGACGCACGTTCAACTGTTTATGATAAGGTCACGTACGATTCACGAAGTTAAAACGATGCACACCAACTAATTCGGAAAAAATCTTGGAAGCCTAAAATGTGCTAAAATGCTAAGTACCTGCCATAATTTTACAAGCTGGTCGACGAGAATGTAGTACAAATTATCAACACTATCAAAGACAGCTTAACACTTTAAATAAATAAATAAATAAAACAAATTGTATTTAGAGTCTACCCACTCAGTTATATAACTGATTTTCAGTGGGGGACAGTAAATCAAAGCGACCAAGCCAACCCAGTAGGCCCCGACGCAATCGACGAGTGAACGATAACCAACCAAAGATCGATATTCGTAATAGGAAATATAGCAATCAGTGGTATGGACAGTGCGAACACACGCGAATCAACGCCAGAATCAACAAGGCCAATTCAGAACAACTCTGAATTTATTATGTGCTTGAATCGAACCCTGGACCTTCTGCATTGGAAGCAGATACGCTAACAACTAGACTAACGTGCCACATATAAGACTCAAACTCGCGAGTAGTTTGGTACTCGAACACCCCTTATGTTTTTCCTCGTGTTTTCCTTCATTTTACGCCAGACTTGAAAAAAATAGAGTTTTTTTACAAAAGAACTTTTAAAAGAACTTAGTTCATATTTTAGACGAACTTGAACTTTTCAAAATTTTAGGTTTTAAAAGAACTTGAACTTTTTAAAAGTTCATTATTTGAGCTGTGAACTGAACTTTTAAAAAGTTCATTTTAAAAAAGAACTGACCCAACACTGCCTACACCATCAGACAAGTAATGGGTTCTTGTCAGTCCCAACTTAAAAAAAATAAAAATAGAACTGAATCTGTGTTCATCAAATGGTCTGATACGACAGTGTAGATTCTAGTGTCAGTTCTCTGTTTTCATTCTACCTTTGCAGAAGTAACGTCATCAGCAATCACCATTGATAACAACAGGGATTGGCACCCCATTGAAGTATTCTAAATCTTTCTTGAACGTATTCTTGAATCTACAAACTTGTTGGAACCATTTGCTTCACAAATTTGATCAATACACAAAAGACGTTCAAACATTGAATTCTCACGAACAAATGCTCGTGCCAAAACCTTCATAACTTTTAGCCTCGGAACAAATTTAAATTCCATATGGCCCTGCAGTAGAATAACCAAGAATGGTTTAAATGTTTAAATGTGTATTTTTAATGAAGGTATGCTATTTATGTTTAGTACTATGCTTCTATGTTGTAGAAGCTGCAAAATAGATATTTTTATTGCACCATTCACAGGTTTTTAACAATTACTAACTAAACCAGTGACACATGGCACTTTCAGCGTAATTCCGTTACCAGTCAAAAATCTGCCTGAAAACTCATTTAAAATAATTTTTAAAATAAAATAAATTTGTGCTAAATTTAGTTCAATTGAAGTCCTATGTAAGTCAGTTTATAGAACAGTTAGGCCTATACAAGGTTACTTTATTTGAAATATTGTCTTTTAAATGTGTTGTTAGCTCTCTGAAATGTAATTCCGTTACCGTGGAATTGCCCAGCTGCACAAGCTAAAACCATATCAAACAATCCAGTAAAATACTTAAAATTATTAATTAAAAAAGCATAGATTAAAATGCCAAATCGCCATTTTTTCAATCTAAAAAGTTGTTTCCTTTCTTTTCATTTTTATTTAACTGTACTGTTTAGTAATTGAATAATACAGCCATTTTTTATTCAAAATACACACAACCAAAAGTCTTGTCCAATATATGAAATTAAATAATTAATTAATTATTGAATTAAATATTGGGTTGATAATTTTCTTAAAAACAATTTAGTAAAACATACACCACCATACATTCGTAGACCTATATGTATATTTGGTAAACGTGCAAAAATCTGTAGGCCTAAACTTAAAATTTGGCTATTTGACAGGGCTTCAGTCTGAAAGTGTTTATGTTATGCTTTTATCTATCTAATCCTGTTTTCCACTTTTCTACAAAATCCTGCAACGTGAGAACACTTCAAACTGTACTGTAAAAGTAATAAAATACACCGAAGAACCCTCTCTAAAGCCATTTAGACACGTTCTTGAGAAAATGTTTTTCAAAAAACTTCCCTGCGGGGCTAAACTGGGGGGCAGCGCCCCCCAGACCCCCCGGTGGTTCCTCTTATTAGATTGTTTGCGCAGTTGCAAATTATCCTTAAAATAGGCTCTGGAATTCTATAGATAAGTCCATCAAGTGTGCCCCTCTGGCTAAGTATGTACGTCACATTAAGGGATTGAATAACTAATGACATTTGTATTGACAAACACAGCTATTCCTTGGTACATGAATTCGGTATATTATTATGTTTTGTTGCCTGGTTCATAAAAAAACTCACCCACGTTTCTATTTCTTCTACTCTATTATACTCTGCACTATCGTCTATTATCATCCTCATTTAAGATAGTATTATATTTTTAATTAGATTAAAAAGCAGGTTTAGCACTATGTGTCATGGAGCTTTTAGCTCTTTCTAACCAGCTTAATAATATCTTAGTAATATTTGCATATAGATGTAGATCTACCTGTGTCCACACTCTAGCATAAGTCAGTATCTATATGAATTATTGTACCTAAGAAATTGTTAAATAAATAATAATAATAATAATAATAATAATAATAATAATAATAATAATAATAATAATAATAATGAATAAGTATAAGGTTAAGCATAAGCCTGCTTTAAGGAATAATAATAATAATAATAATAATAATAAAGTCAGAAGTTTTTTAACTTCTGATTTGAACTTAAGTCCACCAGTTCTTGTCTTAGGAGTTTGTAAACGGTGACTTTGGAGCCGTCCTAGCAACAAAGCACATAATAAATTCAGAGTTGTTCTGGATCTGCCTTGTTGATTCTGGCGTTGATCCGCGGGTGTTTGCACTGTCCATACCACTGATTACTATATTTCCTATTAAAAATATCGATCTTTGGTTGGTTATCGCTCACTCGTCGATTGTGTCAGGGCCTACAGGGTTGGCTTGGTCGCTTTGATTTAAAGTCCCCCACTGAAAATCAGTTATATAACTGAGTGGGTAGACTCTAAATACAATTTTTTATTTTTTATTTAAGTCAAGGTGTTTTATCCAATTCAGAAGCTCGAACTTCAGTTTTGAGGAATTCATATATCACAATGAAGCTGGTAGGCCTAATGTGTTGAGGTCAAAGTGTGTTTCTTAAAAAAGAATTTTCTTCAGATAAAATTTTTTCAACCTAAGATTTAAAAAAATGGTTTTACTCAAACATTAATGGCGTTTTCCATTGGCCGCACTCAGGTCGCACTAGTGCGCCCTAGTGCGCACTGGATTGCCACTTGTCTTTTCATTTGTTCAGTTTTGTTACGTTATTCAAGTGGAGGTTGACAACAATGACATCTCTGCACTCGCCGAGTGCATGCCAATGGAAAACGCCATTAAAGAACCTAACAGAAATATCATGCACCCTTGATACAGATTCCCTACTTGAATCAAAATCTAATTCTGAATAGTTATTCCGTCCGCACTGATTTGCCTAGATGCGGACAGGACGTACAATTGATAGCTACCATAAAAAAATGATTTATGAACAAAAACTGTAAAAATTTGTGTACTGCATTACTAATTTGTGTAAATATTAAATAAACCAACAAAAAACAAAACTTATATTTAGATTTCAAGGAATTCAGTAGCCAGTAATTCGGTTCTCAAGAAAACAAACTTTTTAAAAAAAGTCATGAAAATTGTATGTTTTTTCTTTGTCTCATTGGATGAGCAAAGCAAAGATTTCAATTTCACTGACCCCCCAAAAAATTAGCTAAGGTGTTTGTTTGTTTGTTTTTCTGTCTGTTTGTTTGCGCTCTACTGGGCAAACGGCATAATATGCAATCTTGATGAAAGTTGGAGGGGACCTTCGAAATCTCTGAACTTGGACCTGGCACATTTTTGGGTATAACCGAAGAAATATTTCTCGTGAATATTGTACTTTTACGATTTTTAATGCAATATTTTTGTGATATTTGGGTCAGTTCTGACCAAACGGGTGGGGCTACAACATTGCAGATTCCATAGAAATAAAGGTTTTAAAATGAGTTTTTTGAGGTGTATAATAATAATAGAAACTTGACAACAATCACCTACAATGTGTTCAAAAAGCACATCTTCGGGCCTCCAGATAAGGAAACGTCAAAGTCGTTTATAGACGAGTGAGTGAGCCATGTGTTGAATATCCGGTATCATTCCCCATACTGGGCTAGATCCAGTCTTAGGTATAGGGGAGGAAAAGGGATGTTCCCGGGTACTCAACACATGGCTCACTCACTCGTCTATCAACGACTTTGGCGTTTCCCTAGTGTAGTTTATGGACTGTATTTAAAAAAATATTAAACATGTTTTGGAATGCATATAACGCAGTTTAGTCTACATCAACTGTGACAATACTATGGAAAACATAGCCAGCACAAAATATGAGTAAAGATTGCAAGGTTTACTCAATCTCCCAGCGGAATTTGGGGATACCTTGAGCGTGCAAATTTCGATACTCTTTGGTCACTGCATAACTGCATTACAAATATTTTTTCCACTTCCTCCATCGCAACCGAGTAAAATCTAAGAGGCAGTGATTTTTTTAAAAGTGAAACCATTGTCTTTAAGAGAATTCCTACACATGTTTGGCCTATTTTTCAGTATATTATTTCTTGTAGGTTTAAATCAAATGGATTGTGCTCATTTTGTTAGCAGTTCTATGTTACCTGGTCACGGATGTCTGTTTAAAATTTCAGTTCAATCTATTTGGCCGTTCGGCCGTATGGGACCGGACAGACAGACATTTAACATTTGACAGACACATTAGTCACGACCAAGGCCCGATCGAGTAGCGTTATGGACTTCGTTTTGCTGCGCTCACTCGTCTAACTATAGCAATTAATACTACTTTATAAAAACTAGGGAAACGCCAAAGTTGTTGTTAGACGAGTGAGTGAGCCATGTGTTGAGTACGCGGTAACATTACTTTTTTCCCCTATCTTAGGCCTATCTAGCCTATATTAGGCTACAGTGGCGCATTTTTTCCTTACAGTTGACGCGCCCTTATACCAACTAAACTTAAAAACCCTATTACTTATACGAATATAATTATCAAACTTAAATATGCAAATGTTCCCGGGTACTCAACACATGACTCGCTCACTTCTCTAACAACGACTTTTGCGTTTCCCTAGTCTAGTTGACTAAGGCGCCCTTATAGCCGAAATGTGGGAGACGTGGGTTTAATCCCCTGGTCGAGAAAGAATTTGTAATTATTTCTGGATTGTTTTTTAAAAATTATTAAACATGTTTTGAAATGCATATAACGCAGTGTATTACAAAGGTGAAACAATTGAAACGCAGTGTAGTCCATCATCTGTGACAATACTGAAAACATAGCCAGTACAAAATACGTGAAAATATTGCAAGGTTTACTCAATCTACGAGCGGAATTCGGGGGTACCTTGACGTTCAACATTCGATAAACCTTGCATGGGCACGGCATTTCACAGCCAGGTAAATAACAAATAAAAATGACTTCTTCAAAAACAAAACCATTGTCGTTAAAAGAATTCCTATACATGTTATTATTATTATTATTATTATTATTATTATTATTATTATTATTATTATTATTATTATTATTTTTTGTTCCGTAACACATTCATTATTTAAATGTATCACGAGGATGGCAGAAAAGAGCGGAGCTCCAAACACACTTGGTGACTGCCAACCTTATAACAATAAATATAATAAAAGATAACAACATTATTACAATCATTAGTAAACCTATAAAATAAAGAAAATATATAAATAAATATACACTTCAATGAATTATTATAAAAATGAATCAGTGAAAAGAAACTGTAGAATTAACTTTGTAAAGCAAAAACATGTGTCTATTATATTATTAAATTATATTATAGGTCTATTTTTCAGTTTATTATTTCTTGTAGGTTTAAATCGAAATGGATTGTGCCCATTTTGTTAGCAGTTCTCAGTTACCTGGTACGGATCTATTTGGCCGTTCGGCCGTATGAGCCCAGACAGACATTTAACATACATTGGACAGTCACGAGAAGGTCCGATCGAGTAGCGTTGTAGACTACGTTCGCTGCGCTCACTCCGCTAATTATCTTGACTATGTTGCTAAGTCATTTTCGACCTACCCCTGGGATCGACCGAATACGGAACGAGGATATCCGGAGATCAATTAGACATAAGGAATTTAATGGAGCGAATTGGAGAGAGAAGATTAAAGTGGTTTGGACAAGTCAAAAGGATGAAAAGAGCGAGATTACCGAGAAGGATGATGGAATCGGAAATTCCAGGTAGGAGACCAAGGGGCAGTCCGCGACAAAAATGTCAGAATAGTGTGAGAAAAGATGTGGAACAGCGAGGAGGAGACAGAATGTGGTGGAAGGAGAAGAGTGGTAGCAGGACAGAAGAAGGAGAGGCCCGTCTTCAATGTCGACCGAACGCAGAGTTGGACGTGGCTACAGATAATGATGATGACCGTTTCCTAATTATTTGGCAACAAATCAATTTTTTCAAAATTTCCGTTTAAACGTTTTCCTCAACTTCAATTTTTCCGGAAATTTTATATCCCTAACCACGACGGCTAAATTCCATTACCTAGGTTAATATCAACGGACAGAGCCCTAATTATGACCTCATTAGTCATTAGTAATAACTAAAAATAAGTAATGAATAGAGATATGTTTTTTTGTGTTTTAGGTTTTTGATGCCAAATTGGTGAAAATATTATATTTTGTAAAATGCTACAAAATGCTAATTTTACTAAAAATAATGTTTTTCCATAGGCCTATTGAGAACTAGTTTAGCATTGTATTCTAACTTTATATGTGTCTATGAATTGAAATGTTCCTATAATTTTTCATTTAGGCCCTACCATTAGAAATGCAAGAAACATTCCACATTTAGGATTTTGGTGGAAAGGAATAGAAATAGGTGGTACAAAATGCTACATTCAAAAAAAAAAATACTAAATATTCTAAATTAAAATGCTGAAATCAGGGATGCACATCAATACTTTTTCATTATCGATTATTGAAATGGTAATGACATTATCGAATCGATAATATCGATATTACCAATAAAAATTCAAGCCCGTTCCGACATACTAGATGAAATTTCAAATGTGGTAAATGAAATTCAAAACAATACAATATCATACCACTTGCTGCCTCATCCTGTCTGTGTTGTCTTCGTTCTTACTTCTCGCTATCTGCTAAGATTGCTCCCAAACATAAATCTCGAGTAAGACACCTTGTGACCTATCTCTGTCTGCCCAAACAGGAAATATAAACATAAACTACATGTTTCGGGCCATTTTCAACCAATTATTGATAGTTCGATAATCGATAATGACATTTATTTATCGATTATCGAGATTTTAGCCATGCAATATTGATTATCAATCGATAATATTGATTATCGTGTGCTTCTCTACTAAAAATATGTATCCATAGTATTGAGTCAATATTCTTTATTCATTACCTACTCAGAGAGGAGGTAGGAAATAAGATAAACTTTCATGCTCAGTTTTTGGGAACTGTTTACAGTTCCTGCATTCCCACACCTATACCTAAGCAAGCATAAACTCACATTATGTGCCCAGCTATCCTTAGTTTTACTTACAAATACATTTACTTCTTTTTTCTTTTTCTTTTTTTCATTTTGCTTCTCGCAAAATGTAGATACTATGACAATAAACCATTTATTTATTACCTATATGTGTATTACCGTATTGTGCCGAATATAGGCCGAACCTGAATATAAGCCGACCCCCAATCTTATCTTGTTGAAATAAAAACAGATGCAAATATTAGCTGGTAAGGGACTTTGAGACTTGAAATAATGAAAAAAGGGTAGGCTTATATTCAGGACAACAAAGCATTTTGGTTGTTTTAAGAGGGGATGCTGTTGCTGAGCTTGGCCAAACTCAAATGCGCGCACAGGTGTTGATGATTTCTGCTGAACGGTTGGTAATATCATTACCAAATTTTGCATGAAATGAATGTTAATAAAGTACTTTCATATTGATATCCGCAATTGATAGCAAAAAAAGCTTTAAAGATCCATTGTGAGACAAAGGCTAAGTCTAAAACGTGAAAAAATTGGAAATCCAAAACATGGATTTCAATTCTGGAAAGTCCCACCCAAACAGTTTATCTTACGATAAAACCAAATAAACCTGCGCGTTCGCATTGATTTAAACGTTGATATCCAGTATGCAAATTTGGAGTAAATTTTTGTGATAACTTATTTTTATCCAAAATCAATTTTTTAATATAGGAATACGCATACTAGATACCCATCATAGATTTATTCTTTGTTAACATTAGTGTGAAATTTGATAATGATGTTATAAACCGTTTACCCGAAAAAACTAGAAAGCTGAGCGCCTAAACTCGTCTCCGCACCAGCCTCTGCGACGAACTAATAGTATTTTAGTCCTATAGTAACAATATTTACTATTTAAATGTTTTTCATGTATGTATCATATTTATTATATATTATATTTTATTATTTTATGTGGCTTAGACATAGAGATTGAGTGTACTTTCCAGTCCACATGTATACAAATGTAATAAAATAAGTACAAACTCTATAATTATTGTGTAAGTTCCTACAACATAGCTTAAAAATACATAGCCTATTTTATATTGGTATCTTATATTTCATAATGTAGTCTCTAGCCCCCTAAACACTTTCTATAATAAAATGTCACTGTATCATAAAGGTTAGTTTATGTCGGACGTCCTAAAATGAATGTCTTCACATACATACCCGTAATCTTGCCACTAAAATATTCTATTTTTAGAGATAATGGCCGACACTCAAGTCTACCTAGACTTTGTGGGCTTCTCAAATGAATATCTAATTAAATGTCTACCTACTATAAATATGTAACGAATTTATATTTGAGAATAAAAGCACATCCGAATCTGAATCTAAATCTTACAGTTTAGGAATTACTAATTTAAATAGTATACACGTAATAACATAGATCCATTATTAATTATTGAATTTAACAACAAGAGTTTTATAGAAAACAAGGTTTTACGTCCTACCCAAGGTTGACTTAATTCTGTCCACGAGTGTACTCTCAACTTTTCAAATGGTATGCACGAACGGTATACAAACAAAAATTTTCGTGTCCAAGCGCAAGGGTAGATCTTATGATTAGTGAATGTGTTAAAAACCATTATGATCACAAGTAAGTGCCAGTAGCTAAGTAGTTAGTCATTGTCTAGAATCGTGAAGCAATCTTCTTCGTCATCATTGCTGGGTCCTGGTACTACTTCCTCGGTAGTTGGTTGATTTCTTTCTTGCACAGCATCTTTGCTGTTGCGCTTTTTACTTTCCTTAGCGGAAATTTTGTTTAGTTCGACAATCTCAGTTATATGTGCTTTCTGAGGAAAATAAAAAGTTAATGTTGGAATAAAGGCTACTAGAAATTATTGAAACTTTATAAAACCAATGTTTAGGATTACTGCTAAGATAAGACATAGCGTATAGTACCTACCAGACTAGGATGCCTTCGAACCAGTAGCTTCACATCTTCAGCAGTGACTGTGGTACGTTGAGAATGCCTAAAAAATAAAAACAGAATAGTTTTAGTTGGCCATTTGATAGAGGTGTGCGAACAACAGATTTTTACTTCGAATCGAATACGAATCAAATAGTGATAAAGAGTTAAAAAATTCAAATATTTCGAGTTCGAAAAAAGTCGAATAATCGAAGTTGGTCTTGTGTGGCTCGTTGGTCTTGTGTGGCTCGTTGGTCTTTTCTTTTGTGTGGCTCGTTGGTCTTGTGGTTAGCGTATCTACTTCCAATGCAGAAGGTCCAGGGTTCGATTTCCGCTAAAGTCAGAAGTTTTTTAACTCGTGACCCAGTAAAATAACACTCTTTCTTTGGCGACCCACAAACAATAATAATTACTTAATACAAAGAGGTAGGAAAAACGTATAATTATATTTGCAAATAAGTTAACATATTCACATAATGGCACACGCATTTTCTGTGCATTACAATAAAAATAGGTTTTAAACGGGATCGATTGTTGTCAATGCTACTCGCATTTCAGGTGGACTGTGGAGACGATTTCTTTCTTTTGTTTTCAATCGAGTAAGGGTTGAAAATCCCAGTTCACACAAGTATGTTGTTGTGAACGGTAGTAACAGACGAACACTAACTTTGCTCAGAGCTGGATACTCCTTCGCGCATTTTAGCTTTTGCTACACGAAATGAAACTAAATATGACGCAATCAATGCGTTATCATTTAAAGTTGTCGATCGATTTAGTAAACGGACGCCCGACTTTAATTCCTGCTGCTTTCTTTGATGAAAAAAATCAAATTTTTCACAGCGGATTTTCGGTTGTAAATTTAAGGATGACACCAAGTGACTCACCCAGTCCTATAGTAAGGTTCAACTAATGGCAAACGGGCAATGAAATATACAAGCAAAGTATTCATTTAGATTTTACAATAATCATAGGTCATAACAACTTAAAAATAATCTTGAACAAAATATTGAAATAAAAATAGAAAAAAATTATAAAGATTAGATATTTGCTAGCATGATCCCCGTACTTTGAAAAACACTGATTTAGAATATCTGCATCTGCAATTGCCACTTATTGAGATTTTAAATCTACTAATTTGAGATGCAAGTGTTAAAACTTTCCGGTAGACATAACACCCCAAATACACTGCAAGTAGTGTTGAGAAATCGAGTTTCCTGCTAGTGCACATGATTTCTAAATTCAGGCTCTGTTCTGCAGCGGTTGAACTACTTGTTCCAAAGGATTAGAATAGTTCGGAATTCGAATACAGGTAGTTTGGTTTCGAATCTTGTTTGAACACTTGATTTGTTAGTTCAAATTTGAATTTTCGGATACACGCACACCTCTACCACTTGACCTCTTCAACACTTGATTCAACATAAGAACAAAAAGTTTAGTGAAGAGAAATTTTACCATGGGAATTGCGAGTGATTTGAGCTGTATCTCCAAATGCTTTTATAACGAACTGACTGCTCTCATCCCCAACATACCTAGCCTAGTTAGTAGTTATCGGTCAATGGTACTGCAGTGGAAGGAGTATCTGGTTCTGTGAATAGTCAAAAACTGAAGTTTTAAGCCTGTTAAAATAGGTAAAGTTGTATGATGTTGCAATGTTTATCATTCCTAATTTATCATGTGAATTGATTCTTGGTTCAGACTTCTTTGCACAAGAAAAAAATCCAGAATGTTTTTTTTCTTTCTTTTTTTTGTATTTTTGTGTGTCTGTTAACACGATTCCGGCTAAACCGATACTCCAATTGCAATGAAATTTTCTGGAGGCCTTCAAAATCTCTGAACTTAGAACTGCCACGTTTTTGAGCGCAATCGGAAAATTATTTCTCATGAAAATCGCAATTTTACGATTTTTTTATTTTATTTCAAAAAAAATTCTTTGACTTATAACACCTATGCTTTAACCGATTCTAATAATTTTTTCACAGAACTTTAATTTTATGAATTAAGATATTTGTGTGATATTTGAGAGCAATCAAAAAATTATTTCTCAAGAATAACGAAATTTTACGGTTTTTTTTTTCGTTTTTAAAACAGTTCTTTGACTTATAACACCTACATGCTTTATCCTATTGTAATGATTTTTTCACAGAACCTTAATTTTATGAATTAATATATTCGTGTCAAATTTGAGCGCAATCGAATAATTATTTCTTATGAAAATTGCAATTTTACGATTTTTTTCTTTTTTTAAATTACGATTAATTAAAAAATTTAAATTTAAGTTAATTTTTTATTTTATTTAATTTAATTTTAAAAAAATTTCAACTTAGGGTGTGTCTGAAAAAATGTCAAGTCTATAGGTCCAGATCCAGGTCTAGGTCCAATTCAAATCCACGTCTTACAACGTAGAAGGTACTAATTATCTGTCAATGGCAAATGCAGTTCTGTCTGAAAAGTCTAATTCTAGGTCCATTCTTGGTCCAAGTCGGCAAATGGACCGAGCAATTGAAAGTGTACACTCGTTTTAGGTCCGGTTCAAAATGGCTGACGGTGACAATGAGCGAAACAACAAATGAATGCATTTTTAATTGGAGGTAAACATTGAAGTTGCATTTGTTTTTATCACGTATTTCATTGTTTTTACTAGATGTACAAATAGTTTTTATTATGCAAATACTTTACAAAGGACTCTTGAATGCACACCTAACCCTACTTTAGGTAGTGTTGACTTTTCCCGTCAGGTAGCTCTACTGTAGGCTAGTATAGGACGTTAACATTGAGTTGGACTTGGACCTACACCTGGACTTGGACCATAATTCAGACACACCCTTAGTAATGATTTTTTCACAGAATAACAGAAAATCCGCGTAACACATGGCATCTCAATGCACCAATTACGCTCATCCAACAACGCGTCTGAAAAAGCGTTTGCGAAGCTTCCTAGTATTAAATATGAATACTAAAAACTCTTCGGGCTACCACTTTGTTGCTGCAGTGAACTTGTCTCGGCTTGAGGGGGAAGGGGTGGGGGTGGGTGGGGGGCTGCCGGCTCGTAGGCGGCTAGCGCTGAGTCAAGGCCTTGGTTGAGTAGTCGAGCCGCGAGCGGGTTGAAACAATCAAGTGTCGAGTGTCTCGTCGGCGTCAGTCATTGTGCCTATTTATAATTTCCTGGAAACTGACTCTTCTACTTGCGCCGCACTCTCAAAGCATAGGCCAGCCCCCAACTCAACCCGACCTGTCTCAGATCTCACTACAGGCTATCTTGAGGGGAAAATTGCCCCAAAAATTTTGGCAAAGCCCATGCCCATGCAACTCCATACAAAACGAAAGTACATGTGTTCCGGTTTTTGCTTTTAGAATTATGGTCACCCTACTGTAAGTACTATTGATTCGTGCAGTAGGCCTATAGGCACGTGTGTGAGACGACTGAAACTCACAAAGCTGTAAAATTGTAAGAGGGGTAGGCTTTTCATTTTGTACAAATTTTAGTACAGCACTTTTGTGAGAAAATTGTAATTTGGACTTTGTCCGGGAATGTGCTGTCTCATAGGTTGGTGAACATTTTGTACTATCTAGTTTTGATATTCATTCTATGTATCTGTCCTACTCAATGTTTCTGTGTTTTCCTTTCTCCTAATTAATTCCTTCATAGTACCTACATGCTTCTTAATTTGTTTTGAGGGCTGTGCCCATTGAGGTTTTGATTGGATTCATTAACCCCTTAGCATACCATTAATACACACTTGTTTTGCCATGAAATACTATTTAAAATAAAAAAATATGCGGAAAAAAATAGATTCAAAATTTTCTTTTCCTTTTCGTATTTTTTTTAATCTTATCCCACATTGACATTTTAGAACCCCCCGAGTTTTTTTCCCTCCCCCTTCCTCCCCCCATAGTGGTTCGTTAAATTTTTTGAAATCTTAAAAATAGGCCCAAGTTTAGTATTTTTTCTTTAAATGAAAATTTTTGGCAGATTTCATACGATATTTACATAAGTCTCCATACCCCCCCCCCCCCAAGTAACGCACGTTGGGACTCCCCCCCCCCATATGTTTATCATTCCAAAAAAGTAAACAAATGAAAATGAAAAATTATTTCCCCATCTGGTAATCCTTTCCAGCCTTGACATCACCAACCGCTTTCAGATTACTCCCCATCTGCCCCCTCCCAAAAAAAAAACCTTGGGTCATTTGTTTGGATTTTATCTGATAGTGATATTAAGCCACCTTAAAACACCTTCCAAAGTAATTCATCCCCCCCCCCCCCACTGTCTACTAAGCCCCCCCTTTCCTTCTCTCCACCCCCCCTTTTTTGGACGACATTCTAAAAAAAATACTATTTTAGGGTATTTAGTCCAGCCTTTTTTCGTAAATTGATTGGTTCTCAACCGATATTGACATTTTGCTCCCCCCTCTTGACCACACCACCCTTGGCCACTATTCCTCAGGATAATTTCCCCCAAAAATTTTTCTAAAAAAAAATCCCCACAATTTTTTATATTCTAAAAAACACACAATATATTAAAAATTTGATTCTCCTCAAAAGTCATTGTTTCACATGCCATCCACTATTGACAAAGCAACTCCCCCTGACGCCCGTCTGACAGACGTGGTAGTATGGCGAGGCACGGGTGGTGCACCCGTCTGGCAGACGTGGTAGTATGGCAAGTGGTTAAAGGGGTATTCACCCGCTAAACTAAAAAAATATATTTCATTTAGGCTAACTACCGTAGTTATGAATTTAGAAATTAACAGAAAAATTATTGGGTCCGCCAATACGTACCCGAAAAAAAATTGTCAAACTTGGTAATTTTCGACCTGGGACCCATCGGCAAAAATCTTCGATAACATGGGGACAATCTTTATGCCCCATGACCTTGGAGGATTTTGATCCAAAATAATATTAGCCATTATTGACATACTCAGCAGCCTTTTCTGTAAATACGCTATATATTGTTTTGTAATTTGGGCATAGTGGTTTGGTCAAAATATGCTAACCAAAAAAGGGTATGATTTTGGAAGGTATATTTTTGTGTGTTTGAGTGTAGGCCTATATTTGCGCACAGATTCAAGACACGGTGTTGTAAAGGGTGATTTTAGATTGGTAAGAAGCTCTAGTATCTAGGTGGAACCAGAAATTAGCAAGTTAAAGCCGATTTAAGAAATTCCCTTAAATGCCAATTTTCGACTATTGCAGGATCAAAAAGCTTGGAAAATTCGTGTAAAATCACAGTTACAAGATATAATTTTTTATGGTCATTTGAGTGTAATATTATTAGTGATGTGAGTCAGGTAAATTTACCGAGCATGACGGTAAAATGGTAAAATTTACAAATTTTCCATCATTATATTCAAAAGACTAATAAGAATCTAAACAACAAGAATGCAGTGGAAATATCAAATAAGTCAATTAACACTTTTATTAAAAATTCAATCAATAAATCGAAAAGAGCTTTTCTGTAGCTAGACATACTCCAGTCTATTTCATTAGCTGAGTAGGCTAAATCATTCTTTTGAATCTAATTAATATTTTTATTTATTTAGGCTACCATACAAAGATAATTAAATAAATACATTATTGTTTAGTAGCCTATTTGTATGGGAACAGTAAATGAATATAAGGGTGAATATTATGCTCTTTTAATTGATATACAGTATACACCTTCCTGATCCCCAAAACTACTTTTGTCTATGCCAATATAAATAATATGGCCAAAATAAAAAAATTAACGGCTTTTCGGTAATACCCGAGTTTTAAATTTACGGTAAATCCACATCACAAAGTATTATGCTATAGATTATGTTGTAAAAAAGAAATTTTGGGGTAGCCCCTTGAAGTTCAAGGGCACGTCAACCGATGGCGATATAGGTCATCATAATGCGCAACTCTAGCCCAGGGAGGGGATATAGGGAGGAAAGTCTCATGCTGGTCAGAACCTGCAGCCATGGGTAGGGGTGGGAAATGGGGAGTTCTATCGTCGCAGTCATCTTCGTCTTTATTATCGTTCGTGGTGTTATTGTCGTCATCGTCGGGAAGGTCGCCAAGTGGACGGGGAGGTGTCCCCGAAGTCGATTGCCAGAGCTCGCCTCTAGTTTCAGGGAGTAAAATACACCCAAGTAATAAATTAATTGCCAGCTGATGTTTGTGAGATAGATGATTAGCAGAGCCATGCTCTGGGCCAAGTTGAGAGGGTAGTTGGGAGGGAAGATGTTTGGTGAGAGACGGGAGTCGGTCTACGGATCTTGAAGGGTATGGTACAAACTATGTGTTCTGTGCCTTTTCATAATCTGATATTATTTCATTGTAAATAAACGTGGTCTTTTATTATCTACTACGTGTAGGCTTAGTTATTTTGCTTCTCTTTCTTAAATAGCCGAGGGGCGAGGTGAGAGCAGTGTTGGGGAAGGAACTTTTAAAAAGAACGCGTTCTCGTGAACGCGTTCTTTTTTTGTAAACTTTTCAGTGAACTTACTTTTTTTAAAATGAATGAACTTGAACTTTTAAAAGTTCTTTCCGAGAACGAACTTTTCAGTTTTATAAAGTTCATTTGAAAGTTCTTTCCGTGCGTCGAGCAGCCGTCGACCCGCCGCCGTCGACGCTTTAAAACAATAACAAATTGTTGTTCCATTGTAAGCCTAAGAAGATGCCATAATTTTACAAGCTGGTCGACGAGAATGTAGTACAAATCATCAACACGATCAAAGACAGCTCAACACTTTCGTAAGACACAAACTCGCGAGTAGTTTGGTACTCGAACACCTCTAATGTTTTTCCTCGTGATTTTCTTCATTTTACGCCAGCCTTCAATAAAATAGGTAGTGATTTTTTTTACAAAAGAACTTTTAAAAGAACTTAGTTCATATTTTAGATGAACTTGAACTTTTCAAAATTTTTGGTTATAAAAGTACTTGAACTTTTTAAAAGTTCATTATTTGAGCTGTGAACTGAACTTTTAAAAAGTTCATTTTAAAAAGGAACTGACCCAACACTGGTTAAGAGTAGCAACTTGGCAATGGTATTTTATTACAATACTTATTAAAGCCAGTCAGTTAGTCTAGGTAGGCCTACCTACCTATACTTTCATATACCAACTTAGCCATACCCAACACGCAGTAGGCCCTATAAATATATCAATTTATTATGAATACATTTTCTAACTTACTTTGAAAAATGTTCTAAATCTTGTCCCCAAGTTTGTAGCCTCTTCCAAGTCAACTCGGCTATGAGTCTAATTGCATTTTTGTCAAAGTTGGCATTAATTTTTGTCTCAACTTCAGTACATATTTTGTTCACTTCCAAGAAAACAGCTGCTCTTTGTCTCTGGAACAAATAAAATATCGTAGGCCTCAACTTGTTGAGGAAGGTAAGGTAGGGTAGGCCTATGCCTACATGGTTTTCAATGCTGATTGCTGGGCGGGACTACAGGCAGACCTAGGTAAATTACTGTGTAAAGTAGGAAATGAAAGTACTGGTATGCATGTAATCATGACCTCGCCAAAATGTAATAAAATTCAAAATTGTACCTTTAGGCCTACTTAATTCAGAAATGTAATCAAATTACGTAACTATGAAAAACAGTAGTAGGCCTGATGAAATTAGGCCAAAAGTCTTCAGATTGCTTCAGATGAATGAAATTAGCATACTTTGAAAAATAAAAAAATACTTCTAAAATATACCGGAAGGCCCATGGGTGTCGGGAGCATAGATATCTTAACACCTAGTAGGCTAGATTAGCAGTCTCCAATACCAATACTTAGTATAATATTAGTTCAATTGGCTTTCATGTCAATTATTGTTGGATGAGCGTAGCGAGCGAAGCAAAGATTCTATTTCACTACACTGGAGAAACAAATCCGGAATGTTTTTTTTTGTGTTTGTGTGTGTCTGTTAACACGATTCCGTCTACACCGATACTCCAATTGCGATGAAAATTTCTGGAGGCCTTCAAAATCTCAGAACTGCCACGTTTTTGAGCGCAATCGAAAAATTATTTCTCATAAAAATCGCAATTTTACGATTTTTTCGATTTAAAAAAAATGTCTTCGACCTCTAACACCTAGGCTACATTTTTGATCGGATTGTAATGATTTTTTCACAGAACCTTTATTTTATGAATTTATATATTCGTGTTAAATTTAAGCGTAATTGAAAAAAAAATCTCGTAAAAATCGCAATTTTACGCTTTTTTTGTTTTAAAAAAAATACGCTCATCCAAGAACGCGCCTGAAAAAGCGTTTGCGAAGCTTCCTAATTAGTAAGTAATTTGTATGCTCAAGTGGTCAACATGAATGATTTTCTTGTTATTGGTGTTGAATTAAAAAATCATAGTGCTGACCAATCTCCAGATCATGAACTTGCATTTTTGTAAACATATCAAAGCTTGGTTTCCATCACAGTATTAAGTAATTCCTTTGAATAAGGATAGTCCAAAATATGAACAAAAATTATTTAAAAGTATCAAAATAAACTTTAAAAAAGGTCTGACATGAAATACATTTCTTTACACAAAATCCTGTGATAAGAGAATACTGATTAGAAAGGCCATTGATAAATTGCTGACACGTTATAATAACGCTGAATTCGGTTCAGTTAATAAACAGGAAATCTCCTTAAATCTTAGTTGTCTCGTAATAATTATTTGGAAAGTAACCTATCCGGTAAATCTCATCTCTTGTATTTCGCGCTACACGGCGACAAGAACACAGCGCTCTTATTGGTTCGTACTTCCTCGCACACAAGTCTAAACCAATCACGTCTCCGTCTACAGCTGTTGCATGGCGGGGCTACAAATCTGGTTTTATTTAGTATGAGATTGAAAATACTTTTCCCATAAAATACACACTCAATGCAATAATAAAATAATAGATAACCGTGCCGAGTTTATTGGATGAGCGTAGCGAGCGAAGCGAAGATTCCATTTCACTACACTGGAGAAAAAAATTCGGAATGTTTCTTTTTTTCTTTTTTTTGTCTGTTTGTCCACACGATTCCGGCTAAACCAATACTCCAATTGAGATGAAATTTTCTGGAGGCCTTCGAAATCTCTGAACTTAGAACTGCCACGTTTTTGAGCGCAATCGGAAAAATATTTCTCATGAAAATCGCAATTTTCCGATTTTTTTTATTTTTAAAAAATTTCTTCGACTTATAACACCTACATGTGTTCGCGCCGATTATATTTTGGTATTTTCGTCGCTTTGTTTAGTGCTTATTTTCATTGTATTTGTATTTTCATCTTTTCATTTGGTTTTTACTCGAGTGCTTTTGCCCGGTTTTGTCATGTGATTTGGTCAGCCAATCACGTTCGTTTTCTGTTTATTTTCCGTTTGCATTCATATTATCATTCATCTCTAGGTTAGTTCACGACGGTCTGTCGTTCTGAAAGGTCGCTCTCTTGTTATCACTCTCGCCCGTATATGGGCATAACCAGTTCAGTTCTCTCGTACTCCCAGCACTACTTTCTGAGTGCAGTCTTTGCCACTGCTGCAATATAAGTTCTCTGAACAATTCTTCCGTTTCTTTTCTCTACTCTTACAACTGGCCAGCTCTATTAAACCTTTCCTATCCCCCTCGACGTCTGACACACTGACGTCGCGACGCACGCGACGCAAGAAAGTTCGCCAACATCCGAACCTCGTGACGTCGGGGGCAACCAGTCCATGCAGGAAGTATTCTGCACAATCATGTAAGTTCTCTTCTGCATTTTATTTCCTGTGTTCTTCCTTGCTCTCTTATCTCTATTAAAAACTAATTACAGTCCACTTAAAATCTCGGTTAGGCATCTCGGCCTAAACAACATGCTTTATTCGATTTTAATGATTTTTGCTCAGAACCTTTATTTTATGAATTAAGATATTCGTGTGAAATTTGAGCGCAATTGAAAAAATATTTATCATAAAAATCAAAATTTTATGGATTTTTTCTTTTTTTTAACAATTTTTTGACTTATAACACCTACATGCTTTATCCGATTGTAGTGATTTTTTCACAGAACCCTTATTTTATGAATTAATAGATAAGTGTGAAATTTGACCGCAATCGAAAAATTATTTTTTATAAAAATCGCAATTTTACGATTTTTTTCTTTTTTTAACAATTACAATTAATTTTAAAAAATTACAAAATTAAAGTAAATTTTTTATTTAATTTAATTTAATTTTAAAAAAATTCAACTTAGTAATGATTTTTCCACAGAACAACAGAAAATCCGCATAACACATGGCAGCGCAATGCACCAATTACGCTCATCCAACAACGCGGCGGGACTTAAGCGTTTTTCTAGTTTAAGTAAGTAAAGATGTGTTATGGGACTCGATCAATATATCATTGGACGGTTCTTTTGTCTTTTGAACGTTTAAAAGAAAACGTAGTAGGCTTGAAATTTGAGATGTAATGTGACTGAAAAATTACTTATATTGTATTGATATCTGACATTATCCTTATGATGATTTTTTTTTAAATTTGTGTATTTTGTAATGGTACTTTTACACTTGTCATTCAATTTTGTTTTCTTAGCCATTTTGTAATTACGTATATAATTCGGTTCTGGAGTTTTGATGCTTTTGCATAACTCCTACAGCGATACGTACCCGTACAAAGTTGATTGATACACAGGTATAAATGATAGGGATTTTAGTTTATTTGTTTTTAGGGCGCATCAACTGTAAGGCCATAATGAGCCACTCTAGTCAATGATAGAGCGCGTTACTTTCGTTAAGTTTCTCCCCAACTCTGATGATAGGATAGAGAGGAAAGACGAACGCTGTCTAGATTCAGTCTTAGGTATAGGGGGAGAAAAGGGAATGATACCGGGTACTCAACACATGGCTTCCTATCACTCATCTAACAACGAGTTTGGCGTTTTCCTAATATTCGACATGTAGGGTTAGGAGGCGTAGGTCGTAGGCCTATAGGCCCTCCCTTAGACTTGGGTTAGGAAGATGTACGTTGTCTGAAATTGGAATAATTCATTATGTTCAGCATTTTAACATGCCAACTTAAACTTCAAGTCCTTCTAGCTCAAAACTATAGCGTGTGAAATAGTATAGAACACTTGCATTCTGACACTGCAAAATTTGCTCATACATCAAAGGTATAGTATTAATATAGGTAATTGAGTATAAGTTAATATGCTTCCATAATATAATCATTGAGTAACTAAAATATAAAATATTGTATAATTATTATCAAGTACCGGTACTGAACAATACTACCGTATTGTGCCGAATATAGGCCGACCCTGAATATAAGCCGACCCCCTAACTTTTCTTGTTGAAATATTTAAAAACATATGCAAAAGCATATGCAAATATTAGCTGGCAAGGGACTTTGAGACTTAAAATAATGAAAAAAGGGTAGGCTTATATTCAGGACAATACAGTATTAAAACACAAGAATAGGCCTAATACACGTATTAATATAGGAGGCCACAGAGCAAGTGCACAATGCCTACGATAGTTGAGTCGATTTGCTGTTGTATCCTATATAGGCGGTTATTCTCTGTCAACTTCAGCGTCTTCTGTGGCGCTACGGTCTAGGTCTTGGCTTTCAGATGCAGGGTTCCAGTCGGATCGAGTTCGAATCACCACTAACCATAATAAAACTTGTAACTTTATAATTGTATCAATTTAACATATGTTGTGTATCCAGTTACAGGTTATCGATTGATGTAGGTATAGGAAATAACGAGTAAGAATTAATATTTAAAATGATATTTTAATGATTAATTTAATTTTTAGTATTTCGTTTGTTTGTTTGCTCCTAGAATAGCGTTACAGATGCGAGGATAGTTGTGAGCACTCTAAGAAGTATTCTGGTACAATTCTGTGAGCTCTTTGTGAGCACTCTAGTCAATCACCTGATACAACTCTGTGAGGTCTTGGTGAGCACTTGTAATCAATAAATGGACAATGCTATGTGAGCTCTTTGTGAGCACTCTAGGCAATAAACGTATATAACTCTATGAGCTCTTTGTGACTACAAGTAACAATAAGATGAAGACAACTCTATGGGTACGTTCCGAATGATGCTCCCACGTGCCCACAACACCCAGACATGTCCAAGATGCCCGAGGTTTAACATTGGGTGTTACGGGCGTTGTGATGGCGGCGGTGTTTACGGAATGCTTTGGGCACGCCTAAGGCTGCAAGTTAGCATCATTCGGAACGTACCCTTAGTAACCACAAGTGTGCTCTATAAAATCTCTCTCGAGTCCACACCGGTATTTGAAAAGCGGGACATTTGTGCTCTCAGTTACATATCAAAGATTAACCGTATAGGCCTATGTTCTCTGGAAGCTTTTTGAACTTGTCACATTTGTCTCACAATCACCACTCGGTGTTTATTGGGTAGGTACTAGTTAGCCTAAATGAAATATATTTTTTTGATTTTAGCGGGTGAATAGGCATACCCCTTTAACATAGGCCTAGGCCCTGTATAATGTTTTATTTGTTCTCGTCTGCGTGCTTCCCGTTCCCGGTTATTGTGCATTGAAGCCCTTAACGTTACCGTTTTTCTTACTTATCGTTAGGTCTATCGGTCAATTGTGCATCGACTTTAAGAGTCTTCACTAGACATTCATGTATTCTCACGTTCGTAGGCCCGTAGGGGCCTACCCATGGGTGCCGCCAGGATTTTTTCCAAGGACAATTTAATAAAAAAAACATCCTGGTGCAAAATTAATCATTTTCCCTGAAATCCAGGAGGGGGGCCAGTACCCAACCCCCTCCCGACCATAGATCCCATATAATTGGCTAGATTAGCAGTCAGCGGCCCACTTCCGGACAATTGGAAGCCATCTTGAATGGGTGAGTTTGCATGTTAGCCTAATTAGATGGGAGCAATTAATCGAAAAAATATTTTCAAAGATGGCCGCCAGTTTGACAGGTGAGCATATTAGACTTTGACACCAAATGATTACTAAATTCCCTTATGCAATAACTTTGCATTGTTTCTGTTTGTTCAATACCATGCTGCACAAGCTTAAACCATATCAAACAATCCAATAAAAAACTTTATTGCATTAAAAAAGCATAAATTAAAACGGCTAACCGCCATTTTGATTGGGTGAGATTGACGCTTCAATTTGGTACACTCGCGCCTGTGCGGAGGTACTGGAGACTGCTAATCTAGCTTACTATAGGTGTTAAGATATCTATGCTCCCGACACCCATGGGCCTTCCGGTATATTTTAGAAGTATTTTTTTATTTTTCAAAGTATGCTAATTTCATTCATCTGAAGCAATCAGAAGACTTTTGGCCTAATTTCATCAGGCCTACTAAGCCCCTACTGTTTTTCATAGTAAGTGGAATATTCCCTATTACCGCTTGCCTGGGCAAAAATAAATAAATAAAAAAAATTTAAACTTGAGCTCCTTGCAGCAGATTTTGGTGAGTGTTTTTCATTTATCAATGGAACATTAATTTACTAGGCCTACTTCCACAAGTTATTAGGTCCTAGGCTACTTATTATTGATACAAATTCGCTTTAAATCGCGTTTTAGGCAATCAAACCTTATGCAATACCGGTAGGCCTACCGTAGGCCCTACTAAAAAAAAAAAATCACCTTCTAGGGTTGCCAACCGTCCGGAATTTCTCCGGACAGTCCTGATTTTGATGCCTTTGTCCGGAAAGAGGAATTGTCTCATTCCGGACGGCACTTTGTCCGGAATTTGTGAAAAAGTCATATTTGTACTACATTTTATTGAATTTTAGAGTATTGCAGTGAATTAGTTTTTTTGTTCTCTAAAGTTGGTACATCAGTTGGTTTGGTAATTTGGAATAAAAGTTAGTTTCTTTCATGTAGCCGCCTTTTCGTAGTCCTACTCCTAGCTAGTCGTGCTCGTGACCTCTATGCTCGTGACTGCCCTGTCCCACTACCCCTCCCTAACCCCTTTGTATTGTATGCGCACTTGGCGAGGCGCAGGCGCTACAACATGAGATTTCAGTTTAGTATTAGTCCGTTTGTTTAGCGACCGTGGCCAGACGTGTCGGCACTGAACGTACAGTGAGCGATTTTCCTGTGCTTTCTGTCGGATTGTTGCATCGTGAAATGGAACTGGTAGGCAATTCGCCTCCTAAAAAGAAGAATTAAAACTTGGATATATCCAAGTCATTGAATCTTTAAATTACGTATCCGGCTGTTTTGAAGGTTAAAAGAGTCCAAAAAATTTTCGCCTCCGGCGGCTGGGGCTTCGCCCCAGACCCCTTGTGTGCCCACTAAAATTCGAGATTTGTCCGGAATTCTAGTTGACCCAAGTTGGTAACCCTATCACCTTCGGCGAATTTGCCTACGGCGGCTGGGGCTTTGCCCCAGACCCCGGCTATAGGCCTACCGCCATACTGCTGGCCCTTACTTATTTTTCCTGGCCCCAAACTTTTTGGTGGATTTGTCCACCACTGCATTATTACAATTGCAACACACACCACACATATGGGTGTCTGGGATGCGTTGCAGATGGTCAGGAATTGTGTCTTTGCCACAGTAGCAGTTAGGCCATGTGGTAGGAGGCGTATTCTGACGAGGGTGAGTTTTAGCTTGGGGACGCGACTGGGTGGCGTTGTGAGTTGTGACCAAGTGTAGGAAGTTAGTCGGTAAGGTGCATTGGCTTAGGTCGGTCCAGACCTTGTAAGGCTGCGTAGGCCTACGGGATATGTTATGTTGTGATGTGTAATTAACATGTGTGTTGTAGGCCAATAATATCTCTCTTTATTGAGTTAATCACTTCTCCATCCACCTCATTATTGCTACGGCCGTCGGGAGGCATTGCATAATGATGAAACTTTAAGAGCCGGTGAGGTTAATATTGTAGGCTACCGGTAATGATTTATTTGTAGGCCTACTGTGGGTACACTGACTGCACTTGTAAATGAAGAATAAGATATAAGTCTACAGAATGAAACGACTAGGCCTACCTATTCAGTCGTCTTCCACAGGTGTCAGGTGGTTGTCATAAGAATATATTTCTTTTTCTTTACCTATTTACAAGTGTAGGCCTAGTACAGTCCAAATAATTAATTATTTAAATTGTCTTTATCATTCCCGGGCAATTGTGCACCATAAAGGACACTCTTTAACAGCCCGAGAACGAGGCCCTTCAATGGTATCGGGAATATTGGTTATGATTTAACATTGCCCTGTAGGCCTAACTGTAAAGATAATGGTAAGCTATTGCCGAGCTGTTGCGTGTCCAAAGAACTTGGTGAAGTTCCCGTAATCAGTTATTGTGCATCATGTCGTAGTCTCGTAAGTTAACATACATGAAAATAACTTCCTTCCCGTTATCGTTACTGGCAAATTGATTGGCTACTTTTGCAGTTGGAGTGGTTCAACTTGGAAAAGTACGTTACGGGGTGTGGGGGTGAGGGGCGCGAAGCGTGTATGTTTTACAATATTATTAATATATGCTTCGCGCCCTCCACCCCCACTCCCCCAAACCTACTTTTCACCTTGTTAAAAAGTTAGCCCACTCCAACTGCACTTACACTTGTAACGGAAAGGATTTCGGGTGCGCTCTTATCGATTATATATCCTAGAACTAGAGCGGCGCACTGTAGCCAGCGGAAAGTTCGGCTAACCTAACGAAAGTACACCTTTAACATAAGTAGTAACAAGGCAATATAGCAGTGTTAACAAGGTATATAGAAGTTGGACCCCCCTAGCCGAATAAGTGCCCACCATTGATTGGAGGTTATGTATGCGCGTCTACACACGCGACTTGATTTTTATTATCCCTAGACTTAGGTGTAATTCGAAGGCCTAGGCCTATATCAACTTACATTTTCTGGGGATAAATCTTCCATGTTTGAACTAAAAATTATCTAACAAGTAACAAAGACCAGCGACGACTATGTTGATGAGAGTTTATTCAAAATCTTCCACTTTTCAACAAGTTGTTTCCTCCTACTTCAACCACCGCCATACCTACTCTTCCGTCAATCGAGGTCGCTCTTCTGCTGGAAGGCAGTGGATGACCTCCCCCTTCGCGCCAAATTTTAATTTCAACCAAACATCAAATCTTATACAATTTTTATTTTACTTTATTGGACATTAGAAAATATAGTCAATATCCGCCAGGAGAGTTTAATTGGTAAATTGTGTTTTAGCACCCGTGATTAGCACTGACCGTGGCCATTTTGTTATTTTTCCAGGTGGCGCGGAGACGAGCTTTCTGGGTTTTTTTCTTGTTTTTTTCGAGTAAGCGGTTTATAACACCGTTATCAAATTTCACACTAACGTTAATAAAGAATAAATCTATAATATCCAGTACGCGTATTCCAAAATTAATCCATTGATTTTGAATGAAAAATTAGTGAAATCACCGTAAATTACTCCATTTTGGTCAACTTCGGGAATTTATTCCAAGAGTACAGATTTTTTATCGCAAATTTGCATACTGGATATCAATGTTTAAATCAATGAAACACCGCAGGTTAATTTGATTTTATCGTAAGGTAAACAGTTTGGTGGGAATTTCCAGAATTGAAATCCATGTTTTGGATTTCAAGTTTTTCACGTTTTGGACTTATGTTTTGACTTTTGCCATGGATCTGCAAGGTTTATTTTTTGTAACCAAATGCGGATATCAATATAAAAGTACTATTAATATTATTACCAACAACAATTTTTTTACCACATAATATAGCATAATACTACACTAAAATAATTGTTTCGTATGATGTAACCTTTGAGTATGGAACCTTAGCGATGGTTATATACTCAATGATTTTAACTGAGATTTTACACGATTTTTTAAATTTTTTTAATCCAGAAATGCGAAAATAGGTGTTTTGGGAAATTTCTTAAATCGGCTTTAACCTGCTTCTTTTTTGTTATGTCACGTAACTGAGATTTTTCACGAACTTTTCAATTTTTGGATGAGCGTAGCGAGCGTAGCGAGCGAAGCGAAGATTCCATTTCACTACACTGGAGAAAAAAATCCGGAATGTTTTTTTTTTCTTTCCTTCTTTTTTTTCTGTATTTTTGTGTGTTTGTCAGCACGATTCCGGCTAAACCGATACTCCGTTTGCGATACAATTTTATAAAGGCCTTCGAAATCTCTGAACTTAGAACTGCCACGTTTATGAGCGCAATCAAAAAATTATTTCTCATGAAAATCGCAATTTTACGATTTTTTTTCGTTTTTTTTGCTATATCCGATGTTAATGATTTTTTCACAGAACCTTATTTTATGAATTAAGATATCTATGTGAAATTTGAGCGCAATCGAAAAATTATTTTTCATGAAAATATAAATTTTGTGGGTTTTTTCTTTTTTAAAACAATTTTTTACTTATAACACCTACATGCTTTATTTTATTGTAATACTTTTTCACAGAACCTTAATTTTATGAATTTATATATTCGTGTGAAATTTGAGCGCAATCGAATAATTATTTCTTATAAAAATCGCAATTTTTCGTTTTTTCAATTTTTAAAATTCATACGATTAATTAAAAACAAATCAAAAATTTAAGTTTATTTTTTATTTTATTTAATTTAATTTTAAAAAATCTTCAACATAGTACTAATTTTTTCACAGAACAACAGAAAATCCGCATAACACATGCAGCTCAATGCACCAATTACGCTCATCAAACAACGCGGCGGGGCTTAAGCGTTTTCTTAGTTTAAATCCAGAAATGCGAAAATAGGGGTTTTGGGAAATTTCTTAAATCGGCTTTAGAAAACCTACTTTTTTTGTTAAACATAGATTTTTTAGTCTCGTACCAATCTAAACTGGCCCTTTACAACTCATTGAAACTGCACAAAATTAATATACTCTCAAACACGCAAAAAATATGCATTCCAAAATCACGCCCCTTCTTGGTAATCAACATATTTTGACCGAACCTCTAGCTCAAATTACAAAACATAATAGAGGATTAACAGAAAAGGCTGCAGAGTACGTTATTAACATTAATATTTGTTATCAAAATCCTCTAAGGTCATTAAAGATCGTTCCCATGTTATTGCTCATGGGAGATTTTTGCCGATGGTATGGTACCTAGCTTGAAAAATACCAAGTTTTCCATTTTTTTTCGGGTCATGGTCATGGTGGCCATAATAATTTTTCTGTTAAAAGTAAGTATAACAGTTGTAGGTTTGTAGGTAAAAAAACAGGTGAATAAAATCTGCATTATGGCGGACTCGTTACTCCCTTCCTACGAAAGCTCCTCCTTAAACTCCTTAAACTACGATTAAAATATACTTACTGTCTGATAGGTTGGTATGATTGGATAAGCGGAGCAAATACTTCAATATCTCGAAAAAATAGATCGGGTGTTTATTTTTTTGTCTGTTTGCTCTCTACCGGGCAAACCGCATACCCGAACTTGATGATAATTGGAAGGGACCTTCGAAATCTCTGAACTTCGACCGGACACGTTTTTGGGTACAATCAAAGAAATATTTGAGCGAGCGTAGCGAGCGTCTCCACTTGACTCTTATGGCTCGAATGTCTGTTTTTTTTCTGTTACTGCTTCGGTACAGTTCGCACCGTTTCTCTGATCGACCTGAAATTTTGCACACATCTACATACCACCTATGCGGGTTGCTGTATAGTTTTTGAACAAAATCCGATCGTTGGTTATAAAAAAAATAAAACTAATAATAATAATAATAATAATAATAATAATAATAATAATAAAAAAAAATGTTCCGATCGTTATGAAATTTTGCAGGGTCAATAAGTACAACATTCTCTCCTATTTTACAAATTTTCAGCGAAATCGGTCAAGACCTCAACAAACAAAACACAACAACAACAAACACAACAAAAGTAACGTTACCATGGCAACGAAAAGTCTCTCTATATGCACTGCCACCTAGAAGTAATCAAAATATTATCGAGGAAGCAGTGTATTATTTGTTATCAAAGAGTTTAAATAGTTTTCCCAAAGAAATGATGTCAAGGTCCTCTAGATGGCGGTGGATTTTATCCATTCTTCATTTTATCCATTCATTGAGCGAGCGAAGCGAGCGTCTCCACTTGACTCTTATGGCTCGAATGTCTGTTTTTTTTTTTTTTTTTTTTTTTCTGTTACTGCTTCGATACAGGTCGCACCGTTTCTCTGATCGACCTGAAATTTTTGCACACATGTACATACCACCTAGGCGGGTTGCTGTATAGTTTTGTGGCAAAATCGTTCAAAAAATTAAAAAGTTACATTAAAGTTAATCACAAGTTTTTTTTTCAAACTAAACGGCGACAAAATTGAGGTGGCCAAATTATTTAGAATGTCCGTCGATCACGAATATGTTATTTTTATTTTGATCCGATAAGTAGTGTAGATGGAAAATTACATAATAACAAAGTCCCGTTACCATGGCAACGGAAAGTGCGCGCTTTTCGGCTCATGATAGCGGTCGAACGGAGGCTCGGATTGAGTTGAAATTTGACCATCGCAAGTTTTCGTTCCCGATTGAATGCCATTAGTTTTGTGCCAAAATCGTTCAAAAAGTTATAAAGTTACATTAAAGTTAATCTAAACTTTTTTTTAAAAACTAAACGGCGACAAAATCTGAGATAGCCAAATCATTTATAGTCCTTTGCATAATGGGAATGTGGGTATAAAATTTGGGGCAAAGGTTGACCTATATCACTAGAAAGGTCTTGAAGAGACGATTCCGAATATCCATGATAGACCAGCAGCAGCGGTAGCTTTCTACCCAAAATTCAAGGTCAAAGGTCAAATTATTACTATTTTGATAAATAAATTCTCATTGTTGCGATTTTTTTCTTTTTTCTTTTAATAAATTTAAGAATCGATAAAATTGTAAATAATCATGAAATATAGTCAAATTTAATATTTGACCTTTTATGACCCAAAACTGGGTCACAAATTGCCAATTTTGTACAATATTGCATTCTCTTCTACATTTTGGTGACGTTTCATGTTAACATCCATTTTTATCACTTGCAATAGCATCACACACATGTATTTGGGTGTAATATCTGATTTGAAGCATAGCCAAGGTCATTGGGTCAGTCGTGGAAAGGTCAAATATGATTAAAAATGTCGAAAATATCGAGTGGGTACTCTAAAGAAAGGAATTTTCAGTTAGATTGCTACGACAAATGTGATATTGTTCAAAATAGTAATATATCAACGTAAACCTTCAAACTAGATAGTTTGAAACTTGACATTTGAACTTTTATGACGCAAAACTTTGTCACAAAATTGTTAATTAAAAAAAAAAAACATTTTGTCATACGTTTTGATTTACTACTTCACATTCATTTTTATCAAATACATAAGTATCTCACACATGTCTTTTTGGTGTGTGCTCTGATTATAAAAAAAGGATTGCCAAGAATATTTGGTCAGTCGTGAAAATGTCAACTATGCTAGAAAAAGGTCGAAAATATCAAGTGGGTCGGAGATCTCTTTGTCCTTTTCGGTGATTTTATAGTATATAACACCGTGTAGATATTATTGTGATGGATTTGCTGATCAAACCGAAATGCAATTCGATAGTTGTAATGACAGCGAACAGAGTAGAAGAAATCAACATGTTCAACAACATACTAACTAACTCTGCTGGCATCAGCGTTTCGAGAAGCAGAGGGTTTGCGCCCGCATCGACATTGTCTTTGATTTATAGAAAGTCTTCAATAAAAAAAAAACTTGGAACGACTTCGGAGGAGTACACCCAAATTCTTGAAGTTCAAAATGTCACCGCTGGGCACTGCATTCGTGTCTGGAGAGGATTCTCCAAAGCTCTCATAATAAAACTAAGCTAATCAATTTTGTTTTGAAGATTAGAAATCCGAGGAGAAGAGACAGAAACTTGGTGCCAAAAGTCTTCTACGTTACTTATGAAGAGTCTTGCGTGAAGATAGCCTCCGTCAGCTGGCAGCCTTATCCTGAACTGAATTCCTTACAAGAGAATGCTGCTACATGCTAAGCATGCATCACTACAAGGCTACAAGTCAGCAAGCATTAAATCTTCTGACACGGACGTGCTAGTTTTATGTCTCTGTGCTTCGTTTCGCCATGATCTCAAAGAGACAGACAAAGAACAGAACACATTATACTGATGTTTCCAAGATTGCGAGCTCTGCCGGGACTCCATGCTTTGACGCTTAAAACGCTTGGCAAGAACATGACTTTAGTGAAGATTTAAGTCAACTGGTCCATGATTGGACACTAAGACGTGAACTCCTTAACAAAATCGAAGCATTTGTCTGCAAACTTTACGCGTTAACGACTAACTAACTAGCGTGAATCAGCTCGGCTACGAACTGTTCAGAAGTAAGTGTGGTAAAGTTGACTCTGAGCATTTACCACCTTTGCCATGACTGTTTGTCTGCACTCGTTTCGAGGGCAATGTATCAAGCTGCAGTTTGGTACAGATGTTTCGAACCACGTCCATCTGTTCCCGATCCAACGTCCCATGATGGAGGAGGAATGAGAATGGTGATCTTACAGTGGAGTGGATGGTAGGACGTCCAGCACCATTAGCAGTGATGGAACTGTTGGCATGCAATTGCCCAAGAGTCTGCGTGCTGCCGAACTGTGAGTGCCTCACAAACAAACTTACTTGCACAAACGCTTGTAAATTAAAAGATTGCACAAATTTTCAGTCAAATGAGGAAAGCGGTGAAGAAAGTTTCGATGATTCGGATAGTGATGGCGGGATCTCCACGGACTCGGAAAGGAATTCAAATTATTAACTTTATGTATACATTGCTTCACAACTAAATCCAGTAGACTGACGAGGACCTCAAGTTGGTTACATGCAGTAACAATGATCTCGACCTGATCTTTGTTGGTACCCCGGACATTGATGTACGCACAAATATTTATTGATGACGCATCGCATTTTCAATCTAATCATGCACGCAGCGCTATCATGTAGTGTTTCAATGCCAATGCATAAAATGTTAGTGAATCATGCAATTTTGTCTACTCTGTCGCTGTCATCACAATTATCGAATTACATTTCGGTTTGATCAGCAAATCCATCAAAATAATATCTACACCGGTGTAATATAAATGCTATGAAATAACCAAAAAGGACAAAAAGATCTCCGTGTGATAACATCGAATCATGACTCGTGACCCACTCGATATTTTCGACCTTTTTCAAGCATATTTGACATTTTCACGACTGACCAAATAATCTTGGCAATGCTTATTTATAATCAGAGCACACACCAAAAGACATGTGTAAGATACTTATGTATTTCATAAAATGAATGTGACGTAGTAAATCAAAACATATGACAAAATGTTTTTTTTTTTTTTAAATTTAACAATTTTGTGACAAAGTTTTGCGTCATAAAAGTTCAAATGTCAAGTTTCAAACTATCTAGTTTGAAGGTTAACGTTGATATATTACTATTTTGAACAATATCACATTTGTCGTAGCAATCGAACTGAAAATTCCTTTCTTTAGAGTACCCACTCGATATTTTCGACATTTTTAAGCATATTTGACCTTTCCACGACTGTCCCAATGACCTTGGCTATGCTTCAAATCATATATTACACCCAATACATGTGTGAGATGCTATTGGCAAGTGATAAAAATGGATGTTAACATGAAACGTCACCAAAATGTAGAAGAGAATGCAATATTGTACAAAATTGGCAATTGTGACCCAATTTTGGGTCATAAAAGGTCAAATATTAAATTTGACTATATTTCATGATTATTTACAATTTTATCGATCTTAAATTATTAAAAGAAAAAAAAAAAAATCGCAACAATGAGAAATTAATTTATCAAAATAGTAATAATTTGACCTTTGACCTTGGATTTTGGGTAGAAAGCTACCGCTGCTGCTGGTCTATCATGGATATTCGGAATCGTCTCTTCAAGACCTTTCTAGTGATATTAGGTCAACCTTTGCCCCAAATTTATACCCACATTCCATATGCAAAGGACTATTAGAATTCTCGTCCGGTCACGAATATGTTAATTTTATTTTGATCCGATAAGAAGTGTAGATAGAAATTACATTTTAACAAAAGTAACGTTACCATGGCAACGAAAAGTCGCACAAGAATTCTGGTCACTATGTACTGCCACCTAGAAGTAATCAAGAGTTAAAATAGTTTTCCCAAAGAAATGATGTCAAGGTCCTCTAGATGGCGGTGGATTTTATCCATTCTCCCCTATTTTACAAATTTTCAGCTAAATCGGTCAAGACCTTAAAGACTTATTGGTATGTAACATTATGGGAATGTCGTACTCGGGTCGTGTTGCACGTACCGGTGCTCGCTCAACAACGCGACGGGACTTTAGCGTTTTCCTAGTATTGTACTTTTGCGATTTTCCCCCGATTTGTAATGCGATATATTTTCGCGACATTTAAGCCAATTCTTACCAAACGGTTGGGGCTACAACGTCCATATTTTACTTGGACATTAAGGGAATGGTGATATTGTGCCTTTTGAACGAAAAAGTTGAAAAAATTAACCAGAATTCATTCAAGAGATTTTACATGTGTATATTACACGTAATAGAAATTTGACAACAATCACCTACAATGCGTACAAAAAGCAAGTCTTTGGGCCTAGAGATATGTTACATTCTATTGTTAATTGGTTATACCATAGCAATTAATACTACTTTATACAAATTAACAAAAATAATTTTGCAATGGAACTTAAAAAAGAAATGAGATCCCATCGCATACAAAAAACGTAGTGATCGTTGGACAGAAATAGTCAACCATAAAAGCTTATCCATCAACGCGACTGGAAAAAGCGTTCGCGAAGCGGCCTAGTTAGGTGATGTTAGGTAATTTTTTATTTGTTTATGAGAGTTACATGAGAGCTACATGTTTTCAATCAATAATAACACAAAAATTAACAAAACGGCCGTGTGCCGTCAGTCCTAATGCACAGTTACCTGTTGTTCATTAATGACTACCGTTCGTCACGCATAAAGAGCAAAACAACGTTCATTTTGGGCTTGACATGGCTGCAGACACGAGAAGTCCAAATGATTTAACAAATTCATAGAGCTTTTCTTTATTATTTCAATACACATTTTTACTTATTTTTAACGTGTTTTCTTATGCATGGCGTGGGGTGGGTTTTAACTTGCAAGTGTGCAAAGATCACATACAGTCTTACCAATGAGTTTAGAATATAAACCCTAATGGTCTTCTTCGTGAAGAGCTTTTGGGGTCAAATCCACATTCAAAATATAGGGATCTATTTTTCTCGGTCAATGATTGATTTTATCTTGCCCAAAACATGGTAAAAAGACAGAAATTATTTGGTTGAAGCATGTAAATAACATTGGACAATGTAAATACAACCCACACATTACAAAAATTTGTAAAAATACAGCCAAACCTTACACATTCACTCTAAAGAAATTAGATCTAAAAAAAAGGGCAAAGCTCATCTACCCTTCCACATTTGCTCATTCTTATTCATAAACGTACAGTGTCCCGTAACAACATCCTAGAAAAGCTTGGCAAAATAGAATTTGCAACTATGAAATTTGATCCTAATAGTTCATCCAAATTCTTAAACATAATAGTCATGCAAATTCTATTTTGCCAAGCTTTTCAAGGATGTTGTTACGTGACACTGTACGTTTATGAATTAAGAATGCGCAAATATGGAAGGGTAGATGAGCTCGGCCCCTTTTTTATATCTCATTTCTTTTGAGTGTGTAAGGTTTGGCTGTATTTTTACAAGTTTTTGTTATGTGTGGGATCTCATTACTTTTTCAAGTTCAATTGCAAAATTATTTGTTAAAATATAATAATTTTATCAAAGTCGATTTAATTGCTATCTATGGTATTACCAATTAACAATTGAATGTAAAATATCTAATGGTCCAAAGACTTGTTTTTTACACAATGTACGTGATCATTGTCAAGTAACTATAGTTACTTGTTGATTATATTCTTGTAAAAGGCTTATATTAAAACCTTTATTTGTAAGCCTTCCAGCAAACGTTTTAACTTTTCCTTTCAAAAGGCACTATATCACTACTACCTTAATAATGACGAATAAGTAAGTAGTAGCCTATAGTAGTAGCCAAGAAGGAGTGCTTGTACCACAACTAAATTTGGCATGTGTTGTCAGGTACTTAGATCCCCCTGTTGTTGATAGTTTTTAAGTTCACGTTACGTTTCATGACGGCTGGGTGACACCTCGAAATCCCCCCAACTCTGCTTGCTGTATAAGGTGCCAGAGTGTGTAGCGCACCGCGGCTTGGCTGCGGCGCCCTAACGGGCACCTAGAAAAAGCAAACAGCAAAACAAGGCGAGAAATTTGAGCCAAAAAATCGAGCTGACAAAAATCGACCATATGGATGTGGTATTTTAGGCTGAAAATTGACTAAAAAAATAATATTGAAACAATTTTTTTTTCTTTGTTTTTATGATTTAAAAAAATATGATAATTATTCCTGACAGTAAATATTTTTGATTTTCCCCGGAGATTTTTACTTTTACTTCCACAAAAATTAAGATAATTATTATGAACTTAATTATTTAAGAGGGTAAAGATAAATATTCAAAATTATACCAAAGTAATTATGGAGGGAATTTTGTTTTGCTATTTTAGTTTGAAACAAAACCATTTTTATAAAACATTTAAGACTTTCGCGGCCCCGAATATATTAAAAAGGTGTAAAACGAGTCATTTCGCCGCGTCGCGTGTTACACTTACCAGTGTGTGAGTTCGACGTTTCGGAACCATTTTGGGATCCATCTTCAGGACGACTGCTTGTTGAAAGTGCGTTATGTTGACGATGTCTTTGCGATATGGACACATGGTTTGACCACGCGCCTTGTAAATCCATGGTATGACCATGGAGTTGGATGATAAGGAGGTCTAGCTCAAATGGAACAGCACGTCCACAATCGTGTTTGTTTATTTGAGCCTATTCGCCATTTTGATTGCTATAACCACTACTAGCAGGTTAAACTTTGCTACCATGAACTGTGGTAGGCCCTAGGTTACCTTGGTTACCAAAGTAAACAATCAAAATGTCTGCCAATTTGAATTGCTAACTTGTACACCGCCGACCACACACCTGCGCCTCCAGTACGCCAGTACTATTTATAACTCCATGGTATGACAGCCCTCGGTGAGTCACCACACAGACATACAGTTCACAATAGAGGTAGAACGGGACGGGAAACTTCCTTTCCTTGATCTTCTTTTGACCCGGAAAGAAGATGGCAGCATAGGACATGCGGTATATAGGAAAGAGACACACACTGACCGCTACCTCCACGCAACATCTCACCACCATCCATCTCAAAAACATGCTGTCATCAACACGTTAGTAACCAGAGCCAAACGACTGTCTGACGACGCAAGCTATGAAAATGAAAAACAACATCTCACGAAAGTTTTGCAGGACAATGGGTATGAACGATTTAACATAAAAAAAGCTTTCAATCGTAAACGACAGCAAAATCGGGTAATTGTTGAAGTTGATCAAAGCCAGGCTAAACCTAAGTGTGCATCTCTACCTTAAGTTCACCGTATCACAGACAGGATTGGCAGACTTCTCGCCAAGCACAACATACGCCCGGTTTACAAACCCTGTAATATGATTAGAAACAAACTAAAACCAATTAAAGACCAGTTCCCCCTTGTTACCTCAGGTGTATACGAAATCCCGTGCAAATCTGGTAAAGTGTATATCGGTCAAACTGCGCGAAACATCACCACGAGAATAAAAGAACACAAAGCTCACTGTGCTAAAGGTTACGACACAAAGTCGGCGGTAGCCAAACATGAGTTAGAACACATAGGTGACGATAACCACCAGATCATGTTTGGAGACACCAGGGTACTTAGTTCGACCCCACGTTTCTGGCCCAGACTAATTCGCGACCAACAACTTTAATGGAGACGATGGCTATAAACTAAGTGCAACGTGGACTCCTGTTATCAACACAACCACTTACAATCACGTGACAAACACACCCCACCCGCAGACGTCACAACAAGGGGGTGTAACATCTACCAGCGAGGCTGCAGCCGACGCACACGTGACCAGCCCCACTGCCATTGGTCAAGGCATTCAAACACGATCCCGAACGAGAGAGGCAACGAGTAAACGCACTTTCAACAAGCAGTCGTCCTGAAGATGGATCCCACAGTGGTTCCGAAACGTCGAACTCACACACTAGTAAGTGTAAACACGCGACGCGACAAATGACCCGTTTCACACCTTTTTAAAACCACTTTTGATGAAATTTTTTAACGAAAGTAAAAAAAAAATGGCTATATAAAAAACATATAGAGAACTAATGAGGAGCTTTGTCTTCAAAATCCTTCCCGGGTTGTCTTAATTTATTAATTTATATTTATTGAGATAGTTATTTTATTTGAAGGAACCAACAAAAAGAAGGAAATAGTTGTGTGGCAAAGTGAAGACAAATAGAAAAGAAAGGGGGACAAAGATACCTAACGGATGACTCGCCTCGAGAGACTCATTACTGATGCTGCATGCAGATGAGATAAAGGAAAAATGGAAGAGTACTTCAACCAATTGATAAATGCAGGAGCAGAAGAAGTAGAGGACAGGGATGAAGAATTGGAAATTAGGAGGGAAGATGTGGAAGTGAATGGTCCAACCTGGCAAGAAGTGGAGATGGCACTGAAAAGAATGACAAATGGAAAAGCAGCAGGAGTTGATGAACTGGTGGCAGAGACGATAAAGGCAGGCGGCTCAGTTACCATGCAGTGGCTGTATAGAGTTATTCGAGTTGCATGGGAAGCAAAGAGATACCGGATGACTGGAGAAATGGAGTTATAGTGCCGATTAATAAGAAAGGTGATCGAAAAAAATGTAGTAATTACATGGGGATCATTTTACTATGCCACACAGTAAAGATTTATGAAAAGATTGTTGATAGAAGAATAAGAGGAGAGGTTGACCACTCATGTTGAATGATGAACAATACGGATTTCGATGGGGAAGATCTACAATAGGTCCTATATTTGTACTCTGACAGGCCATGGAAACGAGTTGGGAGCTCGGCAGAAGAATGAGTATGGTCTTCTTAGACATATTAAAAGCGTATGATAGTGTGCCAAGGAAAGTGGTATGGGAGAGCCTGGAAAGAAAAGGAGTAGATAAGGAACTGAGAAACAGGGTTTAAAGTATGTATGAAGTTTGTGAAAGCTGTGTAAAAATGCGGTTTGGAGTGTCAGGGTGGTTCCAAATAACAAAAGGGCTATGGCATGGAATGTGTTTGTCACCTCTTATTCATAATCGTTATGGATGACATCCACAACAAGGTAAATATGGAGGCAATGGAAGATGTGGAGGTTATGTTGTTTGCTGATGACTTGGTGGCATGGTCCGAGTATGAGGAGGTACCCCAAAGATATACAAACGTGTGGAATAGAAACATAGAAGTAGCAGGTATGAAAATAAGTGTTGTAAAGAGTGAGTTTGTAACTATGCCAGGAGAAGGGGACACAGGGAATAATCAATCACAGATAAACATTGGAGGAGAAACCCTGAAAGTGGTGGATAGTTTTCGTTATAGGAAGTGAAATAATGGAAAGTGGAAAGATAAAAAGGGAGATTAATCACATCAGAATAAAAAAGGCCAGTAACTTTTATCAGTGTGTGAAAGGCCTAGTGTGGGATAGGGAAATACCTATTCAGTGTAAGATGACAATTGACACTACCTATATAAAACTTATTTCATACCGATCCTTACGTATGCAGCAGAAACCTGGACAATGGGAGATCGAGAGGAGAGTCAGATGCAGGCGGCAGAGATGAGAATCCTGACGAGCACAGTGGGCAAGACGAGAAGGGATAGAATAAGAAACACGTACATGAGAGAAATGCTAGGTGACAGAATAGGAAGGGCAAGGCTGAGATAGTATGGACATATGAAACGAATGGGGGAAAAAGGATGCCCAAGAAAATGCATGAAAGAAGGAGTGAAGAAGTATCCGGGTGGCGGGGTAGACCAAGGAAGAGATAGAAGCACATCATAGCAGAAGACTTGGAGTGAGCTGGGAAGATGTGAAAGAGATACAATTGTGGGTGGATAGATAGAATTGGAAAAATTTTGTTGCCTAACCCAAGCTGACCCTGCCAGAAGCAGGAAACGGCGATGGATAATGACGACGGTGATGAGTTATTTGAAATTAAAAAATCCGACAAAAATTGTAAAGGCCTTAGAATTTTGAATGAAACAATTAAATTAACTCTTTAGTTTAAATGAATGTTGTTTGGACATTACACTGCTCTTAAGTTAACAACAACAACAACAACATTTTATTGTGATATTTCGACTTTTATTTAAAATTCATTTTCAAACACAATTTTTTTACCATTGATTGTGGACCTTGCAGTTGACAACAATGACAAAAAAATATATTACGTTTTTGCTATTTTTTGGTTGTCATAAAACTTCGCGCACAAAACATGAAAACTTTATCTTGGGTGGTATAAGACTATAAGAGATAATATTTTCATTAAAATATCCACTCTTATCTTCTTAAATCTAGAAGATCTCCTAGAAGTAGCACACAACCGAAGTTAGCTATGATTCAAATTCACAATGCAAACTGTAGCTCATACAACTTAAAGGGGTATTTAACCGCTAAACACAAAATATATTTTATTCAGGCTAACTAGTAATGAATTTAGCAATAAACAGAAAAATTATTGGGGCCACCATGACCTCCCAAAAATTGTCAAACATGACATTTTTCGAGCTAGGTCCCATCGGCAAAAATCTCCCATAAGAAATTACATGGGGACGATCTTTCTTTATGCCCCGTAACCTTGGAGGATTTTGGTCTAAAAAAATATTGGCTATTATTGACGTACTCGGCAGCCTTTTCTGTAAATTCTCCATATTTTGTTTTGGAATTTGGGCAAGTAGTTTGGTCAAAATATGCTGATTTCCAAGTTGAAGTGTGATTTTGGAATGCATATTTTGCGTGTTTGAGGGTATATTATTGGGCACAGTTTCAAGACACGATGTTATAAAGGGGCATTTTTGATTGGTTCTTTGCTCTAGTATCTATGTGGACCAAAAAGAAACAGGTTAAAGCCGATTTAAGAAATTTCCCAAAACACCAATTTTCGCTCATTTCTGGATCAAAAAAATAAAAAATCGTGTTTAATCACAGTTACAAGATATAATTTTTAAACGGTAATTTTAGTGTAGTATTGTGCTATAGATCACGTGGAAAAAAATAATTTTTGGGGTTTTTAGCCCCTTTAAAAAATTAAATGGGCAAATGGAAAAACCAGTTAAGTCCAAAAGTAAAATGTCAGGAGAACAAAAAACGTATAAAAACTATATTTTGATTTATTTTTTGAACCAATTTGATTTGATTATTATTGTAACAAATTTCATGTTCATAGTGTTAAAGATCATGTCCACATTAATAATTGGACATGACTGATTTTTCCATGGAACTAATTAAAAGCAATATTTTAAAGCAGTTTTATTTTATTTCCATTTCAAGTAACTTCAGAAATACTAGGAAGCTTCGCAAATGCTTTTTCAGGCGCGTTGTTGTATGAGCGTATTTTTTTTAACGAAAAAAAGCGTAAACTTGCTATTTTCACGAGAAATTATTTTTCTATTACGCTCAAATTTACACACTAATAGGTTTATTAGTAAAATTAATATTCTGTAAAAAAATCATTACAATCGGACAAAGCATGTAGGTGTTATAAGTCACAACAAAAACATCAGTCAGGATTGCCGGTCTCGACGGAATTTGAACCGAAACAATGGCAATAAAAATCTAATTTCACTTTTTGCATCAAAAACGTCATGATTGGATGAGCGTAGCGAGCGAAGCGAAGATTTCATTTCACTACACTGGAGAAAAAACTCCGGAATGGTTTTTTTCCCTTTCTTTTGTTCTTTTTTCTTTTTCGTATTTTTGTGTGTTTGTAAACACGATTCCGGCTAAACCGATACTCCAATTGCAATGACATTTTCTGAAGGCCTTCGAAATCTCTAAACTTAGAACAACCAATTTTTTGAGCGCAATCGAAAAATTATTTCTCATAAAATCGCAATTTTACGATTTTTAACGATTTAAAACAAATCTTTAACTTATAACACCGACATGACTTATCCGATTTTAATGATTTTTTCACAGAACCTTTATTTTATGAATTTATATATACGTGTGAAATTTGAGCAAAACCGAAAAATTATTTCTCATGAAAATCGCAGTTTTACGATTTTTAACGATAAAAAAAAGCTTTTACTCATAACACCTATAGTGTGGACCAGATAAGCTGTCCGTCGCCGAGGGATCGCAGCACTGTCGTCAAGCATTATGGCCACAGGATCGGCAAAAAGTAAAGAACATAACAGTCTCTAAAACTGCTTTCGGAGAAAAACACGACTATTTTAAAGCCAAGCCTTGCCAATATATCCTAAAAATAAAGTGTTTATGAAGTGTACGAATAAAATCAAGACATTTTGATGCTCCTAAACATTGACATCACATCTGGCGAGGTTGGCATTATAAACAGCTGGAACTTTGGACACACTATTACCAACAAGGCAAAAAAACACTTTCGTAATCGTGATTACTTAAATCATTATTTCGCTAAAACTCTGACTCTGTGGGACGAACTACTTTATTCACAACTTATAGAATGTTGATTTATGTGATAACATATCACGATAACATGGCCAAATACGGTAGGCCCTACCTAATGCCAGTTGTGTGTAAATTGTCAACGTTGGCGTCCGTGCTCTCGCTTGACCTTGACGTGCGACAGCTTATCTGGTCCAACCTATACATGCTTTATCCGATTGTAATAATTTTTTCACAGAACCTTTATTCTATGAATTTATATATGTGTGAAATTTGAGCGTAATCGAAAAATTATTTCTCGTGAAAATCGCAGATTTATGATATTTTTCTATTTTTAAAAATTTCTTCGACTTGTAACACCCACATGCTTTATCCGATTGTAATGATTTTTTTACAGAACCTTAATTTAATGAATTGATATATTCGTGTGGAATTTGAGCAGAATTGAAAAATTATTTCTCATGAAAATCGCAATTTTACGCTTTTATTCGTTTAAAAAAAATTACGCTCATCCAACAACGCGCCTGAAAAAGCGTTTACAAAGCTTCCTAGTGTATTATACAGAATACAGTGTAAAATGAAAGCATATAAAAATATAAAAAATTGTGTCTAGATTAGCCTTAACGCTCGAGCCAACACACGAAGATGTTTATTATAATTCCTGACTCAAACTCACCTAAAAAGATTGATTTTATCTTATCCGATACCACCATCAACTCAACTGCTGCTTGAAGCCCCTAACCTACCTACATGATTGTATCATTGAGTTTAGAACATATCCCAATGCGGATGCCTGTAGTTACACCGTTAACCGAATACTGTCCATGATGTCCAAACTTGGTTGCCTTAATTTTAATTTTGAGGGTTTCATTTTAGATATTGTTGGTTTGTACTGAGGATTGCACTGTTCTTTTACAGCAATAGATTTTGTTTGTATTCTTAAATTTAATATTCACATTATAACGTATTATGAACTGTAAAGAGATTATTTCTCTGTTACCTCTTACATTATTGAACATTATGCCATCACTATAATGATACAGATTTGCTTCCTCTTGTAATAATATTATAAAAATATATTCTTATACATAGGTGCATTGGTTTAACGTATTATAGATTATTGATTCCGAGATTGATTCATTCAAAATAAATATATAAATGAAAATCTCAGCTGAAGATTTCTACCAAGATTTCCTCAGTCTATGGATTGTGTCTTCTTAAATAGCCCTTGAAAATTCCCGAGGCTAAGACATGAATAATGGCGCCTGTACAGGCTTTGAAAAATGTACAATGGTATTAGTCTGCTACGTTCAATAAAAACACACTCTTAGTTCGTGTATTTATTCAATTTCATTTATTTATTAATAATTTTGCATTGTCATAATATACAACATTTTGAACATATTGCATTGTTGCATGTTGCATAAATAAATAAATAAATAAATTTTATTTAGAGTCTACCCACTCAGTTATATAACTGATTTTCAGTGGGGGACTTTAAATCAAAGTGACCAAGCCAACCCTGCAGGCCCCGACGCAATCGACGAGTGAGCGATAACCAACCAAAGATCGATATTTTTAATAGGAAATATAGCAATCAGTGGTATGGACAGTGCGAACACCCGCGAATCAACGCCAGAATCAACAAGGCCGATTCAGAACAACTCTGAAATTTATTATGTGCTTCGTTGCTAGGACGGCTCCAAAGTCACCGTTTACAAACTCCTAAGACAAGAATTGATGGACTTAAGTCCAAATCAGAAGTTAAAAAACTTCTGACTTTAACGGGAATCGAACCCGGACCTTCTACATTGGAAGCAGATACGCTAACCACAAGACCAACGAGCCACACAATACAATATGTAACGTATTACAATGCCCAACTTCAATATCGAATACAACATCAATGAAATATATTATTATAAAATCACTGGCGCTCACAGGATTAAGTACTTCACGAAGAAGAAGGACCTTTCCAGAACCATGTAGTCACAGGTGACAGTCATAATCGTGTCAGAAGACTGTGCCCTGCGAGGCTGCCCCCTCTCACACTTATTACACCAAAACGTATCACTCTAGCAAATGCAAAATGATGGTACCGGCGATTGTTAACAGCATTGAGTGAGACTGTATTAAATTCGAAATCTCAATCAAATTAGCATGAGAATTTGCTACGATTCGACCCGAAAATGTGCGTTCGTACTGTGGAACTACGCCTATATACATTTTTCCATCGATCAAGATAATCTTTGATGTGCATACCCAGGAACAAGATACCAATCCTCATATATTGCTTGATTGTCTAATTTTGGCTATACGTTTGACGTTTGATCAACACAATTTTTAACTATCAACCAAAAAAATCCACCGCGGCTTGGGTGCGGCGCCCTGACGGGCAGCTAGATACACCCGATATTATTATTATTATTATTAATTATAATATAATATTATTCGTTCTTACTACTCCCTCGATGCGCCACGGATTAAATCACTACAAACCTGAACTAAATAAAACCACAAAAGTTTTTCAAAACAGTATTACAATACTTAAAATAATATTTTGATGCCACAGTATTGAAACTTCTGTCTAAGTTAGGGGCTATGCTAGGGCTGTTACCCAAAACATGATGTTTTAACATAGTCTTATTATAATTGTGACTTACTTTTTTTTTTTTTTTAGTTGAAAAATCATGTTTTGAAGAATTTCTTAAATTATATTTTGCCTGCTTACTGTACTGTACTGTGATACTGTAGTACTGTGATCATTATAAAAATTCTTATCTTGAAACAGCAGTGCACTCATGCACAAAATAACCATCTCGAAATTACACCTCTTATTGGTAATTGGCATAATATTTTGATTAAACCACGTGCGTATAAATTGCAAAACCAAAACGTAGACTACCAATTGTACAGAACAGATAGATAAGAACGTCAATAATTACCAATAAGTTATATCTTTTAACCAAAATCCTCCAAGGACACGGGCATTAAAATTATCGCAATGTGATTTCTTAAATAAATATTGGAGATTTGCGCCGATGGGACCTATAGCTATAAAATTATTAAGTTTGGCAATTATTTTCATGGGTCATGGTAAACCTAACATTCGTCGTTAGCTGAATGAAATATATCTTTTGGGGGTAGCGTGTATAAACACCCCTTTATAGTAGAAAACCTCATTTTTTATCTGTCTCCGGTAATGTTGTAAGCATATACAAGATTAATAACTTGCATACTTGCTTACATGTTATGTTCAATAAGAAACTTTTCGGTTATTGCAACTTTTATACAATGATTTTAATTAAAAGTCTTACGTTTCGGAATGTCATTGGCCCTCATCGTCTTAGTTAGCCTCACTGCACGAGGTTGACAACACGCTTTGAACGAGACGCGACATGATGTTTGAAACGCGTAAAAAGACATAGCATTCCGTTTTTTCTTTTATTGAATTCGTTCGCCAGCTGGGATTGGGGTAAAACCACGGCAAAGTCCGCCGACTCTACGCCAGACTTGAACGAGCCCAAGGTCTATTATCGTATTACCCGGGTCAATCCCGGCATTGATTTCTATCTGTTTTCCTAAATCCCACCCTTACCTTTATAACCGTCTCAGGAAAAAATCATTTTCAATAAACTGCAGTGCGCTCTTTATAGGAAAGCAATATTTCGCGAGCCATTTCGCTTTCTCTGGCCCCCCATCTCGACGTAATCCGAGGTAAGGCGATTGAGAGATAAAATCGAGATATATTCAAAGTGGACACACAACTCGTTCAAGCGAAACATCTAAATCTTGAACCAGGAGCGGAGCAAATTGATTTAGCTGTAGGAAGAGAAGAGAGTCGGCCTCGGCGCGGACGGGATGCAAGCAAACAGGGACAATCAACACACATTGTTCGGTGAATCTCGCCCGTTCAGCAACAATTAGCCGGCTGCTCTTTGTACCGCATGTGCTACTGTACAGACTGCTCTATTGTGTGTGTTAGTCTAACCCGGGAACAATCAAAGCTGCAACTCAAATATTTACCTGCGCGCTGTAGGACAGCTAATTACTCATTAAACCCTATCTGGAATTAACACATCAGCGCACTCTACGTCCGCTACAATGTTTGTCGCAATTAAAAGAGCTAGCTTCCCCTCAACCCCCTCCCCTCCCCCTCATCACTTCAGCGAGCCAACCATTATTTCAACTGTTCGATACGTTGATTTTCCACTTGATTTCCGCCTCTGTTGTTTGAGGTCGGTCAATCCTATACGATCCCAACATGGGACTGGGGCTGGGGCTGGGGCGAATCCTTAGGAGACCTTTTTGCGATGGCAAGACTATTCTGTTAAAGGTGTTACAAAGTACAAACAACTAACCAATCTAAGCAATTTTCATTGACGTGCTTTATCAGTCTTGGGTAAGTTCCTCAAAATAAGGAACTTTGTAAAGTTAAGTTACTTAGTTAAAAATAAGAATTAAGTAAAATTCCCGATTGTTTAAAGTCGCATTTCAACAACATCCATCCAAAGTCCAAACAACACTGTGACCAAACGTCGATCGTTCTGCGCTCTGGTGGTAAACTAGTTTGACCATTGCCCCATCTTTCCCGGTCGGAATTGAGTACAAAACATTGCTTACATTAAATGGTCTGACTGACTGCCAAACAAATAAAGTAATTGAATTACAAAAACAGTTACTTTACTAGGAAACCGCCCAAGTCGTTGTAAGACAAGTAAGCAAGCCATGTGTTGAGTACACGGTAACATTAATTTAGTATAAGTATAAATGATAGGAGGTTGAGTTTAGTTGTTATAAGGGCGCGTCAACACTGTAAGGCCTAATGCGCCACTCTCGTCTAATAGACTGGGGAATGAAATACCCATGCTACCTAGATTCAGCCTTAGGTATAGGGGAGGAAAGGGGATGTTCCCGGTATACTTAACATATGGCTTGCTCACCCGTCTAACAACGACTTTGGCATTTTCCTAGTGTATTAATGTTACCGGGTAACTCAACACCGCGCTCAACACATGGCTTGCTCACTCATCTAACAATGACTTTGGCGTTTTCCTATAGTATGGTTTCAGAGCGCGTCAACCGGTCGTGTTGTCGTAGTCGCCGTCTTCGTACTGAAAAGAGGCTTTGTCCTAGCTGAGGTTTAGTTGATTTGGTTAAAGGCGCGTCAACCGCTAGGTGATAGCATGCCACTCTACTCTAGTCTAGGGGATAGGGAGGGAAATCTCATGGTGGGCAGAATCAGCTACGGGTAGGTGAAAGGAAGAGGGGGGTTCTCACGTCGTGGTCGTCATCGTCTTTGTCATCGTTCGTGTCGTTATGGTCGTCGTCGTCGAGGTCGTCAGGGAAGGAGAATATAGGTCCCGACGACGACTACCAGAGCTCGTGCCTAGTTTCGAGGAGTAAGATACTCCTTACTTACCAGCTGATGTTTGCGAAATAGAGTTCGTCTCTTTCCTCGCCTTTTACGTTTAGGCAAGCCATACTCTTGGCCAAATGTCCTAACAGGCCTATACGGAAGGGTACGCCTATCTAGAATTCCTAGCATAATTTAGAATAAAGTAGGCTAGTTTACTATTTTAATGATATACTGCGTATTACCTTAAGATTTACTGTTTTGTACTGTTTCTTGTGAATCAGCCAGCATTAGCTAATAATATACTCTTTAATTGGATGAGCGAAGCGAATACTTCAATTTTACTGACCCCCAAAAAATAAGTTCGTTTTTTTTGTGTGTGTTTGTTCGCTCTCTACCGGGGAAACGGCATATGCGATCTTGATGAAAATTGGAGGGGACCTTCGAAATCTCTGAACTTAGACCTGCCTCGATTTTGGGAACAATCGAAGAACTCATGAATATCGTACTTTACCGATTTTTTCGATTTTTAGTGCGATATTTTCGAGTCATTTTGGCCGAGTCTGTCCAAACGGGTGGGACTACAACATTCATATTTTGCATGGAAATTAAGGATATGGTGATGTAGTACCTTTTGAAAGAAACAGTTGGAAAAGTTAGCCAGAATCCATATAAATAAAGGTTTTAATATAAGTTTTGAAGTATATAATAACAATAAACCAGTAACAATAGAAACTTGACAACAATCACCTAAATGCGTTCAAAAAGCACTTGCAAAAGTAAAGAGATTCCACGCAAACTAAAAACTTAATAAAAAACGCTAATCCATCAACGCGACTAAAAAAAGCGTTCGCGAAGCGACCTAGTTTATGACATTTAACTTTAAGACACCAAAAACAAAACACGTAGTGATCATAAAAAATGGCTTAGCCATTGAATTTGGTTCATGGCTAAGCAATTTTTTTTATGATTTCGAGTTAAAAATTTTTACTTTTTTACCACAAAAAACTTTGGCTTGGCGCTCGTCAACAGGCGAAATGATCTTACTTCTTTTAAAAGCGAAACTAGGGAGAAAGAATGAAAAGCTTGGCTCAACTTCTATACGGCCGGAGACTTTTGAAGTGGAGCTTGGCCGCCGTTTTTTTTTTTTTTTTTTTTTTTTTTTTTACAAATTTTTGTTTTTGCGTGGATATTACATCTTTTTGTTGTTTGTTTCCTATCAATTGGCGTGAATGATGGACTTTGAATGACAAAATTGGTTAAGTTCAGAGTATGTTTTTTTGACATTTTTGGGCCGACGGTCCCCCCAAATTTGCCCCCTTGTGTTTTAAGCGCTAGATATTTATAATAGTTAGGAGCATGTTTAATTTCAAGCTTGTATACAGATTACTACGCCTGAGTAATTACGCGTTTTGATTTTGATTTTGATTTTCCCCGGTCCCTTTTGCCCGGTTTTGGTTTTGAAAGGTAAAGTGATTGCGCATGAAGGACATCTAAGTGTGGCCCAAGTTTCGAAGTTCTAAGATGAACCGTTTTCTCTGTATAGCGTCTTATTCATAAGAGTACGGAATTACCTAGCTTTTGATAATTTTGATTTTCTCCGGTACCCGTTGCTCAATTTGGCTTTCCATATTCAAAACTGATAAAGAATGAGAGATATCAAAGTGTATTCCACGCTTGAAACTGCTCAGTTGTAGCGTTTTCTATGAATGATTAATATTTTAAAGTTCAGATATGTTTTTGTCTTTTTTGGGCCCATGGTCCTCCCCAAATTTAGCCCCTTGTGGTTTGGACGCCAGATATTTATAATGATTAAGAGCATGTTTAATTTCAAGTTTTTACACCACGCCTTAGTAATTACGTGATTTGATTATTATCCAAATTTTGATTTTCTCCGGTCCCTGTAACCCGATTTTGGTTTTGAAAGCAAAAGGCACTGCGTCTGAGGTACACCTAAGTGTGGTCCAAGTTTAATAGTTCTAAGATTTACTGTATTCTCTGTAGGGTTCAATAGAGCTCCGTGGAGAATTACCTAGCTAGCTAGCCAGCCAGCCAGCCGGAAGGTTTTCGACGAGTTGAGACACTTTTCAAACACAGAATGGGTTATCGGATCGGGTTGATTTTTTTTTTTTGGTAGGTCATGGACCACATATTATGTCATACACCGAGTTTCAAGATTGTAAATCTTTCGGGGCGGCGTGTGCAGATAGCTGAAAAAAAACAACTCGGGTAGCTGTATACAGGGCCGCGAGTTCGTCGTCGCCTAAGCGGTCGCATGCGCTTGGCTGCGGGCGACGTTAATAAAAAACGTAGTGAAATTGCATGATTAATATATTTTGATTTTTTATTATCTGACAGCCAAATAAATGCAAATAATGACTGATAATGACTGAGAAAATTAGGGGTGTGCAAGTCTTGATTTTTTAATTCGAGTCAAGTCCAAGCTCCTACTTCGTATTTTTTATTTCATAATTACTCTTTGACTATATTTTTTACAATAACTATGTTAAATATTAATTTGACGAGTGAGCGAAGCGAATGAGGATTTTATAACGCTACTCGATCGGGCCTTGTCGTGATTAATTCTGTTTGTCTGTTTATCTGTTTATCTGTTTGTCTGTTTTTCCGGGCTCATACGGCCAAAGGCCAAATAGATCGAGCTGAAATTTTAAACAGACATCCGCGACCAGGTAACTTAGAACTGCTAAAAAAATGAGCGGAATCCATTTCGATTTAAACCCACAAGAAATAATAAATGAAAAATATGCTTAAAAAGTGTAGGTTTCATTTTAACAACAATGCTTTTTCTTGAAGTCATTTTTATCAAATAATTTTTGGTGGGTCGTGATTACATGCATAGCAGTGATCAAGGTATATCGAAAATGGAAAGACCAAGGTTCCCCTAAATTCTGCTGGGACATTGAGTAAACCTTGCAATCTTTGGTCGTATTTCGTACTGGCTATGTTTTCCATAGTATTGTATGCATTTCAAAACATGTTTTATGATTTTATAAATACAATCCAGAAATAAAAAAATATTTTCCGACCGGGGGTTTGAACCCAGGTCTCCCACATTTTGGGTATAATGGCGCCTTAGTCAACTAGACTAGGGAAACGCTAAATTCGTTGTTTGACGAGAGAGCTAGTCATGTGTTGAGTACCCGGGAGCATTTGAGGTACTTGTTCATTAACGGGACCCCCTCCAAAAAATGTAAAAATTCAGTAAAAACATTTCATTAGACAATCATAACTACTACATCTACTCCATCTGAGTTTCAGGAGGTCAGGAAAACACAATTATTTCGAACAAAGCCTCGAAAACATCCTTTCCGGCTACAAACTTTGCGCCAGAAGTGACACACCGCCTACGCCAACATACTCCACCTACAAAACCTTTAATGTCGCTATTTTAAATATAAAGGACTGTCAATGGAAAAGTACTTTCGTTTAAAATAGCGACGTTAAAGGGTTTGAAGGTTCATTTGATGTCTGTGAACGTCAATGTCAGCTTCACGGCGACGACTGCTCTCATGTAGGCCTACGCGTTCTAATGGACTGTACTCGCCTGAGTCACGTTGAACATGTGAGTCAAGTTCACTGTCAGAGTCATGTATTCAACTCCTCGCAAGTTATAATTATTCATTGCAAACAGAAATAAGTAAAAAAACGACGATGGGGGGACCAATTAACAAAAAATTGAGGAGGGTCCCGTTAATGAACAAGTACGCATTAGTATTTAAAATTGATAATTATATTGGTATAAATAAAAGGGGTTTTAAGTGTAGTTGGTATAAGGGCGCATCAACTGTAAGGCCATAATGCTCCACTCTAGCCTATGATAGGGTAGAGAGGTCTAAGGTATGGCGAAGAAAAAGAATGTTATACCGGGTACTCAACACATGGCTCACTCACGCGTCTAACAACGACTTTGGCGTTTCCACTAGTTTTATTTATTAAAATATTGGCTCCAAAGTAAAAGAGTAACATCTTTATGATTTAAAAATGTTATCTCTCTCTCAATCATTTTAATGATCAAGCACAATATAAATGTTATGAGGGCTAGGCTATAAGTATGACATAGAAATCAGTAGTAAGTGATATTACATGAAAATGTTGATACAAACATTAAAAGTGACATAATTTTACTAGGAAAACGCTAAAGTCCCGCCGCGTTGATGGATGAGCTTTTTAAAGGTTTTAGTTTGCGTGGGATATCTTTACTTTTGCAAGTGCTTTGTTTTGCTGCCTACGCATTGTAGGTGAATGTTGTCAAGTTTCTTTTGTTTCTTGTCAATTGGTTTTATTTACCGTAAAAAACTTGTATTAAAAGCTTTATTTCTATGGATTCTGGCTAAATTTTTCCACTTTTTCTTTCAAAAGGTACTACATAACCATAACCTTAATGTCCATGTATAATATGAACGTTGTAGCCCCACCCGTTTGGTCAGAATTGGCCCAAATGGCACGAAAATATCGCACAAAAAGTCAAAAAACGTATATTAAAAGCTTTATTTCTCTCGATTCTGGCTAACTTTTTCAACTTTTCTTTCAGAAAGCAATACATCACCATTGCCTTAATGTCCATGTGAAATATGAACGTTGAAGCCCCACCCGTTTGGTCAGAATTGGCCCAAATGGCACGAAAATATCGCACTAAAAATCGAAAAAAATCGTAAAAGTACGATATTCATGAGAAATATTTCTTCGATTGTACCCAAAAATGTAGCAAGTCTAAGTTCAGAGAAAACGAAGGTCGTGTCAAATTTTCATCAAGATCGCATATACCGTTTGCCCGGTAGAGAGCGAACAAACAGACGGAAAAACAAACAAAAAACAAACAAAAAAAAAAAAAAAAAAAAAAAAACACCCGAGCTAAATTTTTTGGGGGGTCGGTGAAATTGAAGTCTTCGCTTCGCTCATCCAATTAATTATTGTTCCAAAAAAAATTCAGAACTTCCAAAAAGAACACAAATTTATACCAAAAGTCTGAGGTTAGGTATTACTGATATTCAGGGTTAGTAAGGTAACGCCAAGAAAAGATAACGATATTAACATTTACACACTCGAGCGCGACCCGACACCTCCACCAAAATCAATCAATCGATCTACTACTACTACTAAGCTACCGTGTCCATGCAGCTAACTATAGCATACTTAGTGCTTCATGTGTCCTTGCAGTTAGCTGAACAACACTCAGTAGGCCTACTACTAAGCAACCGTGTCCATGCAGTTGACTAAAACATACTTAGTGCTACATGCGTCCTTGCAGTTAGCTAAACAACACTCAGTAGGCCTACTACTAAGCAACCGTGTCCATGCAGCTAACTATAGCATACATAGTGCTACATGCGTCCTTGCAGATAGCTGAACAACACTCAGTAGGCCTACTACTAAGCTACCGTGTCCATGCAGCTAACTATAGCATACTTAGTGCCACATGAGTCATTGCAGTTAGCTGAACAACACTCAGTAGGCCTACTACTAAGCAACCGTGTCCATGCAGCTAACTATAGCATACTTAGTGCTTCATGTGTCCTTGCAGTTAGCTAAACAACACCTACTATAAACATTGATTTATGAAGGCTGACAATCTTCTTTCATTTACGCTTCTTGGTTACCTGTCTAACTACCCGAATCTACTGTTCCTACCCTATGTTGTTTCTTTCCGTGCACGGAATGTTTTGCATTTAATACTGTTATTGTTGTCATCCAAGAGCTGGCTGAAGAGCTCATGTGCATGTTTGTGTCAGACGGACCTATCTGCCACTGCGACTGCGAGCTCGGATGTCGCCGACCTGTCCTGCCGGCAGCAGTGGGTTACTGTATCTAGAGTGCTGCCGTGCCTGCATGGCTGGCATCAGCAGGAAAGGAAAATCGAACCTCGAATGTGAGATAATGCTGAGTTCAGCACTTTTCGCCCCTGCTCTGTGATATAACCATTCCAACATACCCTGACATTTCTCTTTCGGTTGCAGGGACTCGACTGGAGAATCGAAGTGCGAAGTTAACTTTAGATCTTTTCCTCTGGGAAAAATATTTTGGTTTATCCCTCAGATTATTTATCGATTTTCGTTCATGTAACTAAAACAATAATGTAAATCTTGTTAAACTCAAATGTGTTCTTATTGTATCAGTTGGGTGAAATGTGAATCCATAGCCTAATCTGATGTGAAACTTTCCTTTTACGTTGCAAGTGTAAGGATGGAAAACGATGCTAAGCATTGTCCGGAAACAGAATGACAATGACCGATGACTTGGTTTTAGAATGTCAATAGGCCTATACTTCTCTAGAAATATAGATTTCTGCTTAGTCACAAATTTACTTCTGACACGTTATTGAAGTGTTAGGTTTAAAGCCTACAAAAACTTAAAATACCTTATTTTGTCATATCATGTTTAAAAAATTGGAAATGCGATTAGGTGCTGCGATGTACGACCTAATAATATAGAACGGTTATCATTAAAGTAAAGCGATATTTCGAACATAAATACAATGATCCAAACTTAAGTAAAATATTTAGTGAAATAACTTTATCCCTTGTATTTGAATAAAGGTCGAACCTAGTAAGTCATACTTTTATGTATCACGTCAAGTTCTTTGTTTTAACGAGCAAGAGAATGCACTTTGGTACTTGGAAAGTCTAATACATGCTATGATATTAATACTTACTCGCAATCATCCAATCATCAGCTTATATTGTAAAATATCAAACAAGCTGCATAAGTATCAATATTTCTACATGTCATCAAATTATAATAAAGTAAGCTGTCAGTTCTGAATTCACTCGCCAGGCCAAGCCCGCGGCCAAGCCATTGCTGTCGCCCGGTAGCTTATAGATGGCCACGGTACTTCCGGTTAGAGGAAGCGCAACATATATCTTGTGTTATGACCCATCGGAAACTAACAAGCAGCACCACTTAAACGGACGACGATTCTATGTTGTTCAAAGCTACGTCACATCATAAGTAAGACAAGCCATATTTCATTAATTGCGGGTATTGCTTTTCGTTTTCTTTGTCCAAATCTTGATTATCCTTACTGACTCTTATCCGCCCTAGTTTTGTTTAAGACAATCCCATACTCAAACGACAGTGTTGGCTCAAGCGTTTAGCTCGAGACTATGACTTGGGAGGTCCAGGTTCGAATTCCGTCGAGACCGGCAATCCTGACTGAAGGTTTTCCCCGAGGTTTTCCTCAGTTGTTAATGTGGATGCAAGGGATTTAGTCTGAAGCTGACCTCGGACATCCTTTCACAACTTTCTTAATCTCAATATACCGGTACATAGTTAGGGTCTAGGGACATGCATTGCTCCCTTATAGGCAGATTTCCCACGATGAATAAAAATTATTCGATACTCAACAAAGCACTCTAAAGTCGGCTAAATGATCTTAAATCAACCAAAATCAATATTATACATTGCTTTGTAATTATTGTATTGATTGCTAATCGGAGTAATCGCTGTTACAATTTTGAAGGTATGAAAGTTGAGCATATTCACACATTATGTAATTATTTGTACTAAAATAAAATAAATAGACACATTTAGTCAGTCTATACCAACTCAGTTACAGAACACTGGTTTTCAGTAGGGGGTGGGGGTGGGGAGAGTTTAGGTTAAAGTGGTCCGAACCATCGACATCATCGACATGCGAAATAACGTCCACCCAACCACCCAGCCAGCGAATGGAAATAACGTCCACCCAACCACCCAGCCAGCGAATGGTTATTGAAAGCTCACCTGCCTCTGGTTGGCCTTGATTCACCCGCAGGCGACGCAGCATTGATAAGACTAGTTCAAAACATTGATAAGACTTTATACCATACATTGAGCTTCGTTGCTTAGACCCCACCGTTTTCATAATTATATATTCTAAGACAAATCAAATGGAACGATAAAAATCCTCTGCATAAAAAAACTTCGGCTTGTAGTGGAAATAGAGCCCGGGAGAGAGAGGGGATGCTATACTGGACCAATGACAAGTAAAAAGTGCGTATAAAAATATTCTTGCGGTGAGTGAGACAATTGGAAATTCTAAGAAATTGAAAATAATTTGAATTGTTATGTTTGAATAATTGGATGAGCGAAGCGAAGATTTCAATATCACTGACCCAAAAAATAGCTAGGGTGTTTTTTTTTTTTGTATTTTTGTCTGTTTGTTTGCTCTCTACCAGGCAAGCGGCATATGCGATCTTAATGAAAATTGAAGGGTACCTTCGAAATCACTGAACTTAGAGCTGCCACGTTTTTGGGTACAACCGAAGAAATATTTCTTATGAATATCGTACTTTTACGATTTTTTTCGACTTTTAGTGCGATATTTTCGTGACATTTGGGCCGATTCTGACCAAACGGGTGGGGCTACAACGTTCATGTTTTACATGTACATTAAGGTTATGGTGATGTAGTATCTTGTGAAAAAACAGTTGAAAAAGTTAGCCAGAATCTATAGAATAAAAGTTTTAATATGAGTTTTTGAGGTTTATAATAACAATTAAAAAGTAACAATAGAAACTTGACAACAATCACCTACAATGCATTAAAATAGAACTTGCAAAGGTTAAGTGGTAAAATTTACAAAAAAGCTCATCCATCAACGCGACTACAAAAAGCGTTCGCGAAGCGGCCTAGTGTATAAAATTGTATGTTTAAGATTAAGGTCATGTAGGTTTATATGGGTTTGAAAATGGAACCATGCCCACCCAGTATACATTTTTTAAAGCAGCACCTGCTCGGCGTTGTGTTCGGCAATGGACAAGAGTGGTAAGGGGCGCACATATACTCTAATGCCCCCTCCCCCAAGGACTTGCCACGACTAACGTTAGATCGACGTTAGTTAGGTTGAATATCACAAAATGTGTATTACGCTAGAAAACTTAGTATATAGCTAAACTCAGTTTGATATTTTAATTCAATTATAGATATACATGCTTTTACTCGTTTCAATAATCCAACCATCTAATTTTGTTTGATAACGATACAAACCGATAGAGGTTTTCACGCGTTATTCGCAAGACTTGAAATCATGTGCTCACCCGTTCGATAACGCCGTATGGTGACCAGACGTACCGGTTTGACCGGTACTGTACCGTTTTCAGAACACTTGTACCAGTGTCCCGAGAGACTCATTAAAATAACGTATTTTGTACCGGTTTTCAATTTTGGGGAGAAAGTGTCCTGGTATTTTCTTAACAAACCGTGCATGGAAGGATAATGTTTTACTTTAAAAAATACACTCGTCTGATAAATACTAATAGTAAAAACAATTAAATAGTTCTTATTTACTACAATTCAAAGATTAAAAAAGGCCGCCCCAACCAACAATTTCTGAATTGTAGTAAATAATAACAATTACACCTACGGGAGTGTTTCCCGACTAACCAAATCGAGAAATGAAATAGTTCTTCCATTGCCAAGAAGATAATTCTTTTTCTCTAGGGGTGTGCGAGTATTTTTAATGATTTTGGTGGAGGTGCCGGGTCGCTCACGTGTGTAGAAACGTAAAAATCGTTAGGGCTATATATTTTTGGCACTACCTTACCAATGCTGATTACTTAGCCATAATAGTATCCCGAGTCTTTTGATACACATTTATATTCATTTTGGAAGTTTTGAACTATTTTTGGGCACAAATAATAAAAATATGTCAATATAATGTTTGTTTTAACATTTTCATGTAATATCACTTACTGAATGTCATAGCCTAGCCCTTATATTTGTGCTTGATGCTTGATCATTAAAATGATCTAGAAAGAGTTTAAATTTTTAAATCAATATTAGATGTTACTCTGTCTTCACGTTTGGAGCCTACATTTAGACTAATATCAATAAATAAAATGAATATTGTTCATATTGAAAATAATAAATATAGTCAAAGAGCAAATTAGTGAAATTTTAAAATAAGAAGAAGTACTCGGACTCATGAGACTTGATACTCGAGTTATTTTAAATACTCGTTTCGAACTCAACTCGAACTCAAAAACTAAGTCTCGCACACCACTAATTTTCTCAGTCATTATTTGCATTGATTTTGTTCATAGATAATGGAAAATCAAAATGTATCAATCACACAACTAAACTACGTTTTTGATTAATTACATACCTACACTTATTATTTCGTTGTAAAGACAAAGTGTATTAAAAGTTTAACCATCCATATTATACAAATTAAATGCACTTATTGATAAGGCCTTCATTAGTATGTGCTCTCATCAATACCACCAATACCAATCTATTATCTGCTGAATGTTTGTATTTTGTTTTGTACTATCATTTTTGAACCACTAGATAAAGATTTTATGACTACAAAAATGTTCACATTACAACTATATTTGGATGAGCGAAGCGAAGACTTCAATTTCACCAACCCCCCCAAAAATTTAGCTCGTTTTTTTTTTTGTATGTATATTTGTTTGTTTGTTTTTCTGTCTGTTTGTTCGCTCTCTACCGGGCAAACGGCATATGCGATCTTGATGAAAATTTGACAGGACCTCCGAAATCTCTGAACTTAGACTTGCTACGTTTTTGGGTACAATCGAAGAAATATTTCTCATGAATATCGTACTTTTACGATTTTTTTCGATTTTTAGTGCGATATTTTCGTGACATTTGGGCCGATTCTGACCAAACGGGTGGGGCTAAAACGTTCATATTTCACATGGACATTAAGGTAATGGTAATGTATTGCTTTCTGAAAGAAAAATGTGAAAAAGTTAGCCAGAATCTATAGAAATAAAGCTTTTAATATAAGTTTTTTGATTTTTTGTGCGATATTTTCGTGCCATTTGGGCCAATTCTGACCAAACGGGTGGGCCTACAACGTTCATATTATACATGGACATTACGGTTATGGTGATGTAGTACCTTTTGAAAGAAAAAGTTGAAAAAGTAGCCAGAATCCATAGAAATAAAGCTTTTAATATAAGTTTTTACGGTAAATAATACCAATTGACAGGTAACAAAAGAAATTTGACAACAATCACTTACAATGCATAGGTAGCAAAACAAAGCACTTGCAAAAGTAAAGATATCCCACGCAAACTAAAAACTTTAAAAAGCTCATCCATCAACGCGGCGGGACTTTAGCGTTTTCCTTGTTAAATCATATTTTCATGTCAGAAAGCTGTTTTCTGGGCATTTGAAGCAAATATATCTTTAAAATATCGCCTCTGGCGGCTCCCCCGAAATGGTCCGGTAAACATATGCTTACACTTTAGTAATTGTCCCGGTTTGTAACTTTCAAAATAATGGTTACCTAACGGTCAACGGAAAGAGAACGAGTGAACAAGAAATGTGAACTATGGGAACGCGCTCAGACAGTTCCTCCAATGTCTTTACACAATATACAAACCTGTTTGTGGTTCGTAATGTCGGTAACTTTGTCCTTGGGCAGGTTCCTACGACAAGTTGGGACATAATAAGCTACATATATCAGTCCATGGGCGCTGCTAGCATTTTCTCTACGGGGAGAAGCAGTCAAAAGATTGGGTTCTTACCTTTGTTTGGAGCCAAACAGGGACCAAATTAAAAGCAAGGCCCATATGCTACCAGGCGGCGTGGAATTTCTGGGGTCTGGGGCAAGGCCCCAGCCGCCGGAGGTGCGAATATTTTAGACTGCTTAAAGTTTGGTGTCCTAAAACGATTTAAAGGTGGATTTTTGGATGAGCGTAGCGAAGATTCCACTTCACTACACTGGAGAAAAAAATCCGGAGTGTTTTTCTTTCTGTTTGTATTTTTGTGTGTCTGTTAACACGATTCCGGCTAAACCAATTCTCCAATTAGGATGAAATTTTGTGTGGGCCTTCGAAATCTCTGAACTTAGAACTGCCACGTTTTTGAGCGCAATCGAAAAATCATTTCGCATGAAAATTGCAATTTTACGATTTTTTTTCGATTTAAAATAAAGAATTATTCGACTTATAACACCTTTTTTTTCGTTTGTAATGATTTTTTCACAGAACCGTTATTTCACGAATTAAAATATTCGTGGAAATTTGAGCGTAATCGAAAAATTATTTCTCATAAAAATCGCAATTTCACGATTGTTTTCGTATTTTTTTAACACCTACATACTTTATCCGACTGTAAAGATTTTTCCACAGAACCTTAATTTTTACAAAATAATATATTCGTGTGAAATTTGAGCGCAATCGAAAAATTATTTCTCATGATAATCGCAATTTTATGATTTGTTTCGATTTTTAAAATTTATTCGACGAATAACACCTACATGCTTTATCTGAATGTAATTATTTGCTCACAGAACCTTAATTTTACTTCTTCATATATTCATGTGAAATTTGAGCGTAATCGAAAAATTATTTCTTATGAAAATCGCATTTTTACGCTTTTTTTGTTTTTAAAAAATGACGCTCATCTAACAACGCGCCTGAAAAAGCGTTTGCGAAGCTTCCTAGTTATCCTATAAATAATGGTGAGGTCCTAAGACGAGGATGTGTCACCGGAACAAGGCATTAAAATCCCAAACAATGAAACAAAATTTTACAAATTTAAAATTAAATTTTGGGATCGTATAAACGATATATTTTGGAAATACCGCGTGTTTACAGTAAAAATTTATTTTTTCCTTAAATCCAGAGGGAGGGGAAAGCGCCCCCCCCCCTCCCTCCTGGCACCCATGCAGTCGGGTAATATAAAACAATAATAATTCATGGGATTTGTAATAGAGAGAGAGATCGTAGACATATCGGTTTAGTCCTGCACAAGACTACAAGCAGAGATGTTACATCTGTCATGCGACGCGCGCTGATAAATGATGATCCCCGAGTTATTGCTACGTTATATTGACAAGAGCCCTCACTTGACAAATCTATCGCATCCGGAAAGCATAGTTGATAACCCATGTCGAACACATTTTCCATACGAAGATTATTCAAGAAAAAACCCGACAATAAGTCATTGCGGCCCGATAATAATCGATCATTGAAAAGTAAAAACCAATCTATGGGCCAGCCTAGTGTTCGCACATGCTGATGCATTCGTTATTCTGTCATTTCCTGCCATTGAAAGAGAGAATCTGTCGACGTTAGTGATATGTGACCCAAACAAAACACAGAGACCAATAACCTCGTGCAGTGTCTTTCCGGAGTAGTGCATTCCTTGGCGCATGTCTCCGTCGTAGTCGGGCTATAGGTCCGTCACCTGACCGACCTTTGGACAACACGTTACTTCGGCCTAGCGATCAATGCTATACTGTCCTGTGCTCGGGGCTGTAGCTACGCTCGTACGCAGCTTTACTCAATACACCGATAGGGGTGGCTCAAGCGTTAAGCGCGAGACTGATTCGGGAGGTCCCGGGTTCGAATCCCGGAGAGACCGGTATCCTGTCTAATGGTTTTATCGAGGTTTTCCTCAGTTGTCAATGCGAATGCAAGGGATTGAGTATTCTTAAACAGCCCTCGGACATCCCTTGACAAATGTCCTAACTCGAAAAAAATATTTAGTCACCCGAAGAGAGTCACGTCGTTTTGATACCCTACAGCGGGCATCCTTACGAAAAAGTTGTTTTTACTCAATACTTTTGAGGGGTGAAAAGGTTTATTCAACTCAGGTCAATGATTCTATAAGGGACGATAAATGTGTGAGGATAAAAGATCATTAAGAAAGATCATACCTTATGCGGGATGAGCACGCATTTTTAGTTCCGTATTCTTCAGATGATCGCCCCCAATGAATGGGTCACCACGGACGTGTGCATTGTTAAGTACGTATTAGTAAATTGGTCAGTATTTTCCGAAGAAGGTAACTGTTGATACCCACGGGGTCAGAAGTTTGAGTGTCTACCCTCGGGGATATGGGGAGGAAAATCCCACGCTGGTCAGAACCAGCCAAGGGTAAGGGGAGGAAATAAATAAATAAATAAATACATTTTATTTAGAGTCTGCCCACTCAGTTATATAGGTAACTGATTTTTTGTTGCGGTCGTCATCGTCTTTGACGTCGTTCGTTGTGTCGTCGTCGTCATCATCATCGTCGGGAAGTCGTCACGGGAAGAGGAAGGTGTCCTTGGTGACGATTGGCAGAGCTCGCCTCTACTTTCGGGGAGTAATATACTACCCTTGTTATAGCTGCGAATTGGACATTTCTCTTGAATCGCCGTTTACGATAATCAGAAGTAAATCAAGGGTTTGCACGGAACCTAATCCCCTAAGGATTCTAATTGTTCTTTTTTTCATTAACATTATTATGTGACCTGTTGCCTATTGATTTCATAGAGACTTGAAAATTGCTCTTGATATGCGTATAAGGTAAAGGTAAATAAGTTTTATATCAGCCACCTATAATTTCTTGTGAACACCTAGTCAACTAGATTTGGTGGAGGTGCCGGGTCTTCACTGCAACCAATACAATATGTTATGTATGGTAAATAAGTTTTATATCAGCCACTTCGATTTTTCTTGTGAACAATATTGTAACAACACTCAAAAACAAAAAGGAGGCATTTCATGGTATATCTGTCAAAATATTGAGGGATGCATACCCAGTAATAAAATATGGATTGTTGAATTTGGTTAACACATCAATTAGGAGTGGGGAATTCTCTTAAAATTAAAACTAGCAATGATAGTGACTGTAAGTAATGTCACAAATTCAATAGAAATTGAAAATTTTGGACCTCTAAATATGTTGACAACAATAGATAAGATATAGAAATGACAATACATGAATAGTTGGATTACTATTTCAATGAGAACATGTTATTGTATAAAAAACAATCGGGATTTTGTAAAAATCACTCTTGTGATTCAGCGGTACAAGATCTAATTGACAAGTGGTTAAAGGACACATGGATAACTAAGATAACATATTAGCAGTGTTTAAAGATTTGAAGAGAGCATTTGAAACAGTGAATGTGGAGAGACTGCTTGAGAAACTTAGTACATGTATGGAACTGATGGATCTGCATTAAAATGGATGGAAAGTTATTAAACAAATAGAAAACAGAAAGTAAAATATGGAGACAAGCTATCTGAGGAGATAACTTGCGAAAATGGAGTGCCTCAGGGATCTGTGCTTGGTCCTTTGTTATTTTTAATATAAATATACATATAAATGACATCCACATTTGCATCAAACTGATACATTTATTAAATATGTATGCTGAAGATATGGTCATATCAGTAAATCGAAAAATTTAAAAATTTAAAATTAATGAGTTAAAAAAGATTGAACTTTAGTTTAAAATTAATAAACTTAAGATTAATACTAAAAAAAACTATAGGAATTATAATAGGGAAGAATTTAAATGAATGTAACTTTTGGAACATAAATAGCCCAATAATTGAAAATTAATGAATTGAAATAGTAATTTCAAATATCTTGGAATAATACTGCATAAAAACTTGACTTAAAGCAACACATAAACAATGTTATTTAGAAACTTGCCAAGAAGGTGGGATACATGGGAGAGTAAGTAGAAAATTTTAGATATTGACAAGATTAATAATTTATAATACAATAATTGAATTATATTTGAAATACTGTGTAACAATATTTTGTAATGCATGCACAATTGAGATAATCAAAATTCAAATGATCCAAAACAAGGCTATGAGATGCATATTACAAGAAAGGAAAATAACGCCAATTTCTGACATGATAAAATTTAAGGAGATTAACAGTTCAAGAAAATAATAAATTACATATGTTAACTTTTATATACAAGATTGAAATTAATCATTCGAAGAAGAATTAAAGAGTGTGGAGGAAATTCATGGAAGAGATACCAGACTAACTGCTTAAATGAGTGGATGTAATTTTAAAAAATACCAAAGATCAGTTTTTTATGCCGGGATCAGAGAATACAACAAATTGACAGCAGATGTAAAGGGATCAAGATAAATGTACATAGTTTTAAATTAAAATGTCGAGAATGGATCATTAAAAATAGAGAATAATTTGTAATATTATGTGTGAGTCTATGTGAAGTGAATAGACAAAATTGTAAATTGTTATGTGACAATTGTATAGTAGCAATATAGCTAAATAAAGTAAATAAATGAATGAAACTAGATTTGGTGGAGGTACCGGGTCTTCATTGCAACCAATACAATGGGTTATAGATGATAGATTTTAACTTGACATCTATTGGTATTATATTATAAAGAGTATAAAAATATTATAAAGAAAGTGCGAACAAGATTTGACAGCGTTCGCAGTCTGAGAAATTGGAGGAGGAAGGGGTAATGCCTGTCGAATGGGAAATAGTTAGCCTAGGGTACCACCACGAAGTCATTACACTCAAATTTATTTTAAGTCATTGTTCAAATACGTATCAAGTATTATTATTATAATAATAATAATAATAATAATAATAATAATAATAATAATAATAATAATAATAATAATAATAATAATAATAATAATAATAATAATAATAATAATAATAATAATAATAATAATAATAATAATAATAAAAAGAGTCTTTATTTCATATCTTGGCGAAGCTTAAGGCCATGAGGCCTTTTGTTCTGCTGAACCAAGCACAATACAAATTTCAATTATTACACAAGTAAAAAATAACCACACTAGTGAACAATACAAATATATAAAAATTATAAAAAACATAAAACTAGTACAAGTAAAGTAGCAGGTTAATATCACTTAACGTGTTTGAAGTATAATAAACGTTCAAGTAATAAATTTAATATATGTAATTAAATTTATTATTAATGTATTCGAGTTCATTTCTTACAAGCATTTTCCTAACTCTTGGCTGTGGCGAGTCTACAGTCATATCTATAGCTAAATACCAAATTTGGCTTATTTGACCAATCGTACGAATATATAGTTGGCTACCATTTAGCTTGGCTTAAAGTATTTGAATTAATTATAAACTTTGCATTAGGATAGGGAAAATAGGGAAATGGAATTTTAATCAGTCTTGTAGTCTGAGTAGAGAGACTTAAAATAAGTCATATAAAATAAATGAATAAATAAATAAATAAATAAATAAATAAATAAATAAATAAATAAATAAATAAATAAATAAATAAATAAATAAATAAATAAATAAATAAATAAATAAATAAATAAATAAATAAATAAATACGTTTTGTTATTTTATTTCGATATGCTTAATTTACTGTTTTTAAATTTCATAGTATCATAATATTATGTATTTTTTTAATTCCAAGGCGATTTAAATGTTTGAATATCTGTGCCATCGCCATATCAATATAAATTTTGCTTGATCTTATAGCTAAACAAAATAATACATTAAGATAGTTTTGAGGGTTCGTTGGTGACTTGGTGTTTATATTTCAAAACGATATTTGAAAGACGATATTACCGAAAAGGACTAGTAAATCAACGAAAATCAGTTTGACTACCTGGAGAAAAAAGCCACGCTTGTGTTTTTTTTGTTCGTTTTTTTTCCTTTGCATGTGTTTGTTTCGCTCTTCAGTAAATTTCAGGTAACCTTGGGTCCTTAACGACATTGATTGATCAATCGAATGTTATCTTTTACTGTAAGACGTTTGATTTACAGTGCTATTTTTAGTCCTCTGACTGCATTTCACTTCCGATCTTTAATGGCATGTTTAGTGATCCTTCAAATGTCTAAGATTAGACTTCATTCATCGTCATTTGTTAAACTATTATTTTCTTATAAAATTCACACTTTTCTGTATGGTTTTCAAACCTCTTATGTTTTTGTTGCTATAGAAGCAGATTTCAACACGTTGTTTCCCAAAGTAATTTCTGTAAGATTACTCCTTGCATTGCACACATAGATTATTATTTTTGTAAACTATTTGAATGCATTGTTCAAGTCTCGTCGAGACTGGCAATCCTGACTAACGGTTTCTTCCGAGTTTTCCTCAGTCGTCACTGGGAAGCAATGATTGAGTCTTCATAAACAGCCCTCGGAGACATCCCTTCCACAAATTGTCCTAATTCCAATATACGTAGTTAGCACCTTAAAGGCATACATGCACCCTTAAAAGGTTTCCCGACAAACTATTATTATCATACCTAGTTCACCTAAAGATGGGCATTTAGCCCCTGTAGAAGCTTTATTCTTCCACGGTAAAAATCTTCTACGGATACTCATTAACTAAACCGCTAGATGAAAAAAGTCAAGCCAGGTTGTTTTATTAACTGAAACATGTGAATGTAAAGAAATCATTTTTTACAATGACTATTCAAATAATCACATGATCACCAAATCATGCAAAATCGTGGGTACGGAGACTACCCAACGCTTCAAACTTGAGACCCACAAATGTTTTAGTTAAATAATTTCGCAGAACTGTGGAGTGTGATTGTCCCTTTCCCGTTCATTTGTTTTCATTTTGGTTGGTATAGAAAAAATCAATAAAAATATTATCACTTATCGTTGTTTTTGTTTATTTAGGGGGTTGGGGTTGCGGGAGGAAGCTAACGGATCCTATAATCTTTGAAAAGTGTTTCATGTGAAACATGTGATAGCATATACAACAACTACATTCTTGATATTCAAATCACCTGATTACTTTCTGAGTCACCCTGTCGTATTCGTGGAACGTCTCTCTTCTAGACACTACTCAAATATCACAGTTTTGAAACAAAATGTTTCTATTTATAACTTATTTATCAAACAGACCCGCCATGTATAGTTCCATGTGTTTCGTGCTAATCTTATTGGTTATCGCATTGCAACTGAGCTCTTCTCGAAAACGTCACGTCTCAGCAGTAAGATGACGTAACGCTTACTACGTCTCACGGCTTCTGGTATCTAGAGGACACCGATCTGGGCTCGTATCACACGCAGGATATCACGCACAATCACCTCACAGCTCACCACACAGTTGAAAAACAATTTAGGTTACACCAACAGATTCGCTATGCTATTGTACATATTATGGAATGGTTTCTGGCAGCTAAAAAATGATTGTCGATAGCACAAAGATCAGATTTTGGGTAATCCTTTATTGTCATGACAAGATAACTGCGTAGACATACCGCTTTGATAAAAATTTCATCATTTTAAATTAACATGGAAAATAAGGAAAATAGTTTTCTTTGAAACTGTCCGAAGGGCCTCATACGATAACTGCGTGGTCCACACAGAAGCATGACATAACGAGGAGTGGACTCCAATCCCGTATAAGGCATGTTTGGTGAGGTTTGTCCTCACTCTCATCTATAGGACTCATCGGCCCCCCCACCCCCCCCACCCCACACCCCTCAAATGCAATAGTACCAAGACAGAGACGTAAAGAAACAAAAACCTAATCTTTAGGAATTTTAAATGTGAGTATTAAATATGCCGTTACCACTGAATTTAGACAGAAGTAATACATGGGATTACATGAGCTTCTGTTTAAAATTGCGATGTGATTATTTAATTTTAGGTTTTCTTTTCACGACAAACCTGATGAAGTGACTAGTGTTAATCCTCGCTGTGTATGTAACAGCGTAGGGTTTGAAGGATGTACCCGGCACCTGTCCGACCAAATGAACTCTCATTACGATACTTATTCACTTCAATAGACAACACTGATGAAGTGACTAGTGTTTGATGTCCCGGTCGTGTAATTGTACAGCGAGTAGGTTGAAGGATGTACACCCGGCACCTCCACAAATGAACTCTCATTACGATACTTATTCACTTCAATAGACAACCTGATGAAGTGACTAGTGTTATCTCGGTCGTGTATGTAACAGCGAGTAGGGTTGAAGGATGTACCACGCAACCTCCACCAAATGAACTCTCATTACAATACTTATTCACTTCAATAGACAACCTGAATGAATGCTAGTTTATCTCCGGTCAGTGTAATGTAACAGCGAATAGGTTGAAGGCCCGGCACCTCCGTCCACCAATGAACTCTCATTACGATACTTAGTTCACTTCAATAGACAAACCTGATGAAGTGGACTAGTGTTATCTCGGTCCGTGTATTAACCGAGTAGGTTGAAGGATGTACCCGGCACCTCCACCAAATGACTCTCATTACGATACTTCTTCACTTCAATAGACAACCTGATGAAGTGACTAGTGTTATCTCAGTCGTGTATGTAACAGCGAGTAGGTTGAAGGATGTACCCGCACCTCCCCAAATGAACTCTCAATTAAATACGTATTCACTTCGAACTTCAATAGACAACCTGATGAGTGCTAGTGTTATCTCGGTCAGTGTATGTAACCAGCGAGTATGTTTGAGGAATGTACTCGGCAACCTCCACCAAATGAACGCCTCCATTACGATACTTTATTCACTTCAATATACAGAAAACCGATGAAGTGAACTAGTGTTATCTTGGTCGTGTATGTAACGCGATTAAAAAAAAGGGGGTTTTTTTTTTTTTTGGGAAAAGGATGTACACGGCCATCTCCACCAATGAACTCTCATTACGAGACTTATTCACTTCAATAAGACAACCTGATGAAGTGACTAGTGTTTATCTCGGTCGTGTATTATAGCGAGTAGGTTGAAAGGATGTACCCAACACCTCCACCAAATTTAAGCCGGTACTCCAATTTTCGTTAAATATCACTCATTTTTATACACATGCACATTTTTTTTAAATTGCTCTCAGTAAGATCGTATCTAAATGTATTTTTAAGAAAACAGGTATAATTATTGTGGGAAGCGTATACATTCGCTTTCCAAGAATAATGCAACAAGTCAGATCAAGCTTGTATCTTTACGAATTTCGTTTACAAATACGAACGCAGGGGCGTTGGTTTATGGGGGAAATTAGGGGGGCACTTGCCCCTCTACGCGCTTCACTCCCCTGAATTTTTAATTAACTCAGTGTTTGAATTGTTTTTGGTGGTTTTCTAGTTTCTTAAGTGAATTAACGTCATTATTTCGGTATTGCTTTCAGTCCACTAATTTTTCTTTAATGAGCCAAACGGATTCTAAAAACATGATACATATACATTTGCATATATATATTATATATATATTATATATATATATATATTATATATATATACATATGTATATAATGTAACTTTAAACTGAATGGCAACTTTGGAACCATCTAAGCAACTAGATAGAATGAATGTTATACCTTTAATTTTGTGTCTGCAAAATAATATTTAATAGATCTATATAATATACGCATTTAATTTAATTTGGGAATGGAAAGTACAGTTCAAAATTTATTTGTTTATTCAGTAAAGTATCAATCTATGTTTATTATTTATGTGAAGTATTACTTTTCGAATGATTTACCCTCGAGACTGCTTGAATGCTATCCTTATAATAATCTTATCTGTTCCCAAATAAAATTATAATAATGTGTATTAAAATAATGGCTTTTACATGAAAACACATTATGGCGAATGTGCACACGCCCGGCCCATGTCGACTATATATTTCAAATAACCAATCGATTCTGTGCTTGAGGTATAAAATCTAAAAAAAACAATAAAACATCAGGATATTGGTATACACACATAAAACGTATTGTATTTAGAATATTGTACTATGCCAACAATATAAGTAAAATAACTCAATACTCTTACCTCTTACCAAACTGGAGTATGTTTTGTAGAAGGCGTGCCGACTACTTACTGATTATTAAAATTCACGATTATATTTAATAATGTGAATTTGAGTTCGACTCTCGCAAACGACAATTCTCCACTCGATGTGTAGAATGAGTACTATGCGTGCACGAAATGACAGATGATAATAATAATATTCCAAGCTGATATGTGGTGACGAGACGTAGCAGAATGCAGGCGTCTTTTAGTTTTGGCCCCAGTTTATCCCTACCCCAATCCGAGCCAAGAGTGTCTACACTCACAATTAAGTACCCTGACTGCAGTGTTGTCGCGAGAGCAGATTTTAGCCGTCTCACACTTCGGTCCGTACAGGCCAACCAGGTCGAGGAGTTCGCACAGTTGCGCACACAAGGCATCTTACAGTCACAACAGTCAGGGTAGTAGACTACAGGCTAGTGAGCAAACACACACTTCTTGAGACAGAAAGTAAACAGTGGGTCATATAGGTGGTATCGACCGTCTAAGCTTATTTTTGGTGCAGGTAATCTATAAATAAACTCCTGCACTCTTAATCCCTATTCCCCCGTGAAAGAGTGTCCCTTGTCAACATGCTTAGTGCGCTGAGGGGCTTCGGTACCGGTTAAAGGTAATCGGTCAACACCTTCAGCAACAGGCCTCGACCCTGTACGAGAGCGGAAGCCAAAACTTCCTTCCCTATGATAGCCATAATTTAACATCCAATAAAAGATCGGACATTTGACAGTCTAATTGCTCGACTTCCAAGGAAGTTTGACACGGCTAGGAGAGTCGCGGGGTGGGGGAATGGGCGTCGTGTGATAAGCCAATCAGATGTGAGACGAGGCGGAGAGAGTTGGCAACGCCCCCCTGACGTCCTGACGACGCAAGACACAAAACCGCGCGGCGCTGCATGGCGAGCCGACGGTATTGCAATCAGTTGAACGTCGCTGGCTTCCGCGCATAGACCACAGTGCAATCATCATAGCATAGGCGTGTTGAGTGAATGTGCATAGCCGGTCGGGTTGTAGCATGCAGGCTTAGGTAGGGGATACGAACAGTGAGCAGTATGAGCATGGAAAACGAAGAGCAGACAAACATGGCTGTCGAGTATGTGCAGGACTTCGTCTTGGACCACCTGGAGGACGCCGTGAAACGCGAGAACCCGTCTCGGTTTCCGTCACTGCACCAGCTCCTCACACCGCCGGGTGACGACCACTACAACCACACGCCCGGGGGCGGTCCGGGGCAACGCCGGGGTCACCCTGGTGCAACACCCTGGCACGCCGCCCGACACACCGCCGGTAAGCGCCTCGCCGCCCCACCACTACCAACCTCCGCCGCCCGAACCCCGGCTCGTCGACGACATGAGCTGGTTCTCACAGAGTCTCCGCTACGGCCACCACCAGGAGCCCCTGGACCTACGACCCAACGGGGGTGAGATGGTCGACCCCGGATGGTTTCCCCCCAACCACCCGGGGGTGATCGCTCAGAACTACCGTCACATGGACGAGCCCCCTCGCACCCCGCTCATCATGTCGCGCCCGATGAGCTGTGGCTCCAGCTCTGGCATCATGTCACCCGGAGACTCCCAACACATGAGCTACGGCCCCGGCGACGACCTCCTCTCGGACGACGCGCTCATGAGTCTGTCGGTGCGCGAGCTGAACAAGCGCCTGCACGGGGTGCCCCGGGAAGAGGTGGTGCGTCTCAAGCAGAAGCGGAGGACGTTAAAGAACAGGGGCTACGCACAGAACTGCCGCAGCAAGAGGCTCCAGCAGCGTCACGAGCTGGAGTTGACCAACCGGAGCCTCCAGAACGAGCTACATCGGATCAAGCTGGAGCTGAGTCGAGCCGTGCACGAGCGGGACATGTACAAGCAGAGGTGCGAGATGCAACGCGGCGGCGGCGGTGGTGGTGGTGGTGGCGGTGCTTCCGACGGCATCCACTCGGCGCCCTCCTCCGGACACAGCAACCCCAGTTCGCCCGAGTACTACATGTGACGTCAGAGGTCCCGAACCGCCACGGGATACCGTTAGACGGGCGACCACCACGTGCATAGACTATAAACAACAGTGATAAAAGGCCTAGGCCGAGCCAGTGAGTGCTGTCGATCGTGAGGTTCGGGATTTTGTAAACAAAACAGTGACATGAAATATATCAAACCTTCAACATGGTTGTGTCATATTCTTATTTTTTTACTCGATCAAGTTAGCCTAGTTTAGCGGTGCATCATTCCATTGTTTAGCAACACTACAAAAATGTTATCAAAACAAACGTATGTGCAAGTGTACCTGAAGCAATTCACGTATCGAACTATTTATACAGCGATATTTAGAAATGCATGCACAAAACGCAATAATCATTTAGTTTGTTTTATAACCTTACCATTATGAACACCAACTATTACTTCATTTCATTATTTCAAGTTTAATTTTTCTTTCGTGCTCAACTCTATAAGATATCAATATTTTACACGCCATTTTGTTATTCTGATGTTGTAAATAAGCAGATGATATGGTTGTGTTAAAGTTGTGCAGAATATAATATGAGGAATAAATGTGATAGATCATATCAATTCTATTTTAGCTAGGGTTCCTGGTGCCACACATACCCCTCCTCACTTCCACCCCTTCACTCAGGGTATTATCTATCTGATATAAGAGTTATTCGTCGAGTGCTTATGCGATGCTGTCGACTGATAACACGCGTCGTGACGTCGGCAGGTGCTCAGCCAATCAGCAGGGAGCAGACCCAACTTCCAGCATGGCGCCTCACCTGTGTCGGGGACTTCGGTGCACGAAAAGAAAAGGTAAACACTTCTGTGGATTCCTCTAAAACAACTTAAAACCCTTCAGATGCACGAAGATTTGTCAGTACAAACACATGTGCTTTATCTAATTAAAAAATCCTTACAATTGATTGATCAGCTACTAGCTTAAATAATTCACATTCCTTTAAAATGTTCTGAAGCATTTATTTTATGTAGGCCTAGTTTTGTTTTAATCATTATAGAGATTGTCCGGGAAAGTAGTGATTTGCATTGATTTATTTACTTTACGTTGCACGGTAATAAAATATCGTTCATCAGTTTCTATCGCGAATTCTCTTGAAAATCTAGATAATTTAAATCAAATTATTCATTAATTTTTCATTTATGTATAGATATTCTATTGCAAAAATTTCGCTTATGACGTAGACAATTTCATATTGAGGTTACCTAGCACATTTATTACTATACCAAAAATATTAATACGAACCTTCCCTCTAACCCTTTTTTCTATTTCACAAATGTAGGGGGTATGCTAAAAGTCGTGATGGAGAGATGAAGTTTGCAGACTCAATTTCCGGGTCAGTAAGGATAGAGGGGCACTCGTAGAGTAATGTGCAAATCATAATAGCTCGGATGTGTGTGCCTGTCGAGTGCTATGGGCCGTTGAGCTCACGAATCACGATCATTATGTTTTCCACGTGACTTTCTCCTTATCTACTGTCAACAGGGTGAATATTAAACATTTGATCAAAATTTAATATATTAGGATCTTTTGAGTTTTGGGTTATGAAGCAACTGTGTAATGTAATGGCATGGTTAAAAATATCAAATGTTTTTTTTTCAAAATGGGAAAAGTCTTATGTTCAAAATGCTCTCCACCCCTCCCCCTCGACCCCAAAATCATAATTTACTCACTACTGAGAATTAAAAAAAATAATTATTATTACTATGTTTCTTGTACAAAAATTGAAACTATTCAAGAAATAGTAATTTTTAACAGGAATTTAAACAATACGTCAATAACCGTAGCATACAAATGCCATTTACCTATACCCAGATTTTTAACAGTCTGTACATAATTGCCATTCTGTCCAATGTTGACGTTTCTTATGTGTTTTCTTTGGTTTGACAGCCTACTTGTTATTGTTTTCCCACGTGTGCAATTGTATATCATGTGTTGTGTTTAACATTATCACAAATACAAATATTAAGTAGGACCTAAAAACTAAGCCATCAAACATTTTACAAATAAATTTAAGACCTCTCAAAGTCTAGCCTTAGTGTAATGTTTTGGGGAATTGGCTTGTGGAGGGGGGGGGGGGATAGAATTATTTGTGAATATGTAGCTATAGGGGAATGTGCCAGGCCCATATTAAGAGCAGAGGGGGGCTACTGGGGCTGCAGCCCCTGGCCTCGCTTTGGATTCACATTTTTCACTTTTGATTATTAATTACTCATTCTGCTGAATAAATAGGTGTACAAATGCTTAGTTTAAAAATATAGTGTTACCTATCTTATTATCCTTGGCTTTAGGCACAAATATCAATATTAGCTTAGATAGTATAAGTTAATAGTATTTAAAAATGATTGACCAAATATTAGTCGATCATGGATGCGATTGCTGCGTTTAGATTAGAATCCAATGAGACAGTGCAGGGGTGGCATGTTGTAACGTCACCCTAACCAATCACCCAACTGTCACCAGAGTGGGCTGGGCTATAAAATAATGAGAACATGATAAACGCATATCTATATATTTTTTTCTTTGGAATATATTAAGTCGTTCTAGAAACACTCTGTTTTGTTTTAAAAGAAACTTTATAATAAAACCAGTAAATGCTATTTAACAATTAATTGAACTTAACTTAAGGTGGGAAAATGTTTTTATTATGTAGCAACATTTCGAAAAGTTGCACTTTTCTTCGACTGGCTGACATTACCTGGATTGGTTTGTATTATTAATATTAGATTAATACTTGATTTCGAACCAAATCTTTCAAAATATCTAAAAAATATAAATTTCTTGGTTTAAATACTAAGAAATTACCCTACTTAGTAAGCAAGTTCTTCATTGTTTGTGTTCTATTATATTTTGTGAAGAAGTGATTTCACGAATTTTCTTTTTCTATCATCGATTATTATCGATCGTACAACTATTATCAAAAGATTTATAAAAATGAAAATTTAGAATATCGATTATTGATCATCAAAAGTAGTAACGAAGTGAGACATGGGTCGATACGTTCTCTTCCTCGTTCCTCACCGAGAGGTCATCGCCCCCTCAACCTCAACGTCCTTCAGCGTCGCAACTTCTAAGTTTAAACTCAACAAATTGGAACATTCGATCAACCCCGTGTCCTCGTAAAATTTGACTCGCGCCTCCGATACCACGTGGTCCGTCCGTATACAACACACACACTCAGTCCCACAACCAACAAAGAGCACGCACTGTCGCCCTAGGGTCACAGGTCACTCGAGTCGTGACTAACGACACAAACAATCAGCCAGGAAAACGATTAGACATAACACTTCCATACAGTGTAGGCTATGCACACAAAGAAAGCTTTGTGAGGTGATATGGGGCGTCCCCGTGTTTCACGGTCAAGTCAGAGGAAGTTGATGCAGCGGGGAAATGCAATGCAACAATCAATATGGAGAGATACGCATTTATATTTTATTATAAACAATCGTTATAATTAAAGAAGAGATAAGATATAGAAAAAGAGATATACGAATATCGTGTGTCAGTGTAGGATGCTTGTCTTGAACAGGCATACCTACTAATGATCTGCAGTTGGGCCACATATATTAAAGGTTTAATCAGGACTTGATTATGACTTGTCAGGTAGTTAATACGGACTGGTAGACTTATTACCAGCATCTGCTTTACTTACTGAGACGACTGACGATCTCAACAGCACACAATGCGGTTGAGAAGGATACAGGTGCGCCACCGTTAACTCGCGCGACTCTATTTAGGAAGATCGCTGGATCGGTTCCGGCCACCGACAATCCTGACTGAAGGTTTTGTTGAACGGTTTTCCTCAGTCTTCTGTTGGCATTGATTCTTGCTAACAGTTTCCCAACTACATATTTTTTCGAACTACCTATACCTATACTTCTGAAGACAGTTGCGCCATGCAAGCTGATGTGTATCCTGCAATGGGCACCCCGACGAGGTAGCTCATGCGTAATACTAATGAGCAATACTGATTCAGTAGATCAGCGGTTCGATGCCCGCCATCGGCGGTCTTGACTGAAAGTTTTTTAAAGATTTTCTTCAGTCCTCTTAAAATAACTCTGGGACATTCCCTCACACTGTTTACTTAGTCATCTGAAGAGGGGCATGTATTGTGTCTGAGAAATTTTCCCACGAAGAATGAAAATAATATTGAAAAATACAGCATGTACTAGTACGAATAAAGCGTGTTGAACCAGACCAGGTGACATGGGTTCGAACTTTGAATCCCGCATGTTGCATATACTCATCGTCTCTACAAGAGCGACACACAATTACCACTACAACGAAGTATGCATGTGTGCGCTATACCAAGTACCAACTAATACAATGTGTGTCGTCGGTTTGGTTTCAGTTTTGTTTCTAGTTGTCAACACTGTAATAAATATTACTAAACTGAACGTGAACATAATGGTCCAGTTTATAAAACAGTTCTACTAACGCTAAACAACATTGTTACGTGGCCTTGAAAGTTGAGACCCGTATGTTACACATGCAGTGTGTGGTAAAAAATGTGTTACGTTGAGAATGCCAAATGCTATGTGTCATGAGTGGCTTACCTCGAGCCAAGAAATCGATTTTGACACAATCACAATATACTATTTTCAAAGACAAAGAGGGATGGGGAGTGGGCGATTGATAAATAGGAAGAGGTCTGCTAGGCCTTATCTTCTTGTTGAAAGACCCTGGAATGTCATCTGTTGATACAGCATATGCTAGGGTAAACACAACAATCATTGTAAGGACATTTTATTTTTCAAATGCACACCAATTTTTTAAATGATTTTATAGGGGTATGCACCTGCTAATCTCTTAAAGAGTAACAGAAAAATTAGGTCCACCATGAATGGAATACAAATGGTAAAACTTGGCAATGTTCTAGGTAGGTCCGTCCTATCGGTAAAAAAACTCCAATGAGAAATTAGAAGTAGCATTAATTTTTTGTAAAAGAGTAAAAAAAAATTGTAAGAACCACTTAATGTGACAATTATTAAGTTCTTAACTTTTTACAAGTATTTATAAGTATTTATAAGTATGTATTAAGCCCCGTGACCTTGGAGGATTTTGATCTTTTAAAATTGTTTTTTAATGACGTTCTCGACAAACTTTTCTGTACATCCACTATAATTTGATTTTGTAATTCGGACAAGTGGTGATATGCTGATTACCAAGAAGGGATGTGATTTCGGAATTTATTTTTTTCGTAATGTATATTTGTGCATATTTTCAAGACACGATGTAGGGCCGTTTGACATTGGTAGAATGCTCTATTATCTATATGAAACAAAAAATAATCATATTAAATGTGATAAGAAATTTTCCACATCGCTAATTTTCGCAAATTTCAGTCTGAAACAACTTAAAATTTTACAAGAAGTAAGTTACAATATATAATTTTTTAAATTGTAATTTTAGTGTAGTATTATGCTATTTACATTTAACATATATTATGATTATGTGATACAAAAACCTTTTTAGTGCTCATAGCCCATTTAAATATTATGACATAATTTAAAATTCGTCATGATTGCCTGCAGTTTGTATTCCAACCAATATGCCTTCAAAACGTCTGTGACATGGGTTGGTGATTCTCCGCAAGCGGCAAAGGGTGACAACACACAAGGATCGTTTACTATGGGGCACTCTTTCTTTGGCGATTTCAGTGTTCTATATACATCCGATATGAATAACGAAAGGCCATGGCCACTTCGTTTGAGACTATAGGCACAGATAAAAGATAAAATAGATAATGCAACCATTCGGAATCATTGGGCGTTTGTTCGCTCACGCTTAAGGTGAACCAATCGAGTTTTTCTATTTTCTGAAATATGCAACTGAGTAAAAATATAGTGAATGGCTTTGAAACCTGGCTCTATTACAACATCAAAACAATTTTTTTCAAATTTTCTAAATGGACACACGGAAAATATCGTCTTTTTAAAATAATTTCAAACTTCAGTTACCATTAATTTTCAGCTGGATTTCTAGAAGGTGTCTGGGAGAAAAAAAGTTTTTTTTACAATTGTCTTTCCTACGATTTTTTCCCCGATTACCGCACAAATCGGTACAAAATAATGGTAAAGTAAAAAATTCGCAGGAAAGACAAAAATTATTGTAAAAAAAAAACTCTTTATTCTTTCAGACACCTTCTAGAAAACCATTTAAAAATTACAAAAATACAACCACCTACGTTGAATGGTGTGCTAGGACGAACTTAACTTTAAAATTATTTTGAAGAGGCGATATTTGCCGTGTGCCCGATCAGAAAAATAGTGACAATTAAAAAAAAATATATATATTATGTTCTAATAGAGCCAGGTTTCAAAGCCATACACTATACTTTGGCTTTGATGTATATTTGAGAAAATAGAAAAACACAATTGATTCCCCTTTGGATAATTGGATGAGCGTAGCGAGCGAAGCGAAGATTCCATTTCACTACACTGGAGAAAAAAATCTGGAATGTTTTTTTTTCCTTTCTTTCTTTCTTTCTTTTTGAATTTTTGTCTGTTTGTTAACACGATTCCGGCTAAACCGATACTCCGATTGCGATGAAATTTTATGGAGACCTTTGAAATCGTTAAACTTAGATTTGCCACGTTTTTAAGCGCAATCGAAAAATTATTTCTCATAAAAATCGCAATTTTACGATTTAATTCGATTTAAAAAAAATGTCTTAGACTTATAACACCTACATGCTTTGTCCGATCGTAATGATTTTTTTACAGAACCTTCATTTTATATCAATATATAAATCAATATATATATGATATATTTGTGTGAAATTTGAGCGTAATCGAAAAATTATTTCTCATGAATATAGCAATTTTACGATTTTTTTTCGATTTTTTAAATTTCTTCGACTTATAACACCTACATGCTATTTTCGATTTTAATGATTTTTCTCAAAACCTTAATTTTATGAAATAATATTTTCGTGCGAAACTTGAGCGCAATCGAAAATTATTTCTCATGAAAATCTCTATGTTACGCTTTTTTCGTTTAAAAAAAATACGCTCATCCAACAACGCGCATAAAAAAGCGTTTGCGAAGCTTCCTAGTATAAGAATAATCGAAATAGCAGGGTCGTAAAGTACCAACAACATTGACTAAATGTAGATAATTTTCGCACAATAGCATAACAATATGTAAGTTCTCTTTCACAATAGACAGTTACACAATCCCACGAGGGGTAGAGAGTTTATATTTTCGTATTCCATGTTTTCTCCCGTGAACCTGCAGCTGCAGTATACCGACCAGCCACGCCAGATTGGAACGGAAATACTACTATGACGAGCGGCGTCGCGGTGCAGCACTCTTGAACGTTTAGAGGGAGAGGGGGGGGGGGGTGCCCGCGGGCGGTATTCAAGACGTCACGGCGCGACGTGTCGTATCGCCGCCCATCTGACCTGTCTCACGAGGGCCCATTGTTGTAGCGCCATTGTTGCCGGCGGCCGCATGCAAATCATGCCGCACTTGAACATCATTTCTCCGCCGCCTAAATAAATGCTCGTGGGTTCACCTCCCCTCACATGGGCGAGGGGGTGTTGGGTTAGGCCTTTCTTTACTTTGGTTGTGACGTAAACACTCTACATGCATGACACACACGCGCAAGCACACGCAGAGCCATATGTATTCACGAAGTGGCGATCTTGCTTTGGAACATCGGTAGGACATTCGTTAGCGCTATGCAAAACGTGTGGCCTGCACAAAATGCACACTGCTTTACCTTAGGTATAGCCACTTGCACTTAGGGACTGTAACAAACGTCCAAATAAAATAAATGATGTGTCACATAATGTGGTAAAATATAAAATTATGTATTTTGCATACGAAACTAGGGCTACACATAAAATTGTAAATAATTTATATTCAATACCGAATGGTTATTAAATTTGACCTCTTTCCCATTTAACTTTTTAAATTACGCTCTCGGTCTGATATTAAATCATTTTTATCTTGATATGATCTAATGCAACTTGAAATAAACTCGATTAATGAACCGTGTGACATTTCAACCAAAACAAAAAGTTCATGACCTTCTCACGTTTGTGTTCTCAGTAGACGTTGTATAATAGCGTCGAGCGCACCAAGCGCACGTTCCGATACTCCTGGCCTATCTACCGGTTACATAAAACTCCCGAGACTGCAATGTGCCTAGAACTCAACTGCACTCAATCCCAGCTACTGTTTTAGTTTAGGTAAAGTTTCAGCTCGCCTCATGGCATGGCATGCGATGTAAGGTTGTGTAAAGTGGTGTCATTGTCATGGGAGGGTACACACAAGTATTTGGCATATACCCAAAATAAATATATACCGTTCATTAAACCTTAACAAAATTAGGGTGCACGATGTGTATGGTGTATATAAAAGATGCATGCCTAAATTTGTGATATATTTCAATCACACTCTAAGAATCGAACAGTTTCCGGTGCTGTGCGCCTAAGGAACCGCATTGACTTGGGGTCTCCTCCTGCCCCCCCGCCCCCCACGGTACAAAAGCTTGTACTTTACCAGGGAAAGAGCTTTACCCATGGTTGTGAACACGAAAGGTCTAGCCTCTAGAGTTTAGACTGTGTAATAGATGGGAGACGTATTTCTAAAATAAAATGCTAACAACGATATCAGAAGCCTAATTAAACATCAAGCAACGACTCTTCTGTATGTATGTACTTCAACTCGGTCGGTCGTTAAAACCATGTTTAAACGCACTGACTAAGATAACTCGACGATCATTGTGTTCTTTACTGGATTATCGCACTGTTTTGTTTTCTTCACTTTATTACGATAACAAGTTTTAAAACGTGATAATGGAACTATATTATAAACTATGTGGTGACTTGGGAAACCAAGTCGTAGACAGAATACACAGTATAACAACTAATGTTATTATAAAACATACGTACTGTATATTATAAACCAACCAACAATTGCATAAGTATAACGTTATGCATGATAATATGTCTATCGCTTTCAGAGGAAAAATAGAACAACCATTTTATCTCTACATATCACATATATCTGTTCAAAGATAGCTTAACATTATCCAAAATATATTATTTACATTCCATTGCAAATACTTATTTTTTAAATGTATCCCTAAATTAGTGCTGTACGAAAAGAAGTTGCAAGAATCATTACTCCCTTACTTATACTAATTGCTCATAGTCATTCTAATAATCACAATTATGTTCATACTCATCGGACAATTTAATGTTTGTTTAACAAAGATAGCAACGATGCTACTGAACAAACAAGTTACTTAATGCATATTATTTAGTTGCCACAATAATTATTTTTTTTCTGAAATTACCTGGTAGGTATTTAAATCATGCTCTATTGAATTTCACTCTATTAAACTTTAAAAGAACTTTAATTAAAAGAAGATAAAACTTTTGATCTCAATTCGCAAGGTTCGGTATTAGCATCTTAGGATAATGTAATACATACATAATGATTTGATTGCACATTATCGCAATGCTCAAAGCAACAATACATTATATTAAAAATGGTTTTCATCGTCCGAAAAAGTTATAGATAAATTCAAATTTCATCCTCGAAGTGACGGTCATTTATAATCTATCTTTAGTCACCTTTGATATCTGGGCTCTTTACAACATTCATTTATTCCACAAAATTTGCATCATATATGGGCACCTTGGGTTGAAAAACTCTCTCGCCACCGAAAATCCAGGCAGAAAATTGTATCCATAGCTTTCTACACTAGGAAAACGCTTGTCCCGCCGCGTTGATGGATGAGCTTTTTTGTAAGTTTTTAGTTTGCGTAGGACCACTTTTCCTTTGCAAGTGCTTTTTGAATGCATTGTAGGTTATTGTTGTCAAGCTTCTATTGTTACTTGATAATTGTTATTATAAACCTAAAAAAACTCACATTAAAACCTTTATTCTATGGATTCTGGCAAACTTTTTCAACTTTTTCTTTCAAAAAGCAATACATCACCATTACCTTAAAGGGGCTAAAAACCCAAAAATTATTTTTTACCACGTGATCTATAGCACAACACAACACTAAAATGACCGTTTAAAAAATTATATCTTGTAACTGTCATTTAACACGAATTTTTGAATTTTTTGGATCCAGAAATTAGCGAAAATTGGTGTTTTGGGAAATTTTCTTGAATCGGCTTTAACCTGCTTCTTTTTTGGTCCACATAGATACTAGAGCATAGTACCAATCTAAAATGCCCCTTTATAACATCGTGTCTTGAAACTGTGCCCAAATATACCCTCAAACACGCAAAATTATGCATTCCAAAATCACACCCCAACTTGGTAATCAGCATATTTTGACCAAACTACTTGCCCAAATTACAAAACAAAATATAGAGAATTTACAGAAAAGGTTGTAGAGTACGTCAATAACGGCCAATATTTTTTGGATCAAAATCCTCCAAGGTCACGGGGCATAAAGATCGTCCCCATGTTATTTCTTATGGGAGATTTTTGCCGATGGGACCTAGCTCGAAAAATGTCATGTTTGACAATTTTTTGGGAGGTCATGGTGGCCCCAATAGTTTTTCTGTTAATTGCTAAATTCATTACTAGTTAGCCTGAATGAAATATATTTTTGAGTTTAGCGGTTAAATACCCCTTTAATGTCCATGTAAAATATGAACGTTGTAGCCCCACCCGTTTGGTCATAATTTGCCCAAACATCACGAAAAAATCGGGGAAAAAATCGGGAAAAATCGTAAAAGTACGATTTCTATGAGAAATATTTCTTCACATGTCCCTAAAATCATAACATATATAATTTTTCGATGAGCGTAGCGAGCGTAGCGAGCGAAGCGAAGACTTCAATTTCACTGACCCCCCAAAAAATTTAGCTCGGGTGTTTTTTTTGTTTTTTGTTTGTTTTTTGATTGTTTTTTTGTCTGTTTGTTCGCACGATTCCGGGAAAACGGCATAAGCGATCTTGATGAAAATTAAAGGGGACCTTCGAAATCTCTGAACTTAGACGTGCCACGTTTTTGGGTACAATCGAAGAAATATTTCTCATGAATATCGTACTTTTACGATTTTCTTCGATTTTAGTGCGATATTTTCGTGACATTAGGTTCGATTCTGACCAAACAAGTAGGGCTACAACGTTCATATTTCACATGGACATTAATATTATAGTGATGTAGTACCTTTTGAAAGAAAAAGTTGAAAAAAAGTTAGCCAGATATTATAGAAATAAAGGTTTTAATGTGTTTTTCGATTTTTAGTGCGATATTTACGTCACGTTTGGGCCGATTCTGACCAAACAGGTGGGGCTACAACGTTAATATTTCACATGGACATTAAGGTTATGGTGATGTAGTACCTTTTGAAAGAAAAAGTTGAAAAAGTTAGCCAGAATCCATAGAAATAAATGTTTTAATAGGAGTTTTTTTAGGTTTATAATAACAATTAACAAGTAACAATAGAAACTTGACAACAATCACCTACAATGCATTCACAAAGCACTTGCAAAGAAAAAGTGGTCCCACGCAAACTAAAAACTTACAAAAACGCTCATCCATCAACGCGGCGGGACTTTAGCGTTTTCCTAGTAATGATTTCAAACGTTCCCATAAAGTTTCATCAAGATCGGAGCAGCCGTTTGCCCGGTCGCGAGCCAAATATCACCGAAATATTGCATTAAAAATCGGAAAAAAATCGTATAAAGTACGATATTCATGAGAAATATTTCTTCGATTGTACCCAAAAACGTAGCAAGTCTAAGTTCAGAGATTTCGAAGGTCCCCTATAATTTTCATCAAGATCGCATAATGCCATTTGTCCGGTAGAGAGCGAAAAACAGACAAAAATTTAAAAAAAAACAACCAAACAAACAAAAAAAAACACCCGAGCTAAATTTTTGGGGGTCAGTGAAATTGATGTCTTCGCTTCGCTCATCCAATTCATCGAAAATAATCCTTACCCATTAATCTATATTCTATAGCGGAGATCCTTTCGAAAAAATCATACGGTTGTGAAAACGGTGATAGTTCAAAACTTTCAAGGCTTTCAATGTTGCGAAAAAAAAAGGAAAAAATTTCAACTAGAAGTCATGAAAAACAAACTTTTAATACTTTTTCAGGATTTCTTACTTTTACTATTACTAAATATGTTTTGTTCTTACTACTATAACCACTCAATCAGTTGACAACTCTCCTCTCGACTGAACTCTTCTTAAACCACACAAGCCCAACCTCACATTGATCACTCGACACGAATATTCTATTTTTTAAGTTCTAGTACATAGTAGTAAGAACAAAACATATTTAGTAATAGTTAAAGTAAGAAATCCCGAATAAGTATTAAAAGTTTGGTTTTCATGACTTCTAGTTGAAATTTTTAACTTTTTTTTCGCAACATTTAAAGCCTTGAAAGTTTTGAACTATCACCGTTTTCACAACCGTATGATTTTTTCGAAAGGATCTCCGCTATAGGGTATAGGGTAATGGGTAAGGAAAATAGAATATTCGTGTCGAGTGATCAATCATCATCATCAATTGGGCTTGTGTGATTTAAGAAGAGTTCAGTCGAGAGGAGAGTTGTCAACTGATTGAGTGGTTGACTTTGTCTTCAAAAATATTCTGAAACCAACAGTAACTAATATGTTTTCAGACTCATGATCATCGGTCGCCTTTCCATCAGCTTCCTATTTTTTCCTAAAATATTTACCGCAATGACAATATTGTTGGGAAGAAAGGGATTTTAATATATATATATTTAAACCTTGATAAAGCTAGGTGAAATCCTAGGGAAACGTCGGTAATAAAATATTATTTTACTATAAAATCACACGCAGTTTTGCCTCAAAACATATATTTTCATATAGTGTATTGCGAAAAGCCTTTAAATCGTACATAAATATATAAAATAACGTTCCATTTACACAATAACTTATCGAAAGTGAAGTTCTCACCAACACAAAAGCGACCACCCATCTACGACCGCTGTTAGTAGCGTCCGTGAAGCCCAGGTCACAACTGAAACAAACCTGTGAGTAGTCAACTATGGAAATGCAGGGTCCCATGATTCTCAAGAGACAAGCACGAGATTCTCATTCGGAAGGTCTCGGTTCGATACCCGCCACCGGCAATCCTGGCTACAAGTTTTACCAAGCACGAAAGCAAGGAATAGTCATCTCAAAAAGCCCTTGGACATTCCCAATCAAAATTTAAACCATCCAAAACAAATTAATAACTTTTGCCCCTGTTCACAAGGGGAAGGAAAATTCCCAATTTAAAAAAAAAACATTTTTTCCCAATGCTTTTCTGAGTGCTTCGTGTTTTGATATTTGTCCCAATATAAAAATTTTTAATTATTACCCCAAAAACTTTTTATTTCGCCCCATAAACCCTGCCGTTAAAAACAGTTTTAAAGGGAAAATTAGGTGATTGAAACACTCCCCAAAAAAAGCGTTAAAATATGAAAAAAGAACAAAGCCTTTTTTAAATTTAAAAAATTTAAAACGCACTGGGAAAGCGTAAAAAAATTTTTCCCCCAGTGACTATACACCAAAACTTAAACCCTAAAAACGCTATTCTGTCAAACAAACATCGAACGAAATAAAATACAAATTGCAACAATTGTGCAGTGTATCGAAATAAAAACAATTATGAGATAAACCATTCAAACCCCAAAAGATGAAATGTAAAAAAATTGTTGGAACAGGGTCTACAAAACATAATTTTGTCATTTTCCTTTTCTGGGCAGACCACCAGTTTCCAGTTAGCCCGAGGTAGTACCCAAAAATAGCAGGGTAAAATGAGCGTACTCTTCCCGGGGAGTTCTCGAAGTTTTCCCCTCCCCCGATCGGTTTAGGAAAATTTCGGACAAGGGACGATAGGGGTACTTAGTTTTATTGGGGAAACTGACGCGTACTCTACTCCGGGCAGTTCCGAAGGATTCCCCCCCCCCCATCGTTTTAGGAAAAATTACGGACAAGGGACGATAGGGTTACTTAGTTCATTTGGGTTTAAATGACCGTACTCTACTCCGGGCAGTTTCGAAGTATCCCCTCCCCGATCGTTTTGGGGGAATATTTCGGACGAGGGACGGGGAAACTTTGGGGAAAAAAAAAATCCCCCCCGGGCGTTAGGAAATTTAGGCACATTGGGTAAAAAACTGACGCGTACTTACTCCGGGCAGTTCTGAAGTATCCCCCCCCCCGACGTTAAGGAATATTTCGGAAGAGGGACGAAAAGGGATTTAAATTTGTTCATTTTGGGAAAATGACGCCTACTCTACTTTCCCCGGGGAGTTTCGAAGTTTTCCCCCCCCCCGATCGTTTTAGGAAAAATTAAAGGCGAGGACGATAGGGATACTTAGTTTATTGGGGAAATGACGGTACTCTACTCCGGGCAATTTTCCCCAAGTTTCCCCCCCCCCGGTTCCCTTTAGGAATATTACGGGGAGGGCGATAGGGATATTAGTTCAAAAATTTTAAAAAATTTTAGGGACTCTAATCCGGGCAGTTCTCAAAATCCCCTCCCCGATCCCTTTAGGAAAAATTACGGGCAAAGGGGCGATAAAAAGGGGTACTTGGGCATTGGGAAAAATGACGCGTACCCCTTAAATAGGGGCAGTTCTCAAAGTATCCCCCCCCCGATCGTTGAGGAAATTTCGGGCGAGGGGCGATTTGGATACTTAGTTCATTGGAAATGACGCGTTTTCTACTCCGGGGGAGTTTCCCAAGTATCCCCTCCCCCCGTTTAGGAAAATTACGGAAAGAGGGGCGATAGGGTACTTTGTTCATTGGTAAACTGACGCGTATCTACTCCGGGGAGTTTTCGAAAATATCCCTCCCCGATCGTTGAGGAATTTACGGGCGAGGGACGATAGGGATACTTAGTTTATTTGGGAAAAGACGCGTACTCTACTCCGGGCGTTTTGAAGATCCCCCCCCCCGTGTTTAGGAAAAGGACGAAGGCGATGGAAAACTTATCATTGGAAAAACCAATTTCTCCGGGGGTTTTGAATATTCCCCCCGGGAGGAAAATTTTTAAAGGGGACGAAGGGGTACTATCGGTTTTAAACTTTGAGGTATTACTCCCCGGGACCAAGGATTGATTTTTTAGGAATATTACGGAGGGGAATTTTTTAAAAGTTAGGAAACGACGGACCTTTTTTCCCCAGTTCTTGGGGAATACCCCTCCCCCCCGTTGAGGTATCCGGGCGTGGGAATTTTTAGGAAAAGAGCGAATTTTCTGGGCAGTACGAAGATCCCCTCCCCGATTTTTGGGGAAAATTTCCAGGGGGGGGAATTACGGAAACGACGATATTTCTGGGAGTTTCGAGTATCTTCCGGGCGTTGAATATACCCCCCGACGTTGGGTTATTAGCAAGGAAAAATAGCTACTTATCGGGAAACTCGAAATATCCCCCCCGTTTTTGAAATATTCCGGGACGTTTGGAAAATTAGCGGGGAAAAGAGGGTACTTTTCATGGGAAATTTTCGGTACCCCTCCCGGGGTTTGAATATTCCAGGACGTAGGGATATTAGGCAGAATGACGGGACTTTCTGGGACTGAAGTCCCTCCCCCGTTGAGATATCCCCGAGGGCTTAGGGAAAATTAGTTTAGGAAAAAGAACGATTACTGCATTTGAAGACCCCTCCCGGCGTTGGGAATATTCCCCCCGGGGGGTTTGGGAAAATTGGCAGGGAAAAGAGGGTACTTATTCAAGGGTTTCGAAGTATCCCCTCCCCGACGTTTGAATATCCCCCAGGGGGGATAGGGAAAATTTGGCAGGGAAAAGAAGGGTACTTATTCGGGATTCTGAAGGACCCTCCCCCGGCGTTAGATATCGACAGGACATGGGTCGTTAAAAAACGGGCGGACCTAATCCGGCAGTTCTGAACTTCCCCTCCCCGCGTTAGGAATATCCAAGGACGTGGGAAAAGGAATTTTAAAAACGGATCTACCAGGGTTTGAGTACCATCCCCAGTTGAGGAATATCGGAAGGCGATAGGGATACTTGGGCATTGTAAAGAAGGTACCCCCCCCCGGCGTTTGAATATCCCTCCCCATCGGAGGGAAATTAGGGGCGGGCATTGGGAAACTAGTATTACGCGGTCTCTACTCCCCCCGTCTGAAGAACGGACGGGGGAATTTGGGGCAGGGCATGGGATAATTTCGCTGGTAAAAAACCTACTCTCCGGGCAGTCCGAAGTATCCCCTCCCCACGATGTTAGGAATAATTTCGGGAGGACGAAAGGGAAATAGGGAACTGAGCTTTACTCGGGGGGTCTCAATATCCCCCAGTCTGAGGATTTACGGACAAGGACGATAGGGATACTTAGTTTGTTGGGGAAAAATAAGCGTACTCTACTCCGTGGCAGGTCTCGAAGTATCCCCTCACACGATCTTGGATTTACGGAATTACGGACGAGGGACGATAGGGATACTTAGTTCATTGGTAAACTGGGCGGTACTCTACTCGGGCAGTTCGAAGTATCCCCGCCCGACGTGAGGAATATTACGGAGAGGTACGATAGGGATACTTAGTTCATTGGTAAACTGACGCGTACTCTACTCCGGGCAGTTCTCGAAGTATCCCTCCCACGTATGTGGGAAATACGGATTACGGACGAGGACGATAGATAGTTATCTCAAACTGGCGTAATCTATCCGGCAGTTCCCGAAGGTTCCTCCCCGATCTGAGGATATTACACCCGGGAGCAAGACCCTCCCACGTTAGATTACATGGTAAATGAACCAGTACTCTACTCCAGCAGTTTCGAAGTACCTCCCCGATCGTTGAGAATAAGAACGAGAGGACGATAGGATACTATAGTTCATAGATAAACTGACGCGTACTCTACTTCGCAGTCTCGAAGTTATCACCTACACGATCGTTTGAGGAATATTACGGACGAGGGAGTATAGGGATTACTATAGTCATGGTAAACTGACGCGTACTCTACTCCGGGCAGTTTGAAGATCCCCCTTCACGATCGTTGAGGAATATTACGGACGAGGGAGGATAGGGGTACTTAGTTCATTGCATCGCCAGTCGGCTGGTCTCATAATTCCACCATGATTTCAGAACATTGAACAGCTGAAAATATAATAAATAATAATTTTAAAATAAATTTTACAATCGTAGATAAAATATGGAAGCAAATTAATAAATGTTCAAACATAAAACATAGTTCTGTTATAATTCAATCTATACAAACTCAATCGATCTGAAGTTACGACTGTTTCACTGTATATCTACTGCACCATACCCTATATGCCGTGTATTTGTTAGTTAAACTCAAATGAAAAATATGAAAATACAAAGAAAATGATTTATGATAGATAAAACATGGAGATCAAGTCACAAAGATGTTACATGTTACATGAACATGAATCATGAACGAATGAAACACAGGTTTTCTCTAATTTAATATTTTTGGCTGACCACAAAGATTGAAAACATAAATTAATACTTCTTCGACTTTTAAATAAATAAATTCATATTTATAGTCTTGTATTTGGTGAAATTTAATGTAAAATTAACATACTAATTATTATCCAAGAATGTTTTAATTAGAGCGCAGCCCTCTTACGATTTTGTACCGCACCCAACACGAATGAAGTGAAACTCACATTAAAATTACTTTTTAAACACTAAAAAATTATTATTCTCGGAAAATTGTTCCAACTTTTAAAATTCAGATATCAACAAAGTGGCGAAAGGTTGCTTGTTTTCGCCGTTGGAATCAATATCTCCCACTCAGTCACTTTAGGTGTCAAGGTGATAGAGGAGTGCTTTGAAAACATAAATAATGATTGATTATAATATTAGACGATATTATTATAACGATATATTTCGTTGTTGTATAAGATATTTCTTTTGATTAGGTGATTATTTTTTTCATACACAATACATTTTATGTGCCATTAATAAAGTTTGATATACATCATAAGCATGCAGTTGGCCACTGAGTTTATAAGGTGACAATATTTTGAAAGTTACAAACCGGGACAGTTACTAAAGTGTAAGCATATGTACCCCACGGACCATTTCGGGGTCTGGGGCAGAGACAGAGGCGATTTGTTAAAAGATATATTTGCGTCAAATGCCCAGGAAATAACTTTTTGTGATGAAATTATGAATTGAATATGGTTGTAAGTAATGTGTTTACATTTTGAAGTCATAAAATCTTTATCTGGCGGTTAAAAAAAAAATACAAAAAAAATACAAAAAAATAGAAACATTCAGCAGATAATAATATATTGATGAGAGCATCATACTAATGAAGGCCTAATCAATAAGAATAAAGATAATTTGAAAATGCATTAAATTTGTATAATATGGATGGTTTAACTTCTAATACACTTTGTCTTTACAACGAAATAATAAGTGTAGGTATGTAATTAATAAAAAACGTAGTTCAGTTGTGTGATTGGTACATTTTGATTTTCCATTAGTATCTATAAACAAAACCAATGAAAATAATGTGTGAGAAAATTAGTGGTGTGCGAGTCCTGATTTTTAGTTCGAATCGAGTACGAGTACTTCATCTTATTTTTAAAATTTCACTATATACTGCTTGACTAAATTTATTATTTAACAATATGAACAATATTAATTTTATTTTATTGATGTTAGTCTAAATACGCTCCAAACGAGAAGACAGAATGACATCTAATTGATGTGAAAATGTACCCTCTCTCTAGACCATTTTAATGATCAAGCACAAAATAATGTTATTAGGGCTAGGCTATGACTTTCAGTATGTGATATTACATAAAAATGTTAAAAAAACATTTTTGTGTCAACATTATTATGTCATCGTTATTTGTATTATTTGTGCCCCAAAAAAGTTCAAAACTTCCAACATGAATAAAAATTTGTATCGAAAGACTCAGGTGTCAGGTTACTATTATGGGTAAATAATCAGTATTGGTAAGGTAGCGCCAAAAATATATAGGCATAACGATTATTACGTTTTCACGCGCGTGCGCGACCCGGCACCTCCACCAAAATCATTAATAATACTCGCACACCCCTAGTGAAAACAAATTATCTTTTTGGAAGTGGAAGAACTATTTCATTGTTTTTACTATAAGTATTTATCAGAGGAGTATATTTTTAAAAGTAAAACATTAGCCTTCCATGTACGGTAAAGTTAAGAAAATACCAGGACACTTTCTCCTCAAAATTGCAAACCGGTACAAATACGTCATTTTAAAGAGTATCTCGGGACACCGGTACAAGTGTTCTGAAAACGGTACTGTACCCGTCACCTTCGAAGTATTGACGCTGTGACTATAAATGATAATCTCATCTGTCCGAGCGATTAAAAATGTAATTGATGAAATCGATTTGTCACTTTTCGCTTGTCACAATAACCCGTTGTTCAAGAATCGTTTTGGGCTCGAACCGCATCAACAAGTCAGGTGCTGATGGGAAGGCGTCCCGTCTCGTTATAACTGCAACGAAGTTACGCCTTTGAGTGAGCTTCTGTCTCTAGCAGCGAGCGTACGTGACCTCGCTAGGTCACCGCGAACACTGTGACGTCACGCGCAGTCGTCGTGCCCTGGCCAATCAGTGGCGAACCACCCAGACTCGAAACCACCCTCCCCGACGTCGAAACAAGGATGTACTGGACACTACACTACAACACATCCACCTGCCTGCCATACAAGCAACAACACACAGCAACGTGCAAGCGCGCACTATAGCACAGTCTAATAACGTTTGACTAAGAACTGGGGATTTGTGATAGAGGTGTGAATTTTGGATTTAAATACTCAACACAATATTATAAGAAATTCGCCAAAAGGTGCCTTAAAAAGTCGTCTGGTTAAGGGGGTGGAAGGAGTAAAATAATAGCAGTTGACACATAAAAGTAAAATAAAAATTTGCAATCAATATTTATCTTAAGTTTAGAAATTAAGACATATTGAAGACAAATGTCTAAAATTTAATATAGAAAAATAACATTACCGTGACCATGTCAATTTGACCAGATTATTCTTTGACATTTATTCACAAATTCACTTACTATGATTTTACTATTTTTGTCAGACCTGTTGGTGGAGGTGCCGGGTCTTATAAGAAGCAGAATAATACTTGAAGCGATCTTAATTTCCGGTGATATAAACATTTCAAGTTTATCATATCTTTAATGCAAGTGATAATGGTGGTGATTAGGGAAAGGTATTGGGGTAAAACATTCACGAAAAATGGTTAAATTATTTTATTATTTTGTCATATTATTATCAAATTGTGTTTGCTTAACTCATCCCCCTCGTTTTCTTATTTATTTATATATTTTATTTTACGTCGTTTATTCTTTTCAGTAATAAAAACTGATTTACAAAGGAACAACTACAAGCTGCTGTTCATACTGATGAGAACACCCAATAGAATTAATAGCGTTAATAATCCAACTATAAGATATTTAACAATAAACAAAAATATACAACCAAAAATAAAAACAAATATTCTTGGTCTTAACAAACTATAAACACGAATACAAAAACAATGTAATGATTTTTTTTCTAAAAATAATCAAAATTAATTCTTTGGACACTCCCGTGAACTACATACATACTACTCCGGTCAAAAAGTTAATTTAGGATCCAGATTTAACACCCTTGAAATCCAAATTTCACTAATAAACCGCCAGTTCGGGGAACGAAGTGAGTATAGCGACGGCCTCGGCCAGTTCCAGAAAGGACTCGCGCGTATCAGATCTGTTGGTGGAGGTGCCGGGTCTCATAAGGAGCAGAATAATGGTTGCAACGTTCTCACTGCAATCAATCATGATAATATTCCCTCAGTACAGAAGACATCGTGCAATATTTCTAGATGTTGTTAAATAGTGCTTTACTTCCCATTTTCAAAATTTACAATTTATATATTTCAGGAGCAAAAAAGCAAAGCAAAAAAAGTTCAAGAACATGCTTCAATTTTTGTGATTGATGTAAGGAGTAACAACACACAACAATACGTTGCACACCTCTTAGTTCGAAACGGCTTTTAGTGATGACCGGTTTGCTGGGAACTCCAAATTATTGGAATATTAAATAATGTAAACACGGAACATAATTGCAGTTAAATTCAACATCAAGGGTCGGGAAATTAAGCAACGAGAGATTTAAATTGCGTAAAATCAATTTAAATTTAAAATAATGTTTAATATTGTACAAGAACTGAAGAAATTGTTTTGGCTTATTACGTAATCATTACACTATAAACTGCGCAATAAGTTACGTAAATCATCGAAGTTTTCCCAACATTTCACCTGAATAACGTACACGTCACACCTTTTAACCTAGTTACTCTGTATAAATATATGGTGATACCATACTGAGAGCCCATTTTATTTTAGGGTTATGTGTCGTTTGGTACTTGCACTAACATAACTCAAGTGTTAAATATTAATTACATCCTACTGTTTATGTCTTAAGTTTCTGTTTATGTTCTATTTATGTTGTTTTTCATAATTATATAGATGTGCATATGATGTATCAAGCAAAATAATAATTTGACACCTCTTATCGTAAGGCTTTTGTGCCCTAGCATGAGAAATCAATTATGGCATATTAAGACATTTAATGTAACACGTACATAATTGTGCAGTTAAATTAACTTCATCGAATTTAGCAACAGAGTATATGTTTATTATATGCGTAAAAAATCAATTTGTTATTTTTTTTTTTTTTTTTTTTTTATTAAATAATTTTGATTATATGTAAACAATGAATGAAATGTTTTTTAGTTACTAATCATTAAAACTAGTAAAGCTATTGGCGCTAAAGAAACAAAACGTAAATCTCGGTTTTCCCAACCATGTCAACCTAAAAACACGTCCATCTTTCCATAAAATATACTCTATAAAAATAAATTATACCAACTGATAGCACCATTATTTATGGCTTGTGGTCTTTTGGGACATTGCACTACTAACTCAGCAGCAAGAATCAGGATCCTACCTTAGCTCGTCTATGGAAGTTTGCTGTTTATATCTATTTAGGTTGCAGTTCTACATAATGGTGATATTCATGGTGCTCCGATAGTTTTGATATAACTTTTTTAGCAAATTGTATTTATGTTTTTAAACCTGACTCCAGAGTGTTGGATCTATCATGTTAGCCCTACATGAAGAAACTGCTAGGCACTTTGTATCACGTCAGAGGCTTGGTTTTTAATAACCTTACATTCGGAGACTTGTAACTTAATTTATTCAAGGGATTTAACGTCATTTTTCACAGTATGTATCACACACTGTTCTTTCTGATCGAATATATTTTCTTATTTGTTAGCTTTTTTGTGTCTTTCCATTATTGTTTAGTATTTAACTGTGTAGATTTCAATTAATTATATTGCACTTGTGGGATTCGAATAACGATCTAATAATACAGAAGAGAAGAAGAAGAAGAAGAAGAAGAAGAAGAAGAAGAAGAAGAAGAAGAAGAAGAAGAAGAAGACATCGTAACTCGATACATTTTCAGTTGGAATGCGATTAATTAGGAAAATTTAAAATTTCTTTAAATTTAGACAAACCAAATAAGATACAGACATTGATCGAGAGAACAACCTTTTCTGGATTCATATTTTCATAACGCAAATAGTTAATGCTCTAAAGTATAATTAATAATTGTTTATATTCATAATACATTTGTTCGACTAATTTAGCAACTGAGCAAAGTTGCATATCAATAACATATTTTTTGTCAGACTGAAAGGGTAAAGATTTCCGAAAGGTCGAACTTGTAAGTTGTGTAATACAACAATTCAAAATTAATTTGTATAATATATTTTTAGTTTATTTTTTATTATATTGCCAGGGGTAATTTTCGATTCACTAGTATCCCTAGTATACCCATATAAATCTAAAAGCTGCAACGAACTTCTGGCTATTAATATCAATATTTGGCATATACATGTTTCTCGATTTGTGCATAGCCAAAAAAGCACCCCATTAATTTCATAACGTTACAAGACTTCGAAAGTGTGGGTGACAGTTTCCTAGTTCCCTCGGAAGTTCTTGCCGGGGCAGAGGTGGTGCCGCGGAGGTGGGGGTGGGGGGCAGAACAAACTCCGGAACAATTGAATAACGGAGAGACATGGCCAAGATTTACAACTGCCGGACAATTAATTCTCCGTCCAGCTCGAAGATCTATCGCGATCCCGTCGAAGCCTCCGGTAATACCAGTGCATCTTTCTCCTATCCTATCTCAGTTGACAAATCGTGTGTGGGGTCGTGGGATCGGTGGCCCCTGGGTGCCCCATTCATCACCTCGCGATATGCCCCGGCAACACGGCTGGGCAGCGGTCCTAACTGCCGTAATGCACTCACTTTTCAACTACAACTAGATGAATCTTATAAACGTTAAGTGATTGCAACCTCAAGTTTACATCTCCGAAAAAAATATTAAATATAGGTAAACAAGATTATTAAAGTCCAAAATAACATATTTTTGAGAAACCCGTTTTATTATCGCATCTTTTAGTTGAGACATACACCCATATTTACTAGTCCAATGTGAAGTATACGTGGTACAAAATAGTTATACATGGTGGTAGGCCCTTCATTTTGATACATAATGGAGATGATTTTTTGCTTAACGTCTATATTAATGCACTAAGTCGATTCGAGACGATAAGTCGTGAAAGATGACGATGGACGATTACAAAAATCTCATGCCTTATACGGTATTCGAACCCACGTCCTCGTAGATCCACACGCTTCGTCTGCGCCCTATTTGTATATGTGCCACCGCGCACGACATCTTGTTTCATATTTGGTCATTTATTTAGGACTAAGTTATGACTATTTGTTAAACCCTTATCGTCAATATCGTGTGTTTACGTTCTTTATTCTGGGCATACAGGTGGAAGAACACAAGGTACTTAGCGTAACTAAAAACAGTATTCAATGAGGGTTGCAAAAAAATTCTAAGAAATATTAAAGAAATTGACGTCCGAATAGTATACTGTTTGGCGTTTGCTAAAATCTAAGTACCGTATGTGTTGTTTGTGATTTAAGTATCTCTCGCAATGAGTTTTTAAAAATATTCTGCAAGGCAGTCTTTCTCATTAACAATAATCTACAAAATCTTGATATTTCGAAACAAACTTGAACGCATTGAAAAGTCGTTTTGTCTTGCTATGCACAATTTCTCCGTGTCACGCAACTCATCACGTGACTGTGAGAAATTGACCAATTGTCCTTATATAAAGAGAGTCATACCCAAGATATTGTCTCTTTCGTTCTGACGGTCCTACCGTTAGCATTATCTCCCCGAACATCGTGTTCTTGTAATTCTTTTCTATTGCCTCATTCGAGTTGTTTAATGTTATCTCTATTGCCTAACATCTACACAACCGTTTATTCCAATAGAGGTATTGCACGTACATAAGAATCAAGCGAAGAATGTCTAAACATAAACAAACATACCCATCGTTGATTTCCCGGGTATTGTTGTCTGCTCGCTAACCTACTTGTTTGGACGCGCAGTTGCATAACGGAGGCAAGAAATGCTGATGCCCACTCATCACTCAGATGGAACAATGGACCAGATCAGCTGACGAGTGAAAATTTGTTGGCAAATGTGACGTCTTCAGAAAATCTTGGACATTGTGGATCAGTGTTTTGAAATACACTAGCAACTAGTTACCAAATCGGTGTTAATTTCGTAAAATTACGAAATGAGTTATGATATGAGTACGAGGCCTAAAAGAGTATTATGACACTTTTCAGCCCAGTCCAGTTACATGATGTAGTTCAGTGAGTGGTGTAATTACCATTTGCCAGGTACTTATTGAGGCTATTTACGGGTCCATCGAGAAGCTTTGAAACAATATCGTAGAAAATTTTAACAAAATATATCCTTCGTGAGAATACAATCATATCATACATTATTTTTTAAACATAGTAATTTCCTCCACATTCATTATTTATGGTGAAAAAATAAGGAATTTAAATTTGTTCTTAAGACCTCAACACGGCTAACAATAAAAATATTGCACTATCTCGTGGTATAAAAATGCGGTATAATATTGATTGGTGAATTCCTACGCACTAATACAATTCTGTAACAGGATTTTAGCGTAAAACTATAAAAAAATTAAGGTATAGACAAAATTAATATCGTTTTACTTTGTTTTATTTCTGCACATAATTTAATCATTAAGCCGGATTGTTTAAATAATTCTCAGGAAACCAAATTTGACCCTTACTTATAGATGGGGTGAGGATTCTCTCAAGGGAATGTGAACCTTGAAGACATCCATTACAGCATTCCTAGTTGCTATAGGTGGATTGTGGAAAACTTCCGTGCTATGTTGGTAAACTTATCTACCACTTCGTGGTTCCAATTAAAAGTAATTGAACGCAATTGATTTTCCATAAATACTCTTCATTATTATATGTGCGCAATACTACAAAAACACGGCAACCATATCCTGTGACTACAGGCTTTGTTGTTTTTGGTGAATGAATCTTCCCGTTCACAATAAAACAAGTGCATAAAACATATTATTTTCCTTGCATTGCATCCTTATAGTAAGCGGGCCAAGCAATAGTTCGAATCAAAACTGATTTGAATAAATTGTGACAAAGTAATATATATCTTACTCTAGTTCAATATAAGTAAATATTTATGCTTTTTTCATTTTCCTCAGTCAAACAGTGACAAATATGGCGTCATTTTTGGTTATTCCCTCTCAAGTATTCTCACACCCCTTACCACTTTATTCATATGATTGATAATTACATTGGTATTCGTTTGTTTCTTTGTCAACAACAACAACCGTGGTTGATACGCTCTAGTTGCTCATTCGTAGATAAAATATAGTATCAGGGGGAAGTTTTTCACTCCTCAGATAAATAGTAAAAATAGATTTAAATCAATAAAAATATGCCCAAATTCCTTTTTTATTACTCTAATACAAATTTGCTTTTAACGGCGGAAATCATTGAATACACCGGTACCTTCAGACATAAGAATTGGCCAGGAGGACGTTACAAATCTAAACTTCGTATAGTGGTGAGCCATGTCTACCAGAGAGTCCACCCACCCTATCAAATGTAAAGGAATCTAGGGTGGTTTAGAGTGTACTTACTTCCCTTGCCAACCCCGTATAATGTGTAGCAGGCAACACCTACTCCGATGTAATGAGCACCAATCTAGCTGGTATTATTCGATTCCCCTGTTAACGAGGCGTGAACGGCGTCGTGACAGTTGACAAGCGCCACGACGCCTTGTCACGGACTGACGCAGCACAAAACCCACTAAATCATATCACATGCACAAGAGCGTCGCCGTCACGGTAGGCTGGCTATTCACTCATCGTCTTGATTGGCGACGAACTGTGCTGTGGGACACGCCGTCTCCTCTGTCTCGTCGTCTGCAATCTGCATGGAGATAACTGGGACAGGCCTCACAGAGTTATAACTTGGAATCAAAGTCGCTGTATCACTATTAACTCATATTCTGTATTATTCCTGGTTGGAAGGTCAGTGAGATGGTCTATGCGATACCATGGCGGTTCTGATTCATTGATTGCGGTGATGGTGATTGGGAATGTAGGGTGTAATAATGCAGAAATAATTTTAAATTTACAGTGGGTTTGATGTGTGAGGAGTGGGGTGCAATAATGCACATATAAATCATTTTGTAGTAATATCCCCTTCTACGTTACAATTTAAGTCGTATGTACTTTTAGTTATTTTCAAACAAAAGAATATGTCACCCGTTAGAGTTTTGGTGGAGGTGCCGGGTCAAGACAACGCTTAAATAAATCAAATAAATAAATCCGTATTTAGAGTCTACCCACTCAGTCACATAACTGATTTTCAGTGGGGACAATAAACCAAAGAGACCAAGCCAACCCTGAAGGTCCCGACGCAATCGACGAGTGAGCGATAACCAACCAAAGATCGATATTTTTTAATAGGAAATATAGCAATCAGTGGTATGGAAAGTGCAAACACCCGCAGATCAACGCCAGAATCAACAAGTACGAATCAGAACAACTTTAAATTTATTATGTGCCTCGTTGCTAGGACGGCTCCAAAGTCACCGTTTACAAATTCCTAGGACAAGAACTAACTTCTGGCTTTAGCGGGAATCGAACCTTGGACCTTCTGCATTGGAAGCAGGGGTAGGCTGACCACAAGACCAAAGAGGCACACATAAGACCAACGAGCCACACTAAAATTAATATTTAAATCTTGAATTAATTAAATTAATTAATTAAAGCTTAATCATTAATAACAGTGGTGCCGAGCAAAACTATTTTCATATTTTCTGTAAAGGTTACCTACCGGAAACCCCCCGTCGTGTTCAGTTTTCATAGTGAGACCTGACATTCGTACAGGCGAACAAAGAAGTGATTTCAATTGGAGCTTCGCTACCTATAATTAAATACATTATTAATTTTTTTTTAATCATTCACAGCACAGTGGCCATAGCAGTATGGTTAGTGTAAAAAATTCCATTAACAACTATTATTGTATAGTCCAGATTGAAATTAACAGGTTCCAAAGTCTTGTGGTCAGTATTTCGGATACACAAATGTTAAACAGCTGATCTTAGGACAATCATTGCCACATAAATTTTAATAATGAAATCATCTTATGAAATGGAAACAACACACGTGTGATCGGCCACATCCGTGCCAGGTGTAAAACTGATCTCAGCTTTGAGCTACATCGTCCACATCCGTGCCAGGTGTAAAACTGATCTCAGCTTTGAGCTACATCGTCCACATCCGTGCCAGGTGTAAAACTGATCTCAGCTTTGAGCTACATCGCCACATCCGTGCCAGGTGTAAAACTGATCTCAGCTTTGAGCTTAGACTCGCGCTTTATAATATCTAAACATCCGCTCATTGCTCTTCTCTATCTGTCGGACTATATGAACAGTTCGGTTACCTTTCTCGATGCCTGGTAGACATCGTCCATTTAGTTATTTGTGTGAAATGGTTGCTTTTTGTGAGTATATTTAATCTTACCGAGCTTTCGTGTATTTCGTCTCAGCTACCTCAGACATTTCCTTTTATGACATCACTTTGGTTGACTATACCATGACTATACTTCCAAGTTATTCCCTGATTATTATATTGTTTTACGAGCGCTCCGCCTTTAGTGCATGTTACATTATTAAGGCTACTTGGAAAATGACTTTTATAGTCGTTTTCGAAGGACGAGCATATTTGATGCATTGAGTTATAGTTTCACGTTTGATATTTCGTATCGATTTTATATGGTCAACTTAGAATTATATTTTGTAAATAGAATATTGTTATTTGTTAACTAATTAATAATTAGTACCCCAAACATTTATATTACGAATCTATGTAAATGTTTGGTTTTACAAATTCTTTACATTCGCTTAGGAACGTAATCATACACCCTATAAAACCCATAGACTATTATATACAGATTTTTCGTGACACGCGTATATTGCGGATAGGACAATAATTGTGAACGAATGTCAGAGGACTTTTTAAGAGGACTCAATCCCTTGCATTCGCATTAACGACTGAAGAAAACCTCCTAAAAAACCTTCTGTCAGGATTGCCGGTCTCGGCGGGATTTGAACTCGGGACCTCCCGAATAAGATATTAACTATTACAAATGTGCGATTTCCTTGGGACATAGCCTATCACTTTTGAAAAGAAGTCGTATAATAACGATTTTAGGGAAATAATGTTCAGATTGTCGAAAAAATTTAAAGTACATCTGATGTGACAAATGTAATAAACATTGATAGTAACAGTACACTCGGACATTGCTTCACAATTTTCATTTCTCCAAAATATTTGCATCATTGCATTCTGGGTAGATTTGTACGAGAAAAAATGTATTTTTTAGTCAAATTCCAGCAACATAAGTCCGAGTATCGACCTAATGAAGCATTATAAAGATTGTTGTTGTCAAAATCTAATATTGTAATGTTATTTTCAGTTAGTCAGCAATATAATGCGATCAAGAATGAACAGGCGAAAACTGCGACTGAAGACGGCGTGTTTCTAAGAAAAAGTGTATTTCTCATACAGATATGTCATTCTGTCTTGTAGTGCGTCAACAAAATAAAACAGAGAATGTGCGAGACTGATGTTGATTCATGATGCTAACCATACAGAGCTTTGTTTTAATGTGTCATTCGTAACATGATTGATAGTACAGAAACACATGGTGAAATATAAATGATTTCTTCTTTATCAATGTTGTGACTGTCGGAACCAAAATAACAAAAAACATTAAGACAAATGATATAATAAACATAAAAGAAATCTCTATCCTCTCCCCACCCCCCTGAAAATTAAAACGCTACACTGGAAGCCATTATATAATTGTTCGGGCTGTTCCATCGTGGTGGGTACTAAGGAAACGCCAAAGTCGTTGTTAGACGAGTGAGAGAGCCATGTGTTGAGTACCCGGGAACATTTGCATTTAAGTTAGATAATTATATTGTGGTATATAATAGGGTTTTTAAGTTTAGTTGGTACAAGAGCACGTCAACTGTAAGGCCATATAATTCGCCACTCTAACCAATGATAGGCTAGGGAGGCCTAAGGTAGGGGGAAGAAAAGTAATGTTAGCGGGTACTCAACACATGGCTCACTCACTCGTCTTACAACGACTTTGGCGTTTCCCTAGTATAATCTTTACACAAACATTTGTGATCACAAACCCTTGTTGACCAGATAGGCTACACCCCAGGTTAAATGGAACGGCCGGTGTATGACCCTTAGAACAGGTACTTCCTCCAGCGTCAATGTATGAAAAATTAAACACGATTCCGTCTGGGCCCAAGGTAGAATTGGCCCAGAGCATGGCTCTGCTAATCGTAAAAGGCGACTCAAGAGAAAAAGTCCACCTCGCAAACATCAGCTAATAAGAGGGAAGTATAATATTATACTCCCCAAAACTAGATGCGAGCTCTGGCAATCGTCGTCGGGGACACCTCCCCCTTCCCTTGACGACCTTCCCGACGACGGTGACAATGACACAACGAACGATGACAAAGACAATGACGACCAGGAAGTGAAAAATCCCCCTTCCTCCCCTTACCTATGGCTGGTTCTGACCAGCATGGGCCCCTTCTTCCCATCCCCTAGGCTAGAGTGGTGCATTACGACCCAACGGTTGACGCGTCCTTTATCCAAATTTAAAAAAAAGATTTAGGCCTAGGCGAACAGAAAAAGTGGTTTGTAGTTTTTTGGTTTCAGGGTGCGTCAACCGTTTATGTCGTCGTTGTCGCCGTCTTTGTAATGAAAAAAGGCTAGTACCATACGTCTCAATTTAGTTTTAATTTGCGACAACTGCTAGGTCAAAAAGCGCCACTCTTGCCTAGAGGATATAGGGAGGAAATCCCATGCTGGTGCTGGTCAGAAATAGCCACGGGTAAAGGTGAAAGAAAAGGGAGGGTTTTCGCGTCGTGGTCGTCATCGTCTTTGTCATCGTTCGTTTTGTCCTGGTCGTCGTCGCTGGGAATGTCGTCAGAGAATATGGGGGGTTCCCGTCGATGACTGCCAGAGCTCGCATTCTAGTTTCGGGAAGTAATATACTTCCCTACTTACCAGCTGATGTTTGCGAGATAAAATACGTCTCTTTCCTCACCTTTAACGATTAGTATACAGAGCCATACTCTTATATAAAGGTTCTAATATGCACAGCTTAGGCAAACGGAAGCGTACTCCTAGACTTCGTAGCATAGGTTAGAATAAAGTAGGCTAGTTTATGAATTAAATTATATACGTCATATTACTTTAAGATTGACATTATTGCACTGTGTCTTGTAGATCATCACCAGCCCAAACGAAGTGTATAATAGTATCCTTGATTCACAGAATGACAGAAGCCATGCATGACAAAAACAAAATAATAAACATCGACTTGGTTCATCTAGTATCTATGATCTGATCGTAAACTTTTACAGGCTGTGTTCTATTTTACTAATGGGTATTTTAAACATTTGCAATCTAAGTTCAAATTTTTCAAATTTTTATTTCTTGTGTGCTTAAATCGCAACGGATATTGCTCATTTTGTTAGCAGTTCTAAGTTACCTGGTCACGGATGTCTGTTTAAAATTTCAGCTCAATCTATTTGGCCGTTCGGCCATGACAAAAACAAAATAATAAACATCGACTTGGTTCATCTTGTATCTATGATCTGATCGTAAACTTTTACAGGCTGTGTTCTATTTTACTAATGGGTATTTTAAACATTTGCAATCTAAGTTCAAATTTTTCAAATTTTTATTTCTTGTGGCTTAAATCGCAACGGATATTGCTCATTTTGTTAGCAGTTCTAAGTTACCTGGTCACGGATGTCTGTTTAAAATTTCAGCTCAATCTATTTGGCCGTTCGGCCGTATGAGCCCGGACAAACAGACAGACAGACAGACATTTAACATACAGACAATGGTCACGGCCAAGGCCCGATCGAGTAGCGTTATAAAATCCTCATTCGCTTCGCTCACTCGTCTAATTAATATTTGTATGACTACGTTTGAAAACACTATGTTGCTTTCTTGATCAGGACTTAACAGAACAGCCCGAACAATTAAAAAGTGTCATCAACGGGTCGTGAGACAAAAGTGTTTTACATTTTACTACACCTGAAGGTTTCGTTGTTTTTACCACATGTTGGTCTAAACGAGGCTATATCAGTGTTTCAGGAATTCTATTTTGTAGTTATTAAAAATACATTTCGAAAACTGTTTTAACAGTAGAATTTCTAGTTTTCTTAGGGCATATGAAATAAATAAATACATATTAAAGCAATTTTAACTCAAAGTTAAATATTCTATTGCCCAAACATTATTTTTTTCTTGCATCATCGATAGCAGACTACACTTAAATGACCGGTGAAAAAATTATATTGAATAACTGTTACTGTTACGAATGTTTTGTTATTTTAATCCTGAAATTTGCGAAAATTAGCACTTTGAAGAATTTCTTAAATCGGATTAAACCTGCTTAGATACTAGAGCATCGTACAAATCTAATATTGTCGGTGGGACCTATAGCTAAAAAATTAGCAAGTTTGACAATTTTTTTCGAATCATGGAGGACCAAATAATTTTTCTGCTACTCTGTAAATTCATAACTACTATTGTTGGCCTGAATAAAATGTATGTTTAGAGTTTATCAGGTGAATACCTCTTTAATAATAGAACATTCGGCCTAATGATGAATATTTAAAACTGAGGAGACGATTTCAATCAATTAGTTGAGTATGGACATGGGGGACGGCCGAGTGCCGACTGTATACGTACTAAACACGCGTGCGGCAGATCGTGATGGCTGCCATGCACGGGCCTTGTGTGTTTTGCACCAGAGAACGCTGCTCTTGCATATTGTTATATTCTATCCCTTTGATTATAATTTCTTTGATAGTCGAGAGCACAGGTCGGCCGGCTCGAGAAGAGCTAGAGATAGGGACGCGACAACAACAGGTTGCCTAGGAAGCGGGGGCGTGCCTTGAAAAACAAGCTGCGACACAATGCTAGATTGAAACGAAAAATATGTAATACGGACTGCTTCAAATGCAGAAAGTCCAGGGCTCGAATCTCATTATAGGCAGATTTTAAACTTCTGATTTAGACTTACGCCCATTAATTATTGGCTTAGGAATGTGTAAACGGTGACTTTGTTGCATAGCAACGAGCCACAATACATTCTAAGGTTGTTACGAATTAACCCAGCCAGCGGTTTAGCCGAGGTCGTTTAACCGGTTTCAACTCGGAACACCGAAATTAAGCAGAATTGGGCGTAGTCAGGGGTTGAGTGGGTGACCGCTCTATCCTTAAACTCACATATACCGCTGGTTAGAGCTGATGGAGGGTTCGAGAGCTAGTGTAATGGCTTCGTTCACCTCGACGTCTGCTCGGCAGTCTGGGTTAGTGGAGGAACGTATATGACTGTCAAGGTTACACCGTCCTTTCGGATGGGACATAAAGCCGTTAGTCCCTTTGGTACTTTTCGAAAGAAGTAGGCTACGTCCCGGTACCGGGTTTCCCCTCTCCCCTTCTGTTGATACTTCATCCTCATCTATCACCACTCATCGTCTCGAATAGCCATCCAATCGATCAATCAATCAAAAAGAGTAAAAGCAGTGGTCGAATAGGATAGCCTTGAGTGGGTAATGTTATTTGATAAATTCAAAACGATCTGTGTGGATTATGCCTAGCAGAATGTGTTGTCATCTAAATACAGTGCGCAACTGGCAGTTACATTGCTTTTACACCGTATCCTACATTGGTACGCTATCGTCGCTATACTGCATTTTGCAGTTAATAATTAGGTACTATGGACTCATGTACGTGGACTTAAGTTTTCAATATATGTGCGTGTAAAGAAAATTAACTTAAAACTTTTGGAATATTGTTTGCAGGTTCTTAAAGAAAGAATAGTGTACCCCCCTTTACTTTTGTCATTGCACGTTTTCATTCTGTTGTAACATTGTCAAATTATTATGAATATATGCTTTACTTCATACTGAATGAAGAAGGAAAATTTGTGATGATTTTATTTATACACATATCAATTAATATTGTTTTAGATCGAATAGAAAATAAATTCCAAGTATGTACATATGAAAACATATTTTTGGATGAGCGAAGCGAAGACTTCAATTTCACTGACCCCCCAAAAAATTTAGCTCCGGTGTTTTTTTTCTTCTTTTTTTCTGTCTGTTTGTTCGCACTCTACCGGGCAAACAGCATGTTGCGATCTTGATGAAAATTGGAGGGGACCTTCGAAATCTCTAAACTTAGACTTGCCTCGTTTGTAGGTACAATTGAAGAAATATTTCTCGTGAATATCGTACTTTTCCGATTTTTTCCCCGATTTTTAGTGCGATATTTTAGTGACATTTGGGCCGATTCTGACCAAACGGGTGGGGTTACAACGTTCATATTTTACATGTACATTACAGTTATCGTGATGTAGTACCTTTTGAAAGAAAAAGTTGAAAAAGTTAGCCAGAATTCATAGAAATAAAGGTTTTCAGATGAGTTTTTTGAGGTGTAAAACAATAATTAACAAGTGACTATAGAAACTTGACAACAATCACCTACAATGCGTTCATAAATAATCCTGTCAAATAAGATCGTATATTGACGTTTGGAGGAAAAAATTGCGATGTTGCTGAATTTTTGCAGAGACCTTCCTTATATAATACTTATCAACATACTAAAACTCCCTACAATCGGACTGGAGCTTCGGCCGCCATATTGGAAAATGGCGGCCCAAAGGTGTTTGTTATCGAATATCTCCAAATTGGTTTGAGATAGACAAAATATCTCAATGACAAAAATATTCCCTATTTAATTCCCTACAAAACCGGTGTCTTCTATAGTTTTGGTAGGGGCAAAGGTTACGTCACAAAATCGTGGTTTATGTGTTGCTCATTGGAGTACCAGCTTATTTCCAAATTTGCACGCCCAGCATCAAACAATGCCCGGTAAATCCGTAATAAATCGATTTAAATACAAAAGGACTTTTGTACGGGGTTCGTGAAAGCTTTCATTAGTATTTAAAAAAATCAGGTGTGCGAAATCGAATTTTAAATTTACCCGAAATTTGGGTTTTTCCATTGTTGGCATTTCCTCAAAAATGCCATTTTTGACCGTCCATTATTAAGCACTAAAAAGCATTGGAGGAAAAATTCTTCCTACGCACATTGAAATGACTCAAATAATGATCCGATTACAACCAAAGTTTAAATCCAATATGGCTGCTAATTCCTAATATCCACAACATCAAAGTGAATTGTGTAACAAAAAGAGTGTAAAAACAGCACGAAAACAGTATTCATATTGTGAATATTAGGAATTAGCAGTCATATTGGATTTAAACTTTGGTTGTAATCGGATCATTATTCAAGTCATTTCAATGTGCGTAGAAAGAATTTTTCCCCCAATGCTATTTAGTGCTTAATAATGGACAGTCAAAAAGGGCATTTTTGAGGAAATGCCAACAATGGTAAAACCCAAATTCCGGGTAAATGCAAAATTCGATTTCGCAGACCGGATTTTTTAAAATACTAATGGAAGCTTTCATCAACCCCGCACAAAAGTCCTTTTGTATTTAAATCGATTTATTACGGATTTACCGGGCATTGTTTGATGCTGGGCGTAAAAATTTGGAAATAAGCTGGTACTCCAATAAGCAACATATAAACCATGATTTTGTGACGTAACCGTTGCCCCTGCCAAAACTATGGAAGACACCTGTTTTGTAGGGAATTAAATGGGGAATATTTTTGCTATTGAAATATTTTGTCTATCTCAAACAAATTTGGAGATATTCGATAACAAACACTTTTTGGCCGCCATTGTCCAATATGGCGGCCGAAGCTCCAGTCCGATTGTAGGGGAGTTTTAGTATGATGATAAGTATCCTTTAAGGAAGGTCTCTGCAAAAATTCAGCGACATCGCAATTTTTTCCTCCAAAAATTCTTATTTGACAGGATTATAAAGCAATCTTCGGGACTACAGATATTTGATATTCTAATTACCATAGCAATTAGAACTTCTTTATAAAAATCATCCTGATTTAACAAAAATGGTTTTGCAATGGAACTTGAAGAAGTAAGAGATCCCACGCATAATAAAAACTAAAAAAAACTCATCCATCAACGCGACTAAAAAAGCGTTCGCGAAGCGGCCTAGCTTAGAGCGATTCGTATTAAAATATATATCTATACAATATTTCAACCTAATAAGATTAAGGTGTAGTTTATGTCGTGCCATTGACGCCGTTTGACGGCATGGTTTTGGTGTGGAAACGAAGGTGCCCTACACCATATCCTATATACCTACTCTACATAGCTATGATCAGTAGTAAAATAATAAAGTATTTTGAATAGTAGTAAAACGCCAAAGTCGTTGATGGACGGACGATCGAGAATAAACATAAACAGAATAAACATAATTCCTACAAAAAGTTGTAGTAAAAATATAAATCAAACGTTTTCCCCAGTATTTTTGTTGTTGTTAGATGTGCTTTGACGACGTATTTTTTTGTCAATGTCGATAGTAGCTTTCTATAGCCTGGGGTTTAGAGTATTAAAAATATCCAATTTTATTATTACGTGTGAAGTATTGGTTTTAACATTCTCGCACAAATTTACTGAATCTCATCTTTCTAGGACATGGCATGAATTTATAATTGGTTACCCTAAGACATAGAGGTCACAGTTTCTAAAAGACTAAATATGATTTCATATAGATACACTTATATATAAAAAATAATGTCAACACTTTGACATATTTTTTAAAAAATATAACACAAAATTAACTATTATCTTAAACGGCATTATTTAAAAAAATAACATTACCCACCATCATAGATACACAAATTGCACACTATCGAACTATGGGTATCTATACAATCTCTTACAATTGATCGAAGTTACAATCCATCAATAACTTACGCGTAGTAGTATAATCCAAAAAATATTGAATGTTAAAGCGTATTACTGTATTACCATCACAATATTATTGTTGTTTGATGCATATCATTGCTTATGTAGACCAAATTATAATCCATTATGATGACACTTGAAAATAATTGTACTCTTAGTATTACTAATATAATCGTTTGCTGATGTGCATTGCACACACATGCCATGTATGGGTTATTTACTCTTGTATTGTACTAAGAATAGATTCAAGACCATGAATCATTCACGGGGTGTAGACTAAGTTCGAATTAATATTATTTGCAAAAAACAGAATTATTATCAATTTTTCGGATATAAACAAAATAGCTTGAGAATTCGATACTATCTGTAGAATAGCAGGTAAGTGCAATTTTCTCAAATTGACTTCCAAGGTAAAAAATCTCTATAAATTGGGTAAATTTAAGAAAAAATGGAAACAATTGGTCTACTTAAAAATATATTAATGTGTTAATGTTTACATATTTATTATTAAACGCACACATACCAAATTTTTAACAAGTATATCACGTTGTATGAAGGTAACAATGCCGGACATGTAACTTAGGCATTACGGCGCCTATTAAAATAAAAATATCGGGTTCATGACCGGAGAAGAAAATAGTGAAATTTTTTGGTCATTTTCGAGCTGGGTTCCATTGGCATAGTTAACATAGTTTTTCTAGTGAAAACGTTTTCCGAGTGTGCGTATGCTAACGATCATTTCATTAGTATATTTAGTAACAATAAACTAACTTCACGTGCTTCGTTGCGAAAAGACAAATGCGCAGTAGACCTACATAGTGAAAGTTCAACAGAAAAGTGATCAGGCTTTCAGATTATTTAACGTGCCATTCAAATATCGTTCAACTCACTTGTCTTATAATAAAAGTACTGTAATAATATATTGATCTTTTCACATAGATTGATGAATTTAGAATATACCTTATATTCGTGTATCGATCAAACCTTGGGTACATAGCATTGTAAAAGTAGTTTTCAATGCAAACTATTACCGTGCATATTATACCTTGTGTACCCTTTTAAAAAATAGTAAAGTTATGTAGAGAAAAGTAATAATTTATGAACAAAATGTTCATCTTTATTTTCCAGTGCACCACTTCTCCCCGTATGTTTGATTATTCTTGTGCGTGCGTGCGTGCGTGCGTGCGAAGATGTCCGGTAGCAACACGGATGCTGAGGTCAGCAAGATCATCCTATGGCCGACTGACTGCAAGTTGAGACCGCCAAGGAAAGGAAATGCATCAGCACATGCACAGGTTGATGGCCGCTATCACTGAAAATGCATATGATAGCATTAACAAGCCAAGAATAACATCATCCGTTTTTGTCGACCTGTACTGATTTTTACTTATAAAACTTAGATTTCGATTGCGTTCGAAAATATTATTTCCTGTATAATAATATACTTCAATAATGTGATTCTTAAATTAATGGATATAATTATGAACGGCAAGAAGGACGTACCGTTGTAACTGATTATACTTACGTCATTTGCAGACGTTGCATCATTTGAATGGAATTCAACAAAATACATACATATTTTAATCAAACATACTGTGTGTGACCGTTAAAGTGTGGTGTAAAAATGAGCACATCATTTTACGAAACTCAATTTCCTGTCAATAATTGGATTATGCTGGATTTTCTTACCTGAGTTTGACAAAAATGTACAAAAGTACCATAAAAATGCTTCAAAAGAATATACTTCATAAAAAGTGATAAAAATACATTTACAGTCAAGTTCATTTCTTCTCAACAATCCATAAAAATATATTTTAATTTATTTGTTTATTTAACGTCTATCCTATTCTGTGGTAAAAACTGATTTCCGAAGGACAGGAATATTCCATTAGAATAACGAAGAATGACGTAACGTGTGATTCGTGACGTGTGCCGTGTGCCGTGTGCCGTGTGACGTGTGACGTGTTCCGTGTTCCATGTTCCGTGTTCCGTGTTCCGTGTTCCGTGTTCCGTGTGACGTGTGACGTGTTCCGTGTTCCGTGTTCCGTGTGACGTGTGACGTGTGACGTGTGACGTGTGACGTGCCTCACAGCGACGGGTTGTCCGTGTTCTAACAACCTCATAACTTAGCTCGGCCTGTCATGCATGTGTTGAGGGTGTATGATTGTTTCAGCAGTAGGACGTGTGACGTGTGACGTGTGACGTGCCTCACAGCGACGGGTTGTCCGTGTTCTAACAACCTCATAACTTAGCTCGGCCTGTCATGCATGTGGTTGAGGGTGTATGATTGTTTCAGCAGTAGGACGTGTGACGTGTGACGTGTGACGTGTGACGTGTGACGTGTGACGTGTGACGTGTGACGTGTGACGTGTGACGTGCCCCACAGCGACGGGTTGTCCGTGTTCTAACAACCTCATAACTTAGCTCGGCCTGTCATGCATGTAGTTGAGGGTGTATGATTGTTTCGTCCGTGTTCTAACAACCTCATAACTTAGCTCGGCCTGTCATGCATGTAGTTGAGGGTGTATGATTGTTTCAAGCAGTAGGACTTTTTGGGGACGTGTGACTTTTGTGACGTGGGACGGGGGGACGAAATGCCGGCCCCACAGGGGGGACGGGTTTTTCCGGTTCTAAAAAAAACCCTCATAACTTAGTGGGCCTGTCAGCATGTGGGTTGGGGTTTTGATTGTTTCGGGCAGTGGGGGACGGGGGGACGTGGTAACGTGTGACGGGTGACGTGTGACGGCCTCACAGCGACGGGGTTGTCCGTGTTTAAAAAAACCTCAAACTTGGGCCTCGGCCTTTCAGGCATGTATTTTGGGGTGTATGATTTTTTTCAGCATAGGACTTTTGTAAAACTGTACGTGGAGTTTTTGACGTGGACTTAAAGTTTTTACGTGTGGGCTTTGGGGGAGTGGACGTTTTGGACGTGTGCCTCCCTACAGCGAGGGGTTTTGCCCCCTTTGTTTAAAAAAACCCCTAATAACTTAGCTGGGGCCTGCCATGCTTTGGGGTTTGGGGTGTATAAATTGTTTCAGCAGTAGGAGTGGGGGGACGTGGGGGACTTTGGGGGACGGGGGACGTGTGACGGTTTTTTTTAAAGGCCTAACAGGGGAGGGGTTTGTCCGGGTTTCTAAAACTTCAAAACCCCTTTTAGCTCGGCCGGGTCTTTGCATGTGGGGAAAGGGTGTATGATTGTTTTCAGCAGTAGGGGGTGGGGGACGTGGGGACGTGGGGGGCCCGGTGACGTGGGGCCCGTGTGACGTGGGGGGGGACGGTGGGGGGTTTTCAAGGGGAGGGGTTTTGCCCGGGTTTTTCTAAAAAACCCATCCCTTGGGCTGGGCCCTTTTGCATTTTTAAGTTGGGGGTGTATGATTGTTTCAGCATGGGTTTAGGGACGTGTGGGGAACGTGTGACTTGTGCCTGGGGAGGGTTGGAGGGGTTGGGTCCGGGGGGTTTTTTTTTTTTTTTGGGGGTTTTGTTTTTGTTTAAACCCAACCCAAAAAATTTAAACCCTGGCCTTTCATGCATGTAGTTGGGGGGTGTATGATTTTTCAGCTTTGGGGGCGTGTGGACGTGTGACGTGGGGGACGTGGGGACGTTTTACGTCCCTCAAGGGGGGAGGGGTTTTGTTCTTTGTTCTAAAAAAACCCTCAAAAACTTAGCCCCCCCCTGTCATAAAATGGGGTTGAGGGTGTATGTTTTTGTTTCAGCGGGTGGGGACTTTGGGGAGTGTGCCGTTTTGTGCCCCACAGGGGACGGGTTGTCCGGGGTTTTTAAAAAACCTCATAACTTGGGCTCGGCCTGTCATGCTTTGGGGTTGGGGGGGTTTTATGATTTTTCCCGCAGTGGGGCGGTGACTTTGGTGCTTTGTGGGGGGCCCCCACAGCGAGGGGTTGCCCGTTTTTCCTACACAACCTCAAAAAAACTTAGTGGGGCCTGTAAATCCCATGTATTTGAGGGTGTATGATTTTTTTCAGCAGTGGGACGTGTACGTGGGGGGGTGTGACGGGGTAAAGTCCCCCCAACAGGGGAGGGGTTTCCCGTGTTCTAAAACCTTCAAAACTTAGCTCGGCCTGTAAATGATGTGGTTGAGGGGTATAAATTGTTTCAGCATTTAGGACTGGGGTGGGGGGGATGGGGACGTTTTCCCCAAAAGCAAACGGGTTGTCCGTTTTTAAAAAAAAACCCCTCTAACTTACCCGGCCCCTGTCATGCTGTGGGTTGAGGGTGTATGATTGTTTCAGCAGTAGGACGTGGGCGTGTGATGGGAAAAGGGGTTTTGGGGGAGTGCCTCACAGTGAGGGGTTTTTTTTCGGGTTCTAAAAAACCCTCTTTAAACTTAGCTCGGCCGGGTCATCCCATGTAGTTGGGGGTGTATGATTGTTTTCAGGGGACGTTTTGACGTGGACGTGCCTAAACAGCGAGGGGTTTTGTCCGGTTCAAACCCCAACCTCAAAAATTTAGTTTCGGCCTGTCATGCTTTGGTATTTTGGGGGTGAAATGATTGTTTCGGGCAAGTGGGAAACTTTGGGGGAACGTGTGACTTTTGTGCCGTGGGGGCCCCGGGGTGACTTTCCCCTCACAGGGGGAAAAAGGGTTTGTTCGTTTTCTAACAACCTAAATAACTTAGTTTCGGCCTGTCATCATGTAGTTGGGGGGTGTATGATTGTTTAAAGCGGGTGGGGGGACGTGTAAAGTGGGGCCTGCCCCCACAGCAAACCGGGTTGCCTTTTTAAAAACCCCTCAAAAATTTAGCTGGGCCCTTGCCCTGAAATGTTTTTTGGAGGGTGTATGATTTTTTTCAGCAGGGGGGCCCTTTGGGACTTTGGGGGCGTGCCTCACAGGGGGACGGGTTGTCCGTGTTCCAAAAACCTCTAATTTTAGGCTGGGCCCCCTGTCATGAGGTATTTGAGGGTGTATGTTTGGTTTCACCGTGGGACGTGGGGGGACGTGGGGGGACTTTGGGGGACGTGGGGGACGTGCCTCACAGGGAAGGGGTTGTTCGTGTTTTAAAAACCTCATAACTTGGGCTCGGCCGTCGCATTTTAGTTGAGGGTTATGATTTTTCGGGCAGTAGGAGTGTGACTGTGCCGTGCCCCCCAAAAGCGACGGTTTTTTCGTGTTTAAAAAACCTCAAAAAACCCTTAGCTGGGCCCTGTCATGCATGTAGTTGGGGGTGTATGATTGTTTTAGAAATGGGGGACGTGGGGGGACGTGTGCCGTGCCTCACAGCGACGGGTTTTTCCGTTTTCCCAAAAAAAACCTCAAAAAACCTTGGGCTGGGCCCCCTGTCAGCATGTATTTTGGGGGTGTATGTTTGTTTCAGCAGTGGGGACGTGTGACGTGTAACGTGTGACGGGGGGGCCCGTGTAAAGTGCCCCCCACAGCGAGGGGTTGGCCCCGTGTTTAAAAACCCTCAAAACTTAGTTTGGCCGGGTCATGCTTTGTAGTTGGGGGGGGTATGATTTTTTTCGCATTTAGGGAACGTTTGGGGGGGCGTGTGACTTTGTGCGTGGGGTTTGGTGACTTTGTGACGTTTTCCCGTGTGGCGTGTGACGTGTGACGGGGGACTTTTGTGGCCGGGCCCCCCGGCAAAAGGGGTTTTTTCCGTTTTTTCTAAAACCTCAAAAAACTTAGCTGGGGTGCATGAATGTGGTTGGGGGTTTTATGTTTGTTTCGGGCAGTAGGCGTGGGGGGGCCCGGGGGGACGGGGGGACTTGTACGTGTGACGTGGGGACGTGGTGAGGGTGCCTCAAAAGCAAAGGGGTTTGCCGTGTTCTAAAAAAATTTTATACTTAAAAGCTGGGCCCGGGAATCCCAGTATTGAGGGTGTATGATTTTTTCAGCATTGGGGGGACGGGGGGACTTTGGGGACGTGGGACGGTGACGTGTGACGTGGGGGACTTGCGTTTTAAACGGGGGACGTGTGAATTTGCCTACAGGGGGGGAAGGGTTGCCTTTGGTTCAAAAAACCCCTTCAAAAAATTTAAGCTGGGCCTGTCAGCATGTAGTTGGGGTGTAAAATTTTTTAAACCCAGTAGGAGTGGACGTTTTGGGGCCTTTTGGGGGGAAGTGGGGGGAATGGGGACTTTGGGACGTGGGGGCGGGGCCCCCACAGCGAGGGGTTTTGGCCCGGGGTTTAAAAACAACCTCAAAATTTAGCTCGGCCTTTCATGCATGTATTTTGAGGGTGAAATAAATTGTTTCAGCATTTAGGGGGTGGGGGACGTTGACGTGTAAAGGGGAATTTGTGACGTGCCTCAAAAGTGCCGGGTTTTTTCGTTTTTTTTAACCCAACCTCAAAACTTAGCTCGGCCTGCCCCATGAATGGGGTTTTGGGGGTTTGTATGATTGTTTTCCACCCGTGGGGAGGGTTGGGGACGGGGGCCGTGGGGTGCCCCAAAAGCGAGGGGTTGCCCTTTTTCCCTAAAAAACCTCAAAAAACTTAGCTCGGCCTTTAGCATGTGGTTGAGGGGTATATTTTTTTTCAGATTTTGGGGGAAGTGGGGACGTGGGGGCGTGGGGACGTGCCCCACAGCGAGGGGGTTGTCCGTGTTTCTAAAAACCTAAAAAATTTAAACCCGGGGGGCCTGTCATGCAGTATTTGGGGTGTATGATTTTTTTCAGCGTGGGGAAGTGGGGACTTTGGGGGCCGGGACTTTGTGACGGGCCCCACAGCGAGGGGTTTGTCCGTTTTTTCTAACAACCCAAACTTAGCTGGGCCTTTGCCCCATCCCATGTGGTTGGGGGGTTGGGTTTGGGAATTGTTTCAGCAGTGGGGGAGGTGACGGGGTAGTGGGGGACGTGCCCACAGCGACGGGTTGTCCTGTTTAAAAAACCTCAAAAACTTACCCGGGGGCCTGTCATGCAGGGTATTTTGAGGGTGTATGATTTTTTCAGCGGGTGGGACGTGTGACGTGTGATTGTGACGTGTGACGTGCCTCACAGGGGGACGGGGTTTTCGTTTTTCAAAAAAACCCCTTTAACTTACCCGGGGCCGGGCCCATGAGTAGTTGAGGGGGGTTTTTGTTTTTTTCCCAAGCAGTGGGGACGTGGGGGACGGGGTGGACGTGCCTCACAGGGGAGGGTTTTGTCCGTTTTTCTAAAACCTAAAAACTTAGCCCCGGCCCCGTCATCATGAAATTTGGGGGGGGTGTTGTTGTTTAGCAGTGGGGCGTGGGGGACGGGGGGGAAGTGGGGGATGGGGGAACGTGGGGAACCCCTCACAGGGGACGGGTTTTTCGTGTTCAAACCAACCCCCATAAATTAGTCGGCCGGGATGCATGTATTTTGAGGGTTTTGATTTTTTTTAAAGCAGTGGGGACGGGGGACGTGTGCCGTGCCTCACACGAGGGTTGTCCGTGTTTAAAAAAACCAAATAATTTTTAGTGGGCCGCCCTGCTTTAAATTTTGAGGGTGTTTTATTTTTTCGATTAGGATGGGATTTTGGGGAGTCCCTCACAGGGGGAAGGGTTTTGTCCGTTTTCAAAAAAACCTCAAAAATTAGCTGGGGCCTGTCATGATGTTTTGAGGGTGTATTTGTTTCAGCAGTGGGGGGACGTGGGAGGGTGGGGACGGTGCGGGGGTGACGTGGCCTAAAGTGAGGGGGTTGGGTTTGTTTTTCTAAAAAAACCCAAAAATTTAAAGGGGCCCCCTTTTCATGCTGTATTTTGAGGGTGAAATTTTTGGTTTCAGCAGTAGGACGGGGGGGGATTTTGTGCCTGCCTCACAGCGAGGGGTTTTGGTTCGTGTTCTAAAAACCCAAAAACCCTTAGTGGCCCTTTTCTTTCCAATGAATTTGAGGGGGGTAGTTTGGGTTTTTAGCGTGGGGACGTGTGGTTTTGCCGTCCCTCACAGCAAAGGGTTTGGTCCGTTTCTAAAAAACCTATAATTTAGCTCGGCCTGTCATGCATGGGGTTTGAGGGGTATGATTTTTTCGGGCAGTGGGAAAGTGGGGACGTGGGGGGACTTTGTGCGTGGGGACGTGTAAAGGGTTTTGGGGGGGAAACGGGGACGTGTGCCGTGTCCCCGTGCCTCACAGGAGGGGTTGCCCGGGGTTCTAAAAAAAAACCTCAAACTTACCCCGGCCGGGTCATGCATGTAGTTGAGGGTGTATGATTTTTTTCACCCGTGGGAAAGTGTGCGTGTGACGTCCCCCAAAGCGAGGGGTTTTGTGCGTGTTCTAAAAACCTCAAACTTAGCTGGGCCCTTTCTGCTTTGTAGTTGAGGGTGAAATGATTGTTTCAGCAGTAGGGTAAAGGGTTTTAGCAAAACCCAAGGAGTGGGGGGGAAAACCCAGATCACGTTCCCCGATTTTGTTAAAAAATTTTAAACCCCATAAATTGTTAAAATCGTCGGCCCGTTATAAAAAATTAAACCCCCGGGGGGGAAAACGCCATCTTTTACCCCCCTCCCAAAGAACTAACTTTGTTAGGGAGCGAAGCGCTCCTACGTATCACTTTTCTGTCTGTCGCCCGGGTTGGGGGCTGTGTGTGTGTGTGTGTGTGTGTGTGCAACGTCTCACGATAAAAGCCGAAACAACCTCCGATTAGGGTGAGCTTTTCGTTGACATTGCTCCTCTACAAGAATAACAAGGAATGTTTTGGGTGATCCTTGGGGTCAGGGGGCGGGGCTAGCCTTATTCAAAAGGGATTATGTTTCGTGTACTCGGCACCTCCGCCAAGCTGAATTCTAGGTTACATTTTCTTATTATTACAAAAATCAATAAATTGGGTACTTTTTGAAACCGGGGGGGGGCCGTCGCTATATCCTTCTTTTTTATCGTACCCTTTTGTTGAACCGTTTCTTTTGCGTGGGGGTGAATTCAATGCGCTGAAAACCATCTTTTTTTCCCCCATGAAATGGGTCATGCATGCAACTGAAAAATCTGGGGTTGACTCTTTTTTTTATATATTCTAGTTTAGCACCACGCCGGTTATTCTCCCATGCAATATTCCGGAATTCAATTGTACATTCTACATATTTGGATGAGCGAAGTGAAGACTTCAATTTCACTGATGCCCCAAAAAAATTAGCTCGGGTGTTTTTTATTTTATTTTTAATTTTATTTATTTATTTATTGTCTGTTTGTTCACGCTCTACCGGTTAAACAGTATATTATGCGATCTTGATGAAAATTTTAGGGGACCTTCGAAATCTCTGAACTTAGATTTCCCAAATTTTTTGGGTAAAATCGATAAAAATTTTTATTTAAATTATTGTACTTTTACGATTTTTTTTTGGGTTTTTTAATGATAATTTTTGTGATATTTTCCGGCCCACCGGGCAAACGGCTACTCCGACCTTGATGAAACTTTATGGGAACGTTTAAAATCACTGAAATTATATATAGAGACATTTGAAGAAATATTTCTCATAGAAATCGTACTTTTACGATTTTCCCCCTATATCGATCAATAAAGACGGGTGCAAATAGTGACACACTTTGTTTTAATGTTAATTCGTGGATATTCAAATAATTGATGAACACACGAAAATAACAGGAGGGTTTGGGGGGTTTTTGTTAAGTTTTTAAACCCCACAACAAACCATGATTTGTAACCGCACTCTGGGAGGAGTTATCTAAAAAAATAGGTTTGCCCACCCCAAAAAAGATTGAGAAGTGAGAACCACACCGGTATCCCCTACTTTTATAGCCCTAGGGTTCCCCGACCAGAAAACTGCCTTTCCTTGCTGACCCAACAACAAGTAGTCCGCTGACACGCGCCTTGCATTTTTACACCGCCCTCACGCGCGCATCCGACAATCAGACTTTTATGCGACTTTGCCCCAGGGGCCGGGAAAAAAAGACCCAAAAAGATTTTTCGAAGTTTAAATTTTTAATTGAGTTTTCAACAATGTTAAGATTTCCCTATTGGAGAGTTTTTCCCTCGCGGGGTTTTTGTTGACCTCTCACTCGTTTTTAGTTCAAAGGGCCCTTTCTAATTTTCGTAACGGAACAGGGTCACACAATCGGTAGCCCGTCAAGTGCTGAAGCCCTGGAAGAGAATAATTCTTCGGACGACACGACCCCCCCCCCACATTCAGTCGTTACATTGCATGCTTACCGGGGGATGGACCAGTCACCTGTCATTCAAATGATGACGGAGACGTGTTGATTAGTTTCATTTAGTGCTCGTAGGACTAGACCTGTCTCGTCGCGTTTACTGCATATAAGACTACTAACTATAGAGCACATGACTGTAGACGACATAAATCAACGGTGAATGTAAAAAGAGAACAATGTTGTTAAAGTAACGAGTGTGTACTGATCAGCGTACTGGTTTTCGTCGAACGTTTTCCAATACCTTGCACGATAATGCGTTTTAGACTTAATGTATTCTGCTTCAGCGTGATCAGTTTAGATTTACAAAACTTTGGGATAACCATAAAAAAATTCATGGTACAAAAAAAAAAATAAACCCTAACTAAAAAGTAGCTATTTTAAAAAATTTAAATTAAAAAAAAACAAAAAAAAGACACGCGCTATTTCGTGTACTAACATTCGTATCCGGGTTAATTTTTTGCTTTAGTAAAACGTTCCAAGCCGTCTTTATACACAAAAATATGATTGTTCAGTTCATGTGTCACCTTTATCGACGGCATTAATTAATGCTATATTCATATTAACGTATACTCATTACTTCATGTATACTCTTGCTTGACTTACAATATTATATAGTATCTATCGGCAACCGAATGAAAATAACACTGATTTTGTCATAAAAACAATTCGATGGTATCTTCGCCTTCTTAATAATTAGTATAAAGGTAAACAAATAATTTTAAACATTTTTCGTAGATAAGTGTGTACGTTTTGTTATTTCACCTTATCTGCAACTAGTTCAAGGGGTTTTCCATTATTTGGTTTAAATTAAAAATTTGGTCTGTTCAAAATAAAGGGGTCAATATAAAATACCTGTTATTATCTATCCCCGGATGCCAAGAAAAGTGTTTTAAAAAAATGTATTGCCCTTCCCTAAAATCCGTGATTTCATAAATTTTTCACACAAAAAAATTTGGGCTTAAAAAAAAGTTTTCCCCTAAAATTTTTTAAATTAAGTTAATTTAAAAACACACTGACACATTTTTGTGTATGTGTTTCGTTTGAAGGGGGGGGGGGGAGGGGGAAAATACTAAAAAAAAAAAAATATCTATAAAAAAATTCGTTTTTTTCACTATATTTTGTGGCAAAAAAAATTGGGGGGGGGAGAAATAATTTTACAATTGTTGGGTGAGGGACGAAGCTTCAATTTCACTGACCCCCCAAAAATTTAGCTCGGGTGGTTTTTTTTTTTTTTTTTTTTGTTTGTTTTGCACGATTCCGAGCAAAAGGCATAAGCGAAACTTGATGAAAATTTCACAGGGCCTTTTGAAAACTCTGAAATTAGACGTGCCACCCTTTTTTTTTACAATCGAAGAAATATTTCTCATGAATATCGTACTTTTACGATTTTTTTCGATTTTTAGTGCGATATTTTCGTGACATTTGGTCCAATTCTGACCAAACGTGTAGGGCTACAACGTTCATATTTCACATGGACATTAAGGTTACGGTGATGTAGTACCTTTTGAAAGAAAAAGTTGAAAAAGTTAGTCAAAATCCATAGAAATAAAGGTTTTATATAAGTTTTTCGATTTTTAGTGCGATATTTTCGTCACATTTGGGACGATTCTGACCAAACGGGTGGGGCTACAACGTTCAGATTTCACATGGACATTAAAGTTATGGTGATGAAGTACCTTTTGAAAGAAAAAGTTGAAAAAATTAGCCAGAATCCATAGAAATAAAGGTTTTAATATGAGTTTTTTGAGGTTTATAATACCAATTAACAAGTAACAATAGAAACTTGACAACAATCACCTACAATGCATTCAAAAAGCACTTACAAAGGAAAAGTGGTCCTACGCAAACAAAAAAACTTACAAAAAAGCTCATCCATCAACGCGGCGGGACTTTGGCGTTTTCCTATTTAAGACACTTTTTGGATGAGCGTAGCGAGCGTAGCGCGCGAAGTGAAGACTTCAATTTCACTGACCCCCCAAAAAATTTAGCTCGGGTGTTTTGTTTTTTTTTGTTTTTTTCTGTCTGTTTTTTCGCACGATTCCGGGCAAACGGCATAAGCGATCTTGATGAAAATTGGAGGGGACCTTCGTTTTCTCTGAACTTAGACTTGCCACATTTTTGGGTACAATCGAAGAAATATTTCTCATAAATATCGTACTTTTACGATTTTTTTCGATTTTTAGTGCGATATTTTCGTAACATTTGGACCGATTCTGACCAAATGGGTGGGGCTACAACGTTCATATTTCACATGGACATTAAGGGTATGGTGATTTAGTACCTTGTTGAAAAAAAAGTTGAAAAAGTTAGCCAGAATCTATAGAAATAAAGCTTTTAATATTATAAGTTTTTTGATTTTTTGTGCGATATTTTCGTGCCATTTGGGCCAATTCTGACCAAACGGGTGGGGCTACAACGTTCATATTATACATGGGCATTAAGGTTATGGTGATGTAGTACCTTGTGAAGGAAAAAGTTAAAAAGTTAGCCAGAATCCATAGAAATAAAGCTTTTAATATAAGTTTTTACGGTAAATAATACCAATTGACAGGTTATAATAGAAACTTGACAACAATCACCTACAATGCGTAGGCAGCAAAACAAAGCACTTGCAAAAGTAAAGATATCCCACGCAAACTAAAAACTTTAAAAAGCTCATCCATCAACGCGGCGGGACTTTAGCGTTTTCCTAGTATTTTAATATTCAAATTTCATCATAGGGAGGGTACTATGTCTTACCACTGAAAGTAACATACATGTTGTTCCCAACAACAGTCGCCGGGCGGTGAATGACGAGGGGAGACTATAGTCAGCTTAGACTAATCGCCAGCCAGCAGCCACATACTCTACGTGGATTTCCCGAGGAATAATAAAATCTCAAACACCTTTGACCCACAAATTAAATGCACTTCCTTATTCTACGACCTCAATGTATATTATATTCTTTATTTCCTATTTATTGTCGTAGTTCATACAACAATAAGCAAGCTATTTTTGCAAACGATCCTTCCATAACCAGAAATTATTAGTCAATATGAGATGGCGCCATAGTTCCTCTGCAGGTAGACACATTTTATTCGGCCTACGTATATATCCGACGACAACGTTGATTTGTATACATGGTAACTAATAGTATAATCCCTCAAAAAATTACTTTTTCGTAGGGATGCCAGCGGAAGGGTACACAACAGTTTTACTCGATGTGATCCTCTTCAGATGACTAACTAAGAAATTAGGGAGCTAGGGTAGCTGTGAAGGGAATCACCATAGGGGCGGTTCTTGATTATGTTCCTCCTTGAATTCGCATTAACGAGTAAGGAAAACCATTGAGAAAATTGGCAATTTTTTTTAGATCTTTAGGGGTAAAGTTTTATTTAGAATAATAAACCGGTGAATCCTTGTCATTCATGAGGTAAACACGTTGACAAGCTCATTCACAGTTTATCTATTATTATGATTATATTATTATTATGATGATGATGATGATGAATATGATGACAAAGATACATAAGGTAGAAAAACAAATTTTCATTTTGTTTTTTTTGAGATGAGGGAAGATAATGTTCAAATATTTGCTTTTTTTGTTGGTGGGTGACTGGGTTGGCAAAGTTAACATCAACCTGCGGAGTTTCCATTGACTGTACTATAGAACCGGGTAGAGGTAGTTGAGGGGTTTCCATGTTTTTGTATCGATTGTCCAATGACGCATATCAACACACGATGACAGTCCATGATTAGATGAGACTATAGATCACGCAGATCGCGGGGTGACCGAGCAAATTACCCTCGGCCACCGATAAAAAACGAATGTTCGGGAAAAAGCAAATAGCCCTTATAAGGAAATGTCCCCGGAAGAGGGTCTGTGAGTGCGACAGGGACAGAATCACGCGCTCGAGGCAAGTGTGAGAGAGACGGATTCCCGACGGCATGGATTACACTTGGAAATGAGAGCTAGGCCGTTAGCTTTACGAGTTTTTATTCGTGGGCGAGTTCCGGAGCCCGGACCCGCCCTGGTCCAGTTGTCACACGGAACTTACTTGCACATTCACAATAAACTACAGGGGGATAAAAAAAACACGACGAACTGCACGATGGAAAGCGATAAGCTCAAGAAGAACGAACGCCTCGGTGAAATACGGACCGGGCCTGGCAATCGCTTTATACCGAAATGAACATGAAATCAAGTTGAACGCAAGCGTGAGCGATAGAAACCAAGCGAAGTCCCGCGATGTATCGCGACATTTCACATCTCGCGACAATTAATAATCTCATCCTTTCGATCTGACCTTTTGACCTGGGGTAGGATTAATTTCCTGAACTATCAAAACTTCTATTTCATAATAGACATAGATCAACACATATCTCAAACCAACTGATGTGTCATTCTCGGCGTGTCCCGTGTGCGAGCTGCGAGCGTACATAGAACCCTGCCAATAGGATATCGAAAGTAATTGATCAAATACGTAGGGTGGTTGGGGAGGGGTAGGCCATCTCATAAAACAGACCCTAATATCCATCTGAGATTCCCCGGCCCCATGCACATTGCGACGACCCATCGAGCACAAGCTTTTTTATTCCATCTGCGAGCCGTTTATTTTGATCGTTCTTAGCATCGGCAAGTGCAGATTTCGAGGAAACTATATAAGCATGGGTGCTGCTGGACGATATAGTCAAATATTTACTGCTGTTTTTCATTTGCATTCCATACATACATGGCATGTTGACTTTTGAATCGGTACGAAGAATGTCAGATGACGAAATCCAATTCGTAGCCTCATAGACGTAATTTAATATTGCCTACGTATAAAGTAGAATCTTTTGAATGTTCGTAATATAGGGGCAAAGCTTGCTCATCCTTTTGCTACGAAGAATCTTATCTTGTTATTTTGTTTAACGTTAATGTACCAATAATAGGAAGCAATGTTTGCATATTGGGCAGGCCTACGCCTACCAAAGTTTTATTAAGAGTACTAAGTATTATGAGTGTAGCAGAATCAAACAATATCTTCAACAACAATATTTTTACAGCAACGTCAACTAGGCTACGTCGCCCTAAGACAAGGCAGTCATAGATTTAAACTAAATGCAAAAGGCTTGCTTTAACTTTCCTCGTCTTGACCAGAATCATCTTTACCTTACACTCAGTTCAAACTCTGCTCCACATAGGTGAAGGAGGGAAAGGAATGTCCGAGGACTGTTTAAGAGGACTCAATCCCTTGCATTCGGACTAACAACTTCAGTCAGGGTTGCCAGTGGCAGGAATCGATCTGGAACCTCATAAGTCAGAGTCTGGCGCGCAACATATTATGTCAGCGTGTAAGATGAGGGAAGTGGCATAAGCAACTTTGTTCGTACTTCGTATAGTTTATCAGCCAAGTCCTACGCCAGTCATTATCCAAAATGTATCGCCCATTTAAAGAATAGCGGACAAGCCTGTGTACGGCCCTATACGGGTGTAATCAAAATAAGGTGCAAAGCTTCTTAGTCAACAGATTGTTTACGAAGAACGCACAAATAAGATTTCATTGTATATTAAAATAGCTTGGTGGAGGTGCCGGGTAGGTACACAAAAATAAAATCTTAATCGCGTACTGAAATAATTTATCTTGGTAGAGGTACTGAGTACACAAAAATGAACACTTTAAAATTCACTAGCCTCAATCTCGTCCCACTGACCCCAAAGGTCACCAAAAACATTTTGTATCATCCTTGTTGAAAAGCAATGTTAACGAAAAATACGTATAGTCAATATTGGAGGTTGTGTTTGATTTTCATCGTGAGAGGTGACACGCACAGACGGACGGATTAGCTTCGCCCCCTAATAGCACATTGGACTATCTGGCAACTGGGCATTTATGGTAAAATATCATCAGTAGGCTAAGGTTCGAGAGCTAGTGTAACGGCTTCATTTTCCTCGACGTCTGCTCGGCAGTCCGGGTCAGTGTAGGAACCTATATGACTGTCAAGGTTACATCGTCCTTTCGGATGGGACGTAAAGCCGTTAGTCTCATTGGTACTTTTTGAAAGGAGTAGGCTACTGCCGGTACCGAGTTTTCCCTCCTCCATTATATTAAATTTGCACTATAGCGGATTACATTATCCTTTGCAAACAGAGACTAAATGATGAAGGAAGTAACCCCACTTTGACAGAGACGTAAACATATTATTTGACTTTCCTTTCGAAGCAGATTCGTGACTTTACAGCATGGAGTTGGCATCTTCTTCAGTGTTTGAAGATTGCATGCAATTGACGATATCAGCCAGACGTACAAGTGTACTTGATAGAGTCGATTCTGGTTCGCATACACATGTGAATTATGTGTGATGTGTTTTTCAGTTACCACGTGATTCCAAAATAAACATAATCACTTTTTAAAAGTTTTAAGCACAAATACTATTGGTGTCCTGACGGTGGCCAGCCGAGTGTACACAAGTCGCATACAGCGGACAGTGGGTGACCACTCCTCGTCCCACCGGTCAAGCAATAACTGCACCCCACCGCCTTCTTGTAACACTTGCATTTAACTGCGTCTTTTTATAAAAATGCGGCCTGAACAGCTGGCAGGGAGCGGATCTCCATACACTTCGGGCACTAAACCGACGGAGATCGGGCAATTTCGGGCTGGAATAAAAGGATATTGCGCCAGAAGTGGAATCAACTACAGGAGGACTATGCGAGATTTATTTCGGCTGGCCAGGCCACTACTTTGTCATCGCTCACATCCGGGACCATCTCACTCAACATATTATACATATCGTTACCGTCAACATCCTCTGCTCCAACATGATTTGCTTTCAGAGTCGCTTATCGAGTGTTGATGTGCGCCAAAGTCTTGGAAAGTGTTTATTGAACATATAGAATAAATTTTACTAGACCCCTTTCAAGGTTATGAACGTTTGAGAGTAATTTAATGTGTTTCTTTTTAGTTATCTTTCCCTATGTTGTTAAGGATAGGAGAAGGACTGTACCCTCTTTTGAGAAAATGCATAAAATATATCCACTCATAAGATTTAATGTGCTTTTTGAAGCAACATGTTTCATGATATTCTTCCCTAATTTTTACATTTTTACAGAACACATTGTAAAGTAAAAAACCTTACATAAGTTCATATAGTGTCACTCAGCCAAAAGCATTGCATATTAACAAATAATCTTATTTCGAAGAGTGGCTTGTTACGAGGAAAGGTAATTTTATCCCACACTGCTTTAGATACTTTAAGTTTTTAAATTTGTTAATATTGGTATAAATATGAACATAATTGCTACATCTGCTTAATATTGGCGCTTTTTAATGATATAGTATCAAAATTGCAAATTTCATAAATTCAAATGACCTTGGACTGGAGTTCTTTCCCTTCTAAATTGGTTCCGTCAACCTGTTCGGCTAGATCTCTGGAGTTGTGGAAGTTGTTATGATGTAGAGGTAGAGGTGGTTTGGTTTGGTTGGCTAAGAGTAAGAGGGTGTAATCCGCGTTATCGATATTACGTCGATAAGTCGTTCCAAGGCACGAGGCCAACCAACGTGCGACGCGACAAGTTGTATTTGTCAGTAACAAATGCGCGAGTGAGCGATGCCCGGATGTCCAGCGCCCTCTATAAACGTCACAGCCAGGCAGCACTGCCGGGATAAAAAGCGTAAAAGATGTGTGAAGAGGGGGGTCATAATATGGTCATTCCGACGGACAAGTGAATATGGATCCCCTCCCGCTTTATGGTGTTTGAAAATAGAATAAGGAAACTCATCGATTTGTCCTAAGTCAGTGTTGAGGAGTTATGAAGGCCATTCTCCACGGTTCCCTGCCATGCAACGTGATGGAGGGTGAGCGCCACGGGGCGGTCCGCGAGGAAGATAACGCTATCGGTCATACATTGTGTATTATGCTAGTTACCTCAATAATAATAATATGCGGTTTGACCGAGTTCGGTTGTACACACGGGATCATAGCTTCACTTATTCGGGCTATACGTTTCATCTCGTAATTTAAAAAATAAAAAGATTTATAGTTATTTTTGGACAAAAGATTACAATATTTATCCCTATGCTTCAAATGATAAAATTTATTGTTGTGACGATAACGACAAATTTGATTGTAAATGAATTCGTAAAAATATGTATTTACTTATAATGTACTATAGGCCTACGTAGGAAGTTTGACTGCTACTATCTAATCTATGAAATGCAATATTATTGTGCACTACACATTTTATTATAGTGTACTAATGAGCCCAGAACGTGTAAATTTACAAACATTAGCTCAGAAAGAAAAAAATAAGTAAGGAGGAAAACAACACGTACTTTTTACATTCAAGCACAGTTTTTCTAGTATATTTTAGTTTAGTTTATATTGTTTGGTCTATAGCTGAGTTATAATGTACGTGTTACTTTTATACACCATTAGCTGCCGGTTATATACTTCATATCGATTTGTGTCCAACAAGTGTCATTCATTGATATGTATTTCGCCCCTATTTCATCTAGTCATAGCCTGTCCCTTAAAGTTTAAAGTCATTACTTCTTCATTGCCGCCATGCATCCCCCCCCTCCATCCCCGACGCTCCCTCCTTCTCACAAACTATACCTCACATTCAATTTAGATACGTTTTTTCAGGGTTGAAATTTCCTGAAATCCCAAGCGCCCTGTTGCACACTTAATGAGTAAATTGCTTTCATACAAATCGTCCATTAATTTGAATGTTATTCATTTCGTTACTTATTAACGGTTAATTTATAAATATTTGTATCAATATAATTAATCTAACTGTAAATACATAAAGCATATTAATATTAGGTCAAGTTCATGCATGCTGGTGCAACTACTTATTTGCAATTTATACGTTTTTCAGAATATATAATTGTTTGTATTACGTATCTACTCAGGCATGGCTCTGGGGCAAAAATCGTGAGCGGTCGAGCAAATATTAATTGAGCGAGTTAGGGAGGGATCCTAAATAGAAGTTTTAATAATTCGAAATCTCAATATTACACATTCACTCAGGAAATAAAATACCTTATTAAAATTAAATGATGCATGACATGAGGACCCCATACAGTTTAAATATTTTATGGTGGGGCTCACTTGATGAATGGAACACAATTATTGCATATCAAAATTCCATGTACCAAATTCAAGACACCTACAACAAAAATTCTCAGTTATTGATACGGAAATCGACATCAAAATTCTCAGTCATCGATACGGAAATCGACATCAATAATATGGAACTTCACTCATTTAAAACAGCTATTCATGCCTGTTTGTTTACCATTGTGACTAATTAATAATCAGTAACCACTCTTTTCACTTTTTCACTGTTTTGTATTTTAAAACTTAACTTTATTAATTTTCTACATACTTTCTTTGTATTAAAATCCATTTTGTGGTTTCAATAAACGATTGTAATTACACTTGTTTAGTTATGTTTACTTGGATTATTTTATTGTAAACTTTAAAATTTTGTTATTTATTTGTATTTTTGTCGGGTAACCTTTGGAATTGTATTTTGTAATTGTTTTTTCAATGGCAAAATCAATTGACAACTGTGAAATAAAGAAACCATGTGTACCGAAATTAGGAAATGATCCTTTGATCGCATAACCCGGTCACGCACAACCGAACACCTGGCGTTCAGAACGAATGCGATCGATGAAAAGGGTGTCTTCCCACAGTGCGCTTCCGTAAGCCACCCTTTTTTTTACCCTATGCATCTTTTTCTACCTGTCGATAAGACCATGTTACGGGAAACGTGTGGCCTAAGGGGAATTGATTTTATTCCGTTTGCCAACACCCTGCATTTCATTAGGGAAAATACAAAGAAGGTTGTTGGCCTTGGGGTAATTGATTTATTCCCGTTAGGCCAACAGCGTATATGCATCGTTTCGTAAGAGTGGGGTTTTTGTTGGCTTTTGGGTAATTGATTATTCCGTTAGCCACAGCGTATATGCATCTTTTTACGGTAGGAGTGGGGTGTTGTTGGCTTTGGGGGTAATTGATTTATTCCCCTTTGGCCAACACCCTGCTTTTTATATTGAATATGTAAACAAGGTTTGTTGGTCTTAGGGGAATTGACTTATTCCCCTAAGGCCAACAGCGTATATGAATTATTTAAGGTAAGGAGCGGGGTTTTTGGGCTTGGGTAATCGATGTATTTCCCTTAAGCCAACACCCTGCATTTCATTATCGAATATGCAAACAAGGTTTGCTGGCCTAGGGGAGTTTGCTTATTCCCCTTGGGCCCAACAGGCCTATGGTACCCATACAAGACAGGGTTATCCCAAACTGTATTACCATATTATGAGGTTTCTGAACTTGGCACTAATTCTAAGAATCAACACAATATTAATTAGTGCAAGTGCTTGAATACTATAGAAATATGAGAAATTACTGTGGGGGGTGCGAACTTCACTAAGCACCAATTCAAAGAAAAAAAATTTTCTGAAGAGCTCAATTGGTGCTTAGTTTTGTATGTCACTAGTCCACAACTAGTCCTTTAATCAATACTTAAGTAATATATAGAAATCACTGTGGGGGGGGGGGCTAAACTTCACGAAGCATGGTGCTGCGTAATTTGGGGATTGGGATTTTGGATTTTTTGGGGGAGTATTTATAGTTGGATGAGCAAAGCGAAGACTTCTTTTCACTGAACCCCTCAAAAAATTTAGCTCCAATTTTTTTTTTTTGTTTCTTTTTCTGTTGCTTGTTCGCACGATAACGGGCATATGCGATCTTGATGAAAATTGGAGGGGACTATCGAAATCTCTGAACTTAGCCCTGCCACGTTTTTGGGTACAATCGAAGAAATATTTCTCATAAAATATCGTACTTTTACGTTTTTTTTCGATTTTTAGTGCGAATTTAAGTGACTTTTGGGGCCGATTCTGCCCAAAACGGGTGGGGCTACAACGTTCATTTTTTAAACATGGGACATTAAGGTAATGGTGATGTATCGCTTGTAGAAAAAAAAGTTGAAAAAGTTAGCCAGAATCCATTGAAAATAAAGCTTTTAATATAGTTTTTACGGTAAATAATCCCAAATTTGACAAGAAACAATAGAAACTTGACAACAATCACCTACAATGCGTAGGCAACAAAACAAAGCACTTGCAAAAGTGAAGATATTCCACGCAAACTAAAAACTTTAAAAAGCTCATCCATCAACGCGGCGGGACTTTAGCGTTTTCCTAGTATTATATTATAAGGAAGGTCTCTGCAAAAATTCAGCGATATCGCAATTATTTCCTCCAAAAATTCTTATTTGACAGGATTATTTACTAAAGTTTTTGGATGAGCGTAGCGAGCGAAGCGAGTGAAGCGAAGACTTCAATTTCACTGACCCCCCAAAAAATTTAGCTCGGGTGTATTTTTTTTTTTTTTTTTTTTTCGTCTGTTTGTTCGCTCTCTACCGGGCAAACGGCAAATGCGATCTTGATGAAAATTTGACAGGACCTTCGAAATCTCTAAACTTAGACTTGCCACGTTTTTGGGTACAATCGAAGAAATATTTCTCATGAATATCGTACTTTTACGATTTTTTTCGATTTTTTGTGCGATATTTTCGTGCCATTTGGGCCAATTCTGACCAAACGGGTTAGGCTACAACGTTCATATTATATAATATGTACATTAAGGTTATGGTAATGTAGTAATGTTTAACATTTCGAAAGAAAAAGTTGAAAAAGTTAGCCAGAATCTATAGAAATAAAGCTTTTAATATAAGTTTTTTGATTTTTTGTGCGATATTTTCGTGCCGTTTGGGCCAATTCTGACCAAACGGGTGGGGCTACAACGTTCATATTATACATGTACATTAAGGTTACGGTTATGTAGTACCTTTTGAAAGAAAAAGTTGAAAAAGTTAGCCAGAATCCATAGAAATAAAGCTTTTAATATAAGTTTTTTTGGATGAGCGAAGCGAAGACGTCAATTTCACCGACCCCCCAAAAAATTTAGCTCGGGTGTTTTTTTTTTATTTATTATTTTTTATTTTTTTTTTTTTTTTTATTTTTTTTGTTTTTCCGTCTGTTTGTTCGCTCTCTACCGGGCAAACGGCATATGCGATCTTGATAAAAATTTGACACACCTTCGTTTCTCTAAAACTTAGACTTGCTACATTTTTGGGTACAACGAAGAAATATTTCTCATGAATATCGTACTTTAACGTTTTTTTTCGTTTTTTTAGTGCGATATTTCGTGCCTTTTGGGCCAATTCTGACCAAACGGGTGGGGCTACAACGTTCATATTTCACATGGACATTAAAGGGTAATGGTGATGTAGTGCTTCTAAAAGAAAAGTTAAAAAAGTTAGCCAGAATCGAGAGAAATAAAGCTTTTAATATACGTTTTTGACTTTTTGTGCGATATTTTCGTCCCAATTTGGGCCAATTCTGACCAAACGGGTGGGGCTACAACGTTCATATTATACAGGACATTAAGGTTATGGTTATGTAGTACCTTTTGAAAGAAAAAGTGGAAAAATTTAGCCAGAAATCCATAGAAATAAAGCTTTTAATACAAGTTTTTTACGGTAAATAATACCAAATTTGACAAGAAACAAAAGAAACTTGACAACATTCACCTTCGATGCGTAGGCAGCAAAACAAAGCACTTGCAAAAGTAAAGATATCCCACGCAAACTAAAACCTTTAAAAAGCTCATCCATCAACGCGGCGGGACTTAAAAAAGCGTTTTCCTAGTTTACGGTAAATAATACCAATTGACAAGAAAAATAGAAATTGACAACAATCACCTACAATGCGTATAGGCAACAAAAGAAAGCACTTGCAAAAGTAAATATGTTCCACGCAAACTAAAAACTTTAAAAAGCTCATCCATCAACGCGGCGGGACTTAAGCGTTTTCCTACTTATTGGATGAGCGTAGCGAGCGAAGCGAGTGGAGCGAAGACTTCAATTTCACTGACCCCCCAAAAAATTTAGCTCGATGTGTTTTTTTTTTTTTTTTTTTTTTTTTGTTTTTCCGTCTGTTTGTTCGCTCTCTACCGGCAAACGGCATATGCGATCTTGATGAACATTTGACACGACCTTCGTTTTCTCGAACTTAGACTTGCCACGTTTTGGGTACAATCGAAGAAATATTTATAAATGAATATCGTACTTTACGATTTTTTCGATTTTTAGTGCGATATTTTCGTGCCATTTGGGCCGATTCTGACCAAACGGGTGGGGCTACAACGTTCATATTTCACATACACATTAAGGTTATGGTGATGTTTTGCTTTCTGAAAGAAAAAGTTGAAAAAAATAGCCAGAACGAGAGAAAAAAAGCTTTTAATATACGTTTTTTGATTTTTTGTGCGATGTTTTCGTGCCATTTGGGCCAATTCTGACAAACGGGTGGGGCTACAACGTTCATATTATACAGGGGACATTAAGGTTATGGTTATGTAGTACCTTTGAAAGAAAAAGGGAAAATTTGAGCCAGAATCCATAGAAATAAAGCTTTTAATACAAGTTTTTTACGGTAAATAATACCAATTGACAAGAAACAAAAGAAACTTGACAACTTTCACCTAGAATGCGTAGGCAGCAAAACAAAGCACTTGCAAAAGTAAAGATATCCACGCAACTAAAAATTTTAAAAAAAGCTCATCCTCAACCGCGGCGGACTTTAGCGTTTTCCTAGTTTAACATAATGTGTTTATTGGATGAGCGAAGTGTAGCCCTTCAATTTCACTGCCCCCCCCAAAAAATTTAGCTCGGGTGTTTTTTTTTGTTTTTTGTCGTTTGTTCGCTCTCTACGGGCAAAACGGCAATATGCGATCTTGATAAAAATTTATAGGGGACCTTCGAAATCTCTGAACTTAGACTTGCTACGTTTTTGGGTACAATCGAAGAAATATTTCCATGAATATCGTACTTTAGGGATTTTTTTCGATTTTTAGCAATATTTCGGTAAATTTTTGGCTCGCGACCGGGCAAACGGCTACTCCGATCTTGATAAAAACTTACAGGAACGTTTTGAAATCATTAAAATTAGATATGTTATGATTTTGGGGACATTGGAAGAAATATTTTCATAGAAATCGTACTTTACGATTTTTTCCGATATTTTTCCCGATATTTTCGTGATGTTTGAGCCAATTAAGACAAAACGGTGGGGGCTACAACTTTCATATTTTACATGGACACTAAAGTTATTGTTATGTATTGCTTTTTAAAAGAAAACGTTGAAAAAGTTAACCAGAATCTATAGAAAAAAGGGTTTTTAATATGAGTTTGTTTAGGTATATAATAACAATAACAAGTAACAATAAAAAAATAAAAAAACAATAAAAATGTGGCTCGTTGGTCTTATGGTTTAGCGTATCTGCTTCCAATGCAGAAGGTCCAGGGTTTGATTCCCGTTAAAGTCAGCAGTTTTTTTAAGTTCTGATTTGGACTTCAGTCCATCAGTTCTTGTTTGGGAGTTTGAAACGGTGATTTGGAGCCGTCCTAGGAACGAAGCACATAATAAATTTCAGAGTTGTTCTGAATCGGCCTTGTTGATTCGGCTTTGATTCGCGGGTCTTCGCACTGTCCAAAACCACTGATTGCTAAACTTCTATTAAAAAATATCGATCTTTGGTTGGTTATCGCTCACTCGTCGATTGCGTCGGGGCCTGCAGGGTTGGCTTGGTCGCTTTGTTTTATAGTCCCCCACTGAAAATCAGTTAATATAACTGAGTGGGTAGACTCTAAATAAAATTTATTTATTTTTTATTTTTATTTAAAGTTTGACAACAATCCCCTACAATGCATTCAAAAAGCATTTGCAAAGGAAAAGTGGTCTACGCAAACTAAAAACTTACAAAAAAGCTCATCATCAACGCGGCGGGACTTAAGCGTTTTCCTTTATTTTTATTAAATTCACAAATATTTTGGGAATTTGTGTATCACCAAAATCATCAGGGGCCACCGCTCCGCGGCGGGGCCCGGGCTTCCGGGCTTCCGCTTTTTAAATGATAATATAATAGCTTATGGCCAGGGCCCCGATTCATGTACATTTTTATCCCGGATAACCCCGAGTTAGGTGGTATATAAGTGCGGTATAACTCCGAATCCATTCATGAAGACTTATCCCGCCTGGGACCGGGATAAGAAAATACGTAAACAGATGGCGTTCATTTTAAATTTTGCACTGTGTGTAAAAACGATAAAAGTTGCCATAACTCTCATAAAACAAATCAGAAACCGACCCGGGCCTAGGCCCAGAGTAGAAAATTATTCATAATACAACAGTGTACGCCAAAATTTCCATTAGGTTATGGGACTAGATAAAAATTAATACTAACATTACACGTTTGAAAGTAAAGCCAACCTTAGGCCAGCACAACCTTGTTCTGACACACTTCCACTAAAAGCCTAATGCAGATAAAGAATGGTATGATAGTCCTAGGCTTTTCCAAAATTTACGGCAATAATAATCCTTTTCTTTTCTTTTAATGAACTCACGCAATCTCCTGTCACTTGCCTGCCCTGCCCTCGCAGCCCCGGCCGTCGCGGGGTCATGAGGGGCCCGTTGGGGTACGCAATGAACTATAAACAAAGTATGAATATATTATCATAAAGGATATCTACTTTTTGAAAAGCACTCAAAATTTCATTACCTCATCAACGAGGGATTACACCGACAGTGTTGGCTGATTCAGGAGGTTTCGGGTTAAAATCCCGTCGCGATCGGAAATCCTGACTGAAGATTTTTCTGAGGTTTTCCTCAGTCATTAATGCGTATGCAAGGGATTGAGTCCTCTAAAACAGCCCTCGGACATCCCTTCGCAATTGTCCTATATCTTCAATAATATATACCTAGTTAGACAGGGACATGCATTGCACCCTTGGGCAGTCTTCCCATAAAAAAAAAAAAAAACACGACTGATTACGAGATATAGGTACTGAACGTTATCAAATTATTGACATTATGAGTTAATTGAACCAACATTGTAACCAAACCAAGCGTTCCAAACAATAAATCGACCCCGGTTAATATTTGTAGCAAATAAAAACTAAATACGGTTATACCAGGAAAAATTATTTGTTAATGGGTCAAAAGTACCCAAAGCACTGATTTGTGACGAGAGGTCACACGATATACATTTTTGTCCCGCCGCGTTGATGGATGAGCTTTTTTGTAAGTTTTTAGTTTGCGTAGGACCACTTTTCCTTTGCAAGTGCTTTTTGAATGCACTGTAGGTGATTGTTGTCAAGTTTCTTGTTAATTGTTTTAAATTTTTATTATAAACCTCAAAAAATCCATTTTAAAACCTTTATTCTATGGATTTGGCTAACTTTTTCAACCTTTTCTTTCAAAAAGCAATACATCACCATTACCTTAATGTCCATGTAAAAAAAATGAACATTGTAGCCCCACCCGTTTGATCAGAATAGGCCCAAATGTTCCGAAATATCGCACTAAAAATCGAAAAAAAAAATCGTAAATGTTTCGATATTCATGAGAATATTTCTTCGATTGTACCCAAAAACGTGGCAGGTTCATAGATTTCGAAGGTCCCTCAAATTTTCATAACAATTGGAATATCGGTTGGGCCGGAATCGTGTTAACAAACACACAAAAATACAAAAAAAAGAAAAAAAGAAAAAAAAAACATTCCGGATTTTTTTTCCCCAGTGTTTGTGAAATGGAATCTTCGCTTCGCTCGCGACGCTCATCCAATTATATAAATTAGAACGAAGGTCAACGGGCACATTTTCTAATAAAATAATAATTGAAAGAGAAAAATTATGAAATTTTCTTAAAATATGCAAACTTTTATCAATCATATTCCAAAATTAAGTTTGTTATTATATTTGGTTTGGTAGCATATAATTTTTGGGTTTCCCCCCCCCAAACCAGGTGAATTTTTTCAGGCTTCCTCTTGGCAAATTTGGATGCTTGGTGAGTAAATAAATGGTTAAGATCTGAATTTAAAAAGTAATTTTCTTAGTGTTCCAAAATATTTAAAAATTAAACCGGGCCAAAAATCATTATGTAAGTTGCCCCCCCCCCCCCCAAGAGGCTCACCACCCACACCACCAATTGATTAAGGTTTTCTTTATCTAGAGTAAAGGCTCAGTCTTAACTCGGCTATTTAGCTCTCCTACATCAATTTGTAGTGGTATTTCAGGTGTAATTGCCCGCTTCCAAGAACAACGTATCTACTTTAATTGGTCGTAGGAGGTATTTTCTTGACTCGCCTACGCCAATGGCAGGGAGCCTTTCAATGGTTATGCGACCTGACCGGCAAGTTTTAATTTTCCGAAATTTAACGTTGACATGGCACTTCCCGGACAGAATTTCGGCCTCCAATATGAACATCTCTCTTCGATGCCCAGGCAATCATACCGTCAAGGGAACTGCCCAACGTGCCCCGTACCAAAATATTAAAAAATAGGCTACAAAATTTTAAAAAATTTTACGGCTACAGGGTTGGTGACTCGCCCTATTATGATGCAGTTAAGTACATTCTCAAAAGGGTGAGGGTGGAGTGATAATGTAGTAAAGAGGCTCAAGTGCATACTTGGGGAAGGAACTTTTAAAGTTAACGAGTTCCATTTTTTTGTTACATTTTAAGGAGCGCGATCCTTTTAGTGTTGAGGAACTATTAAGTGATTAAGTTAAAAATTTAAGGGAACTTTTTAAAAGAGCTTTACTTCCTTTTCTGAGAAACTGGAACATTTATTTGGGAACTACATGAAATACGTGACTACATCTAGCTTTCTTCTTCAAGTCAAGGCGTAAGTCACAATAAGAAAATGGATTACATAACCTAATATCTTATTATTTCATAACATTAATTAAGATAATATTTTCTTGTATGGATATAACATAGCACTTTTAAAACAACCTTGTATTAAATAAAAAAAAATATTAAAAAGGCACAAAGTGAGCAACGTTTTGAGCAAAATTCTATCTGGGAAGTGCCCTGTCAACGTTAAATTTTGGAATAATTTAAACTGCCGGTCAGGTCGCATAACCATTTGAAAGACTCGCTGCCATTGGCGTAGGCGATAACCTAATATTCTTATTATTTCATAACATTAATTAAGATAATATTTTTGTATGGATATAACATAGCACTTTAAGACAACCTTGTATTAAATAAAAAAAATAAATTTAAAAAAGGGACAAAAGTGAGCAACGTTCGAGCAAAATTCTATCTGGGAAGGCCCTGTCAACGTTTAAAATTTTGGAATAATTTAAACTTGCCGGTCAGGTCGCATAACCATTTGAAAGGCTCGCTGCCATTGGCGTAGGCGAGTCAAAAAAACCCTCCGACGACCAATTAAAGTAGATACGTGGTTCTTGGAAGCGGGCAATTACACCTGAAATACCACTACTAATTGATGTAGGCGAGCTAAGAATAGCCGAGTTAAGAACGTACCAGAGTAAACGGTTAGGGAAGTTGTCAGGTTGCATTCCATAGCATACTTATATGGCTAATAAACTAGTTAATTATGCAACAAAATATTTGCAAATCGGACTAAATAATATTATGCTATACTTTACATTGTGGTTCTGTCATTTCGGTGAAGTTAAAACTAAGCTGATTTGTTATACATTTTTTATTTTATGTGTTCTATCACTATATTTTATCGCCTTTTTAGTTTGGACGACGGGTGCAAAAATATGGCATTATTTTGGCTTAGCGAATTAAATAACATAACCTAATTAGAGTATCAGCGCCTATCTGTTATAAATCATTTTCTTTTTATGCGTTACAAAATGTATCAGGTAGGTCATTACTGACTAATATTAGTTTAAGTAATTATTGTTGCTTGTGGGATTTACAATATAATACTATTACACCTAATACCTAATACTATACTATTTATAAAGGGATGCATTTTTATTATTTCTATTATGTTATGTAATTTAACTATGTTGATGCATGCAGAAGAAAGTATTCTATTCTATTTATGTAATTAACGTAATTAAGCAAATTATTTTGAGTATTATTGGATTAACACAGTCCATAATGAAAACATATGTCTTTATATAAACATAATTACAATTGTAATAATAACATGATAAAAAAAATTTAGATAGTTTGATGAGTGTGTTTTTTGAAACATGATTAACCCATGGTTACCCATATACCGTAACAGTCGACCACTTATGCAAACTACGCTCCTATAGATTGTTCCCAAGGCAACAACGCCCTGTCCTATTTAAACGATACATATACGCTGTTGCCCAAAGGGGTTTTTGTTTATTTGAACAAGGACGTTCAACCGTTAGGTATAACGCACCCCACTTAACCTAAGAGGTGGGGAGGGGGTCCATGCTGGTCAACAGCACGGGTAAGGGAGGAAGGGGGGTTCTCAAGTCGCGGGCATTGTCATCGTCATCGTTCGTGGTGTCGTTGTCGTTTACGTCGTGAAGGGTCGCAAGGAAAGGGGGCGTAGTCCCGACGCGATTGCCAAGGCGCCTTATTTTCGGGGAGTAAGGGGAATAAATCAATTACGCCAAGGCCAACAACACCCCCCTCCTTACCGTAAACGATGCATATACCGTTGGCTAACGGGAAAAATCAATACCCAAGGCCCAAAAACGCCCCACTCCTACGGGAAACGAGCATATAGCTGTTGGCCTAACCCGGGGTAAATCAATTTACCCAACGCCAAAAACCTTTTTGTTTTTCGTAATGAAATGCAGGGGGGTTTGGGTAAAGGGGAAAAAACAATCCCCTTAGGCCAACAAGTGTAACATGGTCTTTTTTCGAGGTAGTAAGACAAGGGGAAAAAAATATCCAAACGCACAGGCCCATAAACCCCACCACTTTTTCCCCCGTTTTTAAAAATCATAAAAAAACTTTGGAACGTAGATAAACAATCCCCCGCTCCACACACGCCCCCTCACTACCGTAAACAGAAGGGGAATTAAATGTTGCCACGGGAAACAAAAAACAGTGCTCCTCAACCAATTATTATTTATAATTAGCTCATTTGGCAACGGATAATGTAATCCCTTGTCAAAATCGAAAAGGGGGGAACGGTACGGGAGGTAGCCTACTCCTTCGAACATCAAGGGGAAATGGCCTTACGTATCCGAAGGAGTGTACCGGACTTCATGGGGACGATCAGCAAGTGAGGAGAACGAAGGTTATTAGCTTGCCACATTGCTTAACAGCGATAAGTCTGTGTTCAGGGCGAGCAGGACCCACCTACCCCGACACGCCCAATTCTTAAGGAACAAGACACTACCATTTTTAAAAAAACGGAAAAGGGCAAAGTTGTATGAAGAAACTTGATAAAAAGGGAAAAAAAAACTTTTTTTGGAACCACAAAGCTCTATTTGGGAAATTTTTGAATTTGGTCCAGACGGATATGTTTATCCATATTTAATTTAGCTAGATTGTTTAGGCTTAAACCCACCTTTGCCGGACTGATTAATTGGGAAAAGAACTAAATAATGGATACGATTTTTTTTATAAGGACAAAACGGTTAACCAATATGAAAAAAATGTTCATCAAAGTTTATTATAACATAGTTTCCATTACTCTCAGAACAAATTGTTGAAGCAATAAAAAAAATTAGTAGTAGAAAAAAAGTTGCATAAAAAACATCTTCCGTAATGCCCAAAGTTTGCATTTAATTCAAAGAGCCTTTTGCCGCAAAAAAAATATCTTTTTAAAATTCAAGTTCATTTTTCTCCAAAATTTGCATTTTCGTGACTTTCAAAAAAAAAGAGTGCTTGGAATACCTAACTTTTTGATGGATTGGGTAAGCGACCGCCTAAACCCCGGTTAATTTCAAAATCAGGGTAAGGAGATCCAAAACAAGGAGATAATCAAACTGGAGAAGAATACCAAAATAAAATAATTCGCCGCTCGTTGATCTATTTGTGCGATGCGGTAACTTACTTTAAAAAGTTCGCATCTTGTCGCATCTAAAAAGGTGGAGGGGCCGGTCATAACTGTTTTTAATTTTGGTTTGGCTAATCACTCAAACTCAAACCTCAAACTATCATTTTGAAAATTAAATTGCCGAGATAATGACACATTGGTGAAACGTAAATACCAAAAAATGTTGGTATGATGATTTGAAGATGTGAATTCTTTTACAATAAAAAAACATAACAACTTCATAGCATCTTTTAAATTCAGTTATCGAACTATTTTTATTTATTTATTAAGTCTATTCTTTTCCGTTGGAAAAGTGATTTACAAAAGAGGACAACTAAATAATACGAATTTATAAATGCAGACAAATAAGAATATTAAAGAAATGTTTTTATTAGTTAATATTACAACAAAATGCAAAATAGACCCAAAATTTTGGTGACAAATTCAAACTGTATATAAAATGAAATTAACGATAACCAAATATAAAAAGAGGGGTAAAAGTAAAGAAAGTAAGAGAGAAAAATTTGACACAGATGACAGCCAAAACAATACATTTAATTTTAGTTAAATGAAATGAGAAGCAATTAAATACAACCTACTACTTTCAAGTGTTATACTAATGGTTCATCGAATACAAAAACAATTACTAATATCCGCCCATTCTTGTTTACGGTTTGTCTCATGGACAATTTCAATTCACTAACTTACGGTGTTTATCTCCTCGTGATAACCGGTCAGAATGTAATGGCGGCTTATCACCAGTTTGTAGTCCATACGGCACTGATAATAACAACTACGTAGTTTGGGTGCTGCGCAGTGAGCATGCGCACGGCTCATGAGATGATGACTCACTCATTGAGCATGGGAGTTTTGGTTTCCTTGTCGAGATGTTTTTGTTGCTCTACTTTGAGAATGCCAGGGGCAGCAGCTATTTATATAAGCAAACAGTGCAGTCAGCAATGATTTCAATAGGTTTCGTCGAATTTGAATGCCGAGACAAATTCTGTTTAAATTGTGCGGGCACGAAAATATGTTTCTTAACATAGCTCTAAACAGTAGTTTGAGAATAATATCACAAAGTCTTTTATGGGGGAAAATAATCGTCCATCCCAACATTGCGGCTTTTTTAGAGCAGTTTTGAGGATAATTTTATCAAAAGTAGGCTATATGGTTGGATGAAAAATATTTTTTCCTTAGTTTACATTTACCCTTTACTAGGACATGTGAAAATTTGAAATGTGTATCCCTAATATATGCTTACATTTATATTTGCGTTTTGCGGTACGGTGAGGTTATTTAAACGAAAAAATACAAAAAAAATCAATACAAGCAGATTTTAAAGAAAAAAAACATTTTCAGAAATTAACCCGTAATCAGTCGACCACTTATGCAAACTCTCCCTCCTATAGATTGTTCCCCAAGGCCAACAACGCCCTGTCCCTTACTTTAAACGATACATACGCTGTTGGCCTAAGGGTTTTTTGGTTTATTTGAATTAAGGACGCGTCAACCGTTGGGTCATAATGCACCACCACTTAACCTAAGAGGGTGGGGGAGAGGGGTCCATGCTGGTCAGAACCAGCCACGGGTAAGGGGAGGAAAGGGGGTTCTCACGTCGTGGTCGTCATTGTCATCGTGACATCGTCATCGTTCGTGGTGTCGTTGTCGTCATCGTCGTCGAGGGGTCGTCAAGGGAAGGGGGCGTAGTCCCCGACGACGATTGCCAGAGCTCGCCTCTATTTTCGGGGAGTAAAGGGGAATAAATCAATTACGCCAAGGCCAACAACACCCCACTCCTTACCGTAAACGATGCATATACTCTGTTGGCCTAACGGGAATAAATCAATTACCCCAAGGCCAACAAACCTTCTTTGTATTTTCGATAATGAAATGCAGGGTGTTGGCCTAACGGGAATAAATCAATTCCCCTTAGGCCAACAAGTGTAACATGGTCTTTATCGACAGGTAGTAATGATGGCATAGGGGGAAAAAAAAGGTTGATGGCCTTACGGGAAGCGGCACTGTGGGACGGCTCCATGAGAAGACGATCAGCAGTGGTGTCACGCACTGGTTTGTTCCGCTGTGTTTCACACATCATGTAAAACGTGTCTGGTGAATCGTAGATCAGCAGGACGACCTCCCCCGCTCCACACATCAAGAACAGTACACTACACGTAAGACAGACAGGGCAAGTTGTAGGAATGTCTTGCCACGGAGCAAACCAAAAAACAGTTGCTCCTCAATCCACAATTATTTATTTATTATTTAGTCTCTATTTGCAACGGATAATGTAATCCACTAGTGCAAATTTAATAGAAAAGGGGAGGAGGAGAAACCCGGTACCGGCACGTAGCCTACTCCCTTTCGAAAAGTACCAAGGGGACTAACGGCCTTACGTATTATCCGAAAGGACGCTGTAACCTCGACTGTCATATAGGACTGCCGAGCAGACGTCAAGAAGAACGAAGCCGTTACACTAGCTCTCGAACCCTCCATCTGCTCTAACCAGCGATATACGTGTGTTTCAGGGCAGAGCGGTCACCCACTCTACCCCTGACAACGCCCGAAGGTTGCTTAAGGCTATTCCAGAGCACTCTTACCGATATTTTGAAACTCAACGGAAAATGGCTAAAAGTTGGTTGGATGAAAGATGAACTTGAATAAAAAAGGGGAAAAAATAACTTTTTTTTTGGACGGGACAAAAGCTCTATTTTGGCCATTATATGCAAATTTTGGGTCATTACGGAAATGAATGTTTTGGATGCAATATTTAATTTTTAGCTATGATTTTTTTTTATTGCTTCTACACACCTTTGTCTCTGGACTGAGTATAAGGGAAAAGAATTTTCTGAAATAATGTTCGATGTACGATTTTTTTTGTCACATGGTACAAAAAAGAGTTTTGAACCGGAACACGAAAAAAATCGTTCATCAAACGTTATTTCATAACATTAGTTTCCCATGTACTCAGTCCAGAGACAAAAATGTGTGTTGAAGCAATAAAAAAAAATCATAGCAACAAATTAAATATTGCATCAAAAACATTCATTTCCGTAATGACCCAAAATTTGCATATAATTGCCAAAATAGAGCTTCTGTCCCGTCAAAAAAAAAGTTATTTGTTTTCCTTTTTTATTCAAGTTCATCTTTCATCCAACCAACTTTTTGCCATTTTCCGTTGACATTTAAAATATCGGTAAGAGTGCTCTGGAATAACCTTAACTTCAGTGTTCGAGTGGGAATTGGGTAAGCGACCGCGGCTAAACCGCTGGTTAAATTTCAACAATCATGGGTAAGGGAGTACCCAAAACAGGGAGCGAAGTTACTTAATCAACACATCGTCGAAGAAGAATACACAAATAAAATAATTCGCCGCTCGTTGATCTATTTGGTGGCGATGCCGGGTAAGCTTACTTAAAAAAGGTTCGCATCTTGTCGCATCTAAAATGGTGGAGGCGCCGGGTCATAACTTTTTTTATCTTTCTGGTTGGGCTAATCACTCAAAACTCAAACACTCAAACCTCAATACTATCATTTGTGAAAATTAAAATTGGCCGAGATAATGACACATGGGTGAAACGTAACATACCAAAAAAATGTTTGCGTATGATGATTTGAAGATTGTAAATTCCTCGACAATATAAAAAACATAACAACTTCATTAGCATCTTTAATATTCAGTTATCGAACTTATTTTTATTTATTTATTTAAGTCTATTCTTTTCAGTTGGAAAAGTGATTTACAAAAGAGGACAACTAAATAATACGAATTTCATAAATGCAGACACAATCAAGAACTATTAAAGAAGTGTTTTTATTAGTAATATTACAACAATAATGCAAAATAAGACAATAATTTTGGTGACAAATTCAAACTGTATATAAAATGAAATTAACGTATAACCAAATATAAAAAGAGGGGGAAAGTAAAGAAAGTAAGAGAGAAAAAATTTGACACAGAATGACAGCCAATACAATACATTTTTAATTTTAGTTAAATGAAATGAGAAGCAATTAAATACAACCTACTAACTTTACAAGTGGTTCATACTAATGGTTCATCGCAATACAAAAACAATTTACTAATTCATCCGTTGAACATTACTCTGTTTACGGTTTGTCTCATGGACATATTTCAATTTACCTAACTTACGGTGTTTATCTCCCTCGTGATAACCGGTCAGAATGTAATGGCGCGCTTATCACCATGTTTGTAGTCCACTACGGCATCTGATAATAACAACTTCGTAGTTGGATGCTGCGCAGTGAGCATGCGCACGGCTCATGGCCAGATGATGACTCACTCATTGAGCTTGCTAGTTTGGTTTCCTTGTCGAGATGTTTTTGTGTTGCTCTACTTTGAGAGATGCCAGGTAGGTGCAGCAGCTATGTGATATAAGCAAACAGAAGTCAGCAATGATTTCAATTAGGTTTCGTTGAATTTGAATGGGCCGTAGACAAATCCTGTTAAAACTGTGCGGTCACGAAAGTTTTCTTAAATTGCTATAAAACAGTAGTTTTGGAGTAATAATATCACAATAGTCTTTTTATGGGGAAAACTAATCGTCCATATATTATACTCCCAATATTACGGCCTTTTTGGAGCATGTTTGAGGATCATTTAATCAAAAAGTAGGCTATATGAGTTGGATGCAAAATATTTTTACCTTAGTTTACATTTACCCTTTACTAGGATTTGTGAACTTTTGAAATGTGTATCCCTAATATATTGCCTACATTGTTTTTTTTGCGTTTTCCGGTACGGTGAGGTTATTTAAACCGAAAAATACAAAAAATCGTACAACGCAAGATTTTAAAGATACATTTTCAAAATATCACATGACCTTGTTTCGGGTGAGTGTAAACTATGGTAAAATATCATCCATCCAACAAGTATACTTTGAAATGGGAATTTTATCTTTGAAATTTTCCATAGAATAAACTTAAAAGTTTTCCCTATTTTGACAACAAAACAATTTTTGGAACCTAAAATAAAATTGACAGTTAGCAGATAGGCATAATATATTTAAAATACCTAGGCCTACACATGAACGTTCGCAGATCATATAGTAAGATGATTACACGAGTAATTACATTTTGTTTGTAAAAACTAAACATCACTAGTCAATCTTAATACTAGAGGTAGGCGTACGTGCACAAGTTTTTGAAGGTGGCCAAAGAATAGACGCTACAAAATGCTACAAAATGACACTTGAAAATGCTACACGTACTTTAGATGACTGCGATTGTCGGTACGTTCCGATCAACGAAGATTTTTCAGTTTTTATAGATCATTCAGAAAATGCTGATTATAAATATTACTAAAAAATCGATGTTTTGAAACGACTTTTTAAAACATAATTTTTATTTAAGGGGTGTGGGACAATTATTATTTTGCTCATGGAATAAGACAATGGATAAGTAAACTGAGAAAACAGCAAATTTACAAAAAATCATAATATCCTGCAGCGACCTAAGTGTCTCGGAAGTTTGAGGCTTGTTATTTTAGTGAAGGTGTGTTGATAGCAGTGTTTTGGAGAGTGATAAGGAAGGAGCCTATTTCATAAGAGCACCCCGGTAACTGCTGACTCTCTAAACACCGCGTTAGGAGATAGAGACGAATAGTGACCAGCACACATCGTATAAAACACTGGCTAGTGGCTATCAAACAGTGTGCAAACACTGACCGGCTCTGGCCCTGACCACCCCAGACGACCACCCTTATAATGCGGGGGTGAGATACGCGTACGTGCAGGGAGGGGGTGGAACAAACGAGCTCGTATCTTTGTCACTGTGTCGCGTTTTATTGCGCAAGATGATCTAGGTGAGCTCTGGGTGCTAATAGCTGAACCATCGAGCCATGCTATCACTAAGCCATCACACTCAACGGTGTTCGCGCATTTTTCAGTTGGGTGTCATACCTATATAGGGCACCCAATCTTACTGCAACATATACACGTAGACTTCACATTTACGGTCACATTGATTTAAATGTTGCTATCCAGTGTTATAATTTGCGTTAAAAACCTGTTTACTTGGTATAAATTCCCTAAGTTCACAAAAATTTAGTGAATTACAGAGATTTCACGATAAAATTTTCAATCGAATATTAAATTGAGGAGTAATATGCAAATTGGATCTCATAAATTGATTCTTTATTAACGTTCGTGTGAAATATATACCAATTTTATTAACAGTTTACCTTAAAAAAAAACAAAAAAACAGAAAGCTGAGCCAGCCTCGGTAACTACTCGTAACCCGGCACCTCCACCAAATATAATAAATGTTTTTCTGTTGAAGGCAATTTTATTTTTGTATCGTATTATGACATCTGTTGACAAAGTATCTTTAATCATGTAATTTAATCATGTCAGTGTTGTCGAAAAACTATAGCTATAGTTATTTAAAAGAGTTAGAATTTTTTTAGATAGAATGTAAATCCAAACCATGTTTTTATTATGCATATTTATTATAAATTATTGCCGAAGTGATTTATTTACAATTGAGAAGTACATGCAAAATAATTATGTAGGCTTGTATTATAAAACTAACTAGCCTTATATTTAACTATATTCCAATACTGATTTAACTTTATTAAGTTTTTGCTAGAATGTTTGAGATAATGTGGGAAAATTATTATTGCAACCTATCTAACAAAGAAGAAGAAATTTATTTACAAAATATATATAGTTTTATAAATCTAACTAGTATTTTACTATTTTATTCATTAGCACATTTTATTGTGATCTAGCTAGAAAATTTGAGATAATTGTTACACAAAAATTCTCAAAAACCACAATTAGAAGTGATTTTTTTTACAATAAACATTATATTAAGTACATGTAGAAAAAATAAATAATTTTATAAAATTATTAACTGATATTTACCGTTTACCCATTTAACCATCAGCACATTTTATAATATTTTAGCTAGAATGTTTGAGATAATGAGAGGTAAATTATTATCACAGCCTATAACAATGCCACCCCGGCGATTCAGGCAGTGCAACTGGAGAACATCATCTCAAACTCAAAGCTAAACCCGCCACTGGTCGTCGAGAAGTCTCTATACAACCATCTCTTCGAATCTATCGCGGTATGCAGTTTAGAAATGAATGCCATCATTCTGAACCGAACTTGGTCAGAGATGTAAGACGTTGTATGGGGGTAGGTAAGCACATCATCTCGGTGTGTGACTTGATTTGTTCCGCGGAAGATCTGAGCAGGCTCAATCAGTTTCAATAAGCCGCGAAATCGTTTGAAGACGCTCTTGTACCAATTACTCCCTCCACAGATCGAGTATGGAAATCCGATACCAGATCTAATCCCCCGCCGCTCTCCACCCCAGCCCACTATCCTCAACCCCTCCTCAATCAACGGGTACCGTCATAGCGCAGGGGAGAAGAGCGTGCGACGATGTGTGGTTAACCATAACATTAAGGCATTACAGAATAATAGCTTTGTCTCCCCGTTTCAAAAACTAAAACTGCACATTTAACAAAAAACTCTTTCTCGGATTAATTACTGTTGTTTTTAAGGGCTCCATAACGGAGTTTGATTGCGTTATAACGTCAATTGATGACGTTTGAGTTGAGATGTCGTATACCTTGGGCGGTGAACATAATATTACTACACCGACTGGAGTCTGCCAGGACTCCAGCACAGGGAACTAGAAACTCGTCCCACAATGTCAAAATTGTCACCAACTCAATAGCATTCGAGGTTGTTAAAGTGTTTATTTATTTATTTTCAATACCTACCCTACCTATAGACTTGTATATCTGAGTTACAAAGGAGCACATTACAGCACTATACAATAAAATACAAGGGAGAGAATTAACAGTATTCAACAGAAAAATAATTCATACAGAAGTACCCACAATGTTGTTTTAAAGCAAACAACTTAACAACTGAAGTAACATTCCTACAGAATTCAAGTATAGTATCCTTGGTGGAGATGTCACATCTGAATGGGTCTATTCTCTCCTTTTGGCCTCATCATCCAGATTTTACCCTAGTAAAAACTTTTCTTTTTTCCAACATTAGTTATTTCATTGAGTCTCCGTTGTGAACTATAAGGTATTACTAGTTCAAACGACAATTAATTTGTCGATTCCACCAGCCGGCGCAGAGCGGTTTCCAACAATTTTACTTCACACTGATCAATTAGGGTCTATTCAATGGGGCTCACCAATTTACCAGGGGATCCATTTACCAAGTAGTTATACAGTCGTTTGATAAGCTGTGGTGTTATTTTATTTTATTTTTTAAGTTGTCACTGGCGATTGACAAGTTGTCGTTTGAGTTATAGTAAATATGTCCCCAGTTCTATAAATAAAGAGAAGTACACACCAATAAAATCGAGCGTATCGAGTATTTGTGTGTAAGTTACATCCAAGATATAGGATTGACTTAAAGCAATTGTGGTCTCTTCAGCGACAACAATAATACAATATGATCACATCTACAACAATACTACACAAAGCACGCCAAGAATCAGGGGCCATGTGTGTACAATGGTATACCGACATTCAGACTCAGGCAATACATTGTGCGATTGTTTGAATGACTTGTGTGGATGTATGATTTGTTATCCCTATGCATCATTCAATAAGATTCTCCCTCGGTTTGGCTCCAGATCTAGCACTAAGATGCTTGTCTTGGAAAACTACCCCTTCGTGAAAACATAAACTCGAAGCAAGAAAAGTGTTTTCCGGGAAAATTTGGCATCGATCTTAGACTAGTGAAAGACACGGACAAAAACATGCATCCGTGTGTCGTTTAGAGGGTGGCGATTAATTTAGTCAATGCGTTGTGTGTCAGGTTAAATAGGTTTTCTGCGAACCGTTTCATTTTATATTCAGGGACGTCTGGGGATGGAAATTTCATATCCAGAAAAACAAAAATATATGTTTTAAAGTGAGGTAACGTTATAAAGATCAAACTATTTTTTTTAATATGTTTGCTACACAATCCCATCTAATTTATTATATTAATAATTACAAATATGGTTTCTTGATTCAACCAGATACTACGTAATGGAATGTGTCTAATTTCTTCTGAGCGGAAATAATTTGATTATAATTTGAAAATCTTTTCAATGACAAGGTGAGGAAAGAAGTAAAGACATCAAATAACAAATTAATGCACTTGGTATCTGCTAGCTAGTCAAGAATCCCACCCTTTCGCAACGTCATATAGAAGCTATAGATAAACTTAGATACTTTGGATAATTGATTGGTGGTTTAAACTAAATTATATTGAAAAATAACAATTACATTCTGAAAGGTCAAAACCGAATTCAATATACCTAAAAATGCTTAATTTTGAAGAAAGCTTACTTTTACAAAATGTCATCTCCATACCACCAATTATTGAAAATGAAATTATTTATAATTTGGAATAAAAGGTTACTCCTGTGTCCAAGCTACCACTGTATCAATGATTATTAGCGTATTAGACAAGAATAAACACGTTTACCTTGAAAGGTATGTTAGTTTACTGTTTCGTGTGTATTTTATTAATAAAGCGTGCTTTTAGTGCGTTTCGTAGGCCTTCGTTTGATTTGAACTCCACTTCTAGACAAGGACAGAACAACAACTGTGCATAACAACACGTATACACACAAGGACGAGACATGGTCTGGCTGGTTGTGAAGTGTAATAAAGTGCGAGTTTGTTCGGCAGGCAGCCCCAGCTCTTGGATTAGGATTGCTCAAGAATAAGCTCAATAAGTAAGTACCGTAGTAGGAGGTTATGACAAATTTATATGTTTAATGTTACCTATTGTTGAAGAAGCTGAAATATGTTGCCTAAATTTACAGTATTGAATGCAAAGCAAAGCGAGTCAAATTTTACAAATAATGCCCGTGCTTTGTAGCCTATAATAAGTCACAGAATAATATGAGAATGATTATGATGTTGCTTTTAATATTTCACTATGAAAAGAGAACATTTAATTAAATGCTAAGAAATAAATACAATATTATTGTTTGAAGCAGACAAAGATGTTAAATGTACTAACAACCGCAGATGGGAGCACGCGAGTGCATAGGCGACAAACCCGTGGACGCAGGTGGGCGAAAGCATGCACTAGATTCCAAAAGGTTGGTTGTAATGTTTACTGAGGTTCACACAGATGGTTAATTGAGTTTGTTGTTTGCGTAATGAACCTTATTACTTTTCTTCAATGATTATTTACAATTTTTTACATACATATTATGAGTTTGTAAATAATGAATTCTTTGCTTGTTTGTTTGCTGTTTGTTTGTTTGTTTATTTATTTATTTATTTGTTTATTTGTTTGTTTGTATTTATTGAGGTGAAAGGACACATTCACTAAACATTGTGTTGTATAATACTAGGAAACGCTCAGTTGGACGCGTTGATAAGCGAGCACGTGCTATAGCTAGACCCACTTTGCACATTTTTTTAAATTTTATAATTTGCGACGTTCGCTGTCCACAGGGCCATGTTTCCAATATTATTTATTATTGCCAAGGTATTTGGGTAAACCCGTGTGTAAACCTTAACTTTGTGGATAAAATCCACCGCCATCTAGAGGACCTTGACTCCTTGGGAAAACTATTTAAACTTTTTGGTGACAAATAATACACACTTCCTAGAAAGTATTTTGATTACTTCTAGGTGGCAGTGCATTAGAAACTTCGCGCGTCTTTTCGTTGCCATGGCAACGTTACTTTTGTTATAATGTAATTTCCATCTACACAACTTATCGGATCAAACTAAAATTAACATATTCGTGACCGGGCGGACATTCTAAATGATTTGGCCACCTCAGATTTTGTCGCCGTTTAGTTTGAAAAAAAAAACTTTCGATTAACTTTAATGTAACTTTTTAACTTTTTGAACGATTTTGCCACAAAACTAATGGCATTCAATCGGGAACGAAGCTTGCGGATGGTCAAAATTTCAACTCGATCCGAGCCTCCGTTCGAACGTTATGGCGAGACATACAAAAAAAAAAAAACAGTGACTATTTTTTCCGGCAGAGTCAAATGGAAACGCTCGCTTCGCTCGCTTAAATATACTAGGAAACGCTCAGTTGGACGCGTTGATAAGCGAGCACGTGCTATAGCTAGACCCACATTGCACATTTTTTTAAATTTTAAAATTTGCGACGTTCACTGTCCACGGGGCCATGTTTCCAATATTATTTATTATTACCAAGGTAGGCCTATTTGGGTAAACCTTTAATTTGTGAATAAAATCCACCGCCATCTAGAGGACCTTGACATCATTTCTTTGGGAAAACGTAACAAATAATACACTGCTTCCTCGATAGTATTTTGATTACTTCTAGGTGGCAGTGCATAGTGCGAACCTTGTGCGGCTTTTCGTTGCCATGAGACGTTACTTTTGTTATAATGTAATTTCCATCTACACTTCTTATCGGATCAAAATAAAATTAACATATTCGTGACCAGACGGACATTCTAAATGATTTGGCCACCTCAGATTTTTGTCGCCATTTAGTTTGAAAAAAAAACTTTTGATTAACTTTAATGTAACTTTTTAACTTTTTGAACGATTTTGCCACAAAACTAATGGCATTCAATCGGGAACAAAGCTTGCGGATGGTCAAAATTTCAACTCGATCCGAGTCTCCGTTCAAACGTTATGGCGAGACATACAAAAAAAAACAAAAAAACAAAACAAAACAAAACAAAACAAAAAACAAAACCAGTGACTATTTTTTCCGACAGAGTCAAATGGAAACGCTCGCTTCGCTCGCTTAAAAATGTACAGTACGTCCGTAATAAAATTGAAACTGAAATTTCTGAAGCGTCCAAAAGATCCCGAAATTCACATAGTTTTAGAATAATGAAGATCAATCCAAATCTGATCCAATCTACTATAATACCCCGGCCCCATAGTATTCTCAAATTATGAATTCAACTTACTAGGAAACGCTCAGTTGGACGCGTTGATAAGCGAGCACGTGCTATAGCTAGACCCACATTGCACATTTTTTTAAATTTAAAAATTTACGACGTTCGCGTTTCCAGTATTATTTATTATTGCCAAGGTATTTGGGTAAACCCGTGTTTAAATCTTTACTTTAAAATCCACCGCCATCTAGAGGACCTTGACTCCTTGGGAAAACTATTTAAACTCTTTGTTGACAAATAATAGACTGCTTCCTCGAAAGTATTTGATAACTTCTAGGCGGCAGGGCATTAGAAACTTCGCGCGTCTCTTCGTTGCCATGGCAACGTTCTTTTGTTATACGTAATTTCCATCTACACTACTTATCGGATCAAAATAAAATTAACATATTCGTGACCGGACGGACATTCTAAATGATTTGGCTATCTCAGATTTTGTCGCCGTTGAGTTTGAAAAAAAAAACTTTCGATTAACTTTAATGTAACTTTTTAACTTTTTGAACGATTTTGCCACAATACTAATGGCATTCAATCGAGAACAAAGCTTGCGGATGGTGAAAATTTCAACTCGATCCGAGCCTCCGTTCGACCGCTATCATGAGCCAAAAAAGCTGCACGACTTTCCGTTGCCATGGTAACCGTACTTTGTTATAATGTAATTTCCATCTACACTACTTATCGGATCAAAATAAAATTAACATATTCGTGACCGGACGGACATTCTAAATGATTTGGCCATCTTAGATTTTGTCGCCGTGAAGTTTGAAAAAAAAACTTTCGATTAACTTTAATGTAACTTTTTAACTTTATGAACGATTTTGCCACAAAACTAATGGCATTCAATCGAGAACAAAGCTTGCGGATGGTGAAAATTTCAACTCGATCCGAGCCTCCGTTCGAACGTTATCGCGAGACATACAAACAAACAAAACAAAACAAAACCAGTGACTATTTTTTCCGGCAGAGTCAAATAGAAACGCTCGCTTCGCTCGCTTAACAAATCAAATCGCGCATCAATCCCTCAGTCAAAGATAATTTGTAGGCCTGTCATCGTAAATTACTTCTTTTTTAAACAGGGATATGCCTAAGTCTAACCCATCATTGCTTCTTTGATCTTGATGGAATTTTCGGGGAACCTTCATAATCTCTAAACCTCTGTCCTGCCATACTATTTTGTACAATCCGAAGCAAAAATGTTAATTACCTACGCTTAGCAGATTTTTCCACGTTCATGTTTCTTTGGTCTCTTTCTCCGCTTTATTGGATGAGCGTAGCGAGCGTAGCGAGCGAAGCGAAGATTCCATTTCACTACACTGGAGAAAAAAATCCGGAATGTTTTTTTTTTTTTTTTTTTTTGTATTTTTGTGTGTTTGTTAACACGATTCCGGCTAAACCGATACTCTGATTGCGATGAAATTTTATGGAGGCCTTCGAAATCTCTGAACTTAGAACTGCCACGTTTTTGAGCGCAATCGGGAAATTTTTTCTTATAAAAAACGCAATTTTACGATTTTTTTCGATTTTTTAAAAATTTCTTCGACTTATAACACCTACACGCTTTATCCGATTGTAATGATTTTTTCACAGAACCTTAATTTTATGAATTAAGATATTCGTGTAAAATTTGAGCGTAATCGAAAAATTATTTCTCATGAAAATCGAAATTTTACGGGGTTTTTCTTTTTTAAAACAATTCTTTGACTTATAACACCTACATGCTTTATCCGATTGTAATGATTTTTTACAGAACCTTAATTTCATGAACTTATATATTCGTGTTTAAATTTGAGTGCAATCGAATTATTTCTTATGAAAATTACAATTTTACGATTTTTTTTTTTTAATTACGATTTATTAAAAAAACTAAGTTAATTTTTTATTTTATTTAATTTAATAAAAAAAAATCTTCGACTAAGTAATAATTTTTTCACAGAACAACAGAAAATCTGCGTAACACATGGCAGCTCAATGCACCAATTACGCTCATCCAACAACGCGGCGGGACTTAAGCGTTTTCCTAGTAATGAACAAACGGCTTCACCGATTTTATTTAAATATTTATGTTAATTTTCAAATCTACGCGTGGGACTGTCACGTGTTTATGTCCTAACAAAACTAATGTTTTCGCGTTGTCAGCGGCGTCGGAGCCGGGTGGTCAGGTTGGTAGCTTTCTCCCCTGAACTTACGGAGGGGGGGGGCGACAGTATCTTCTCGACCCCCCTAAAAAATGACGCATTAACCAATTAATTATGTTCGTTTTTTGTTTGTGTGCCAAATAAAACATTGATTAGTGTAACTAGCTTCGCAGTTTCTTGTAAATATGGAAAGTAGAGGAGATGTCAGATATTGTTTTAATTTTGGGGGGTTGGCTGTAACCGTAGACGGTGGATGTGGATGTATCATGGCACAAACAGCCCCCCTCCCCGCAACCGAACACAAATAGAGAGAAAGAGCCTAGAGGAAGCTGCTGTAGTCTCGCGACGACCGCTACTGTATACCAGCATCGGCAGCTACCGCGGAACGATCTTTTAGTTTCCTAAAACGTGTTAAAAGGGAGAATCGTTCCCAAATGAGATCATCTGCTACTACTTCATAAGAAGCTATAGCCAGCGAGATAGATACAGAGATAGACCAAATCTGTACTAAGTTTGTAAACAAAACTAGTGATCGTCGCAGAGTGTTGGCAGAGTCGATAAAGAAGTTTCCCCTTTGGGGAGGTCCTCCAACTCCCTATACCGCCCTGGGTTAAATAAAAGTCAGCTTTTGGCGTTTGGAATCTAACGTTCCGCGCGACTCTGTGTGACGATTGATGGAACTACTTCAAAAAAACTACGTCACTTTTCTACTAGTAGTTAACAGTCATTGACGACGAATGGCGTGAAACGTCAAAATATTAAATACGATCTAATGTTGGCGAATGTTTAGGCATAAAGCAAACTCTCTTTATTAATGAGGATATTTCTGATGGAGTAGACCTAAGCTTAGGAGCTAGGCCGACAATATGTGTTGTTTAAGATTTCGATTTGAGTGCCTAGGGCGTAATTACGTTTGAAAACTGTATTGTGGCCTTGGGCCTAGGCTACACTTACGTCCGTAAGGCTTAAACAACCCATATCTCAATTAATTTCGCACGAAAATGTCAGTAACGCCTGCGCAAACACTTAATAGTACAATAATAATCAAAAGTAAATCGTTTTAAGAGGCTAGGGCCCTAGGCTAATACGATTGAAATAAAATCAAAGTTTGACGTTGCATCTGTTGTTTTGTTAATTTCATTGTCACTGCATATCGATAATCTACTGACCGTATTTAGCGTGCAGTGCTTTTATTAGTTTCACATTTGAGCCGCCCTCAGCGCGCAGGACGTTAGATTCCGTTTTGACTTGGGAGCAGAGTCGATAAAGAAGTTTCCCCGTTGGGGAGGTCCCCTTACTCCCAAGCAGAGTCGATAAAGAAGTTTCCCCTTTGGGGAGGTCCCCTTACTCCCAAGTCAAAACGGAATCTAACGCTCTGCGCGCTGAGGGCGGCTCAAATGTGAAACTAATAAAAGCACTGCACGCTAAATACGGTCAGTAGATTATCGATGTGCAGTGACGCTGATATCAACAAATAACAGACGAAACGTCAAACTTCAATTTTATTTCAATCATATTAGCCCTGGGCCCTAGTTCTTTTAAAACGATTTACTTTTGATTTATTATTGTACTATAATGTGTTGCGCAGGCGTCACTAACATTTTCGTGCGAAATAATTTGAGATTATGTCTTGTTCAAGCCTAATGGACGTAAGTGTAGCCTAGGCCCAAGGCCACAATACAGTTTTCAGACGTAAGTACGCCCTTGGCATTCAAATCGAAATCTTGAACAATACATATTGTCGGCCTAGGTCCTAAGCTTAGGTCTACTCCATCAGAAATATCCTCATCAATAAAGATACTTTGCTTTACTCCAAAACATTCGCCAACATTCGATCGTATTTAATATTTTGACGTTTCCGCCATTTGTCGTCATCGACTGTTAACTACTAGTAGAAAAGTGACGTAGTTTTATTGAAGTAGTTCCATCAATCGTCACACAGATGTCGCGCGGAACGTTAGATTCCAAACGCCAAAAACCGACTTTTTATTTAACCCAGGGCGGTATAGGGAGTTGGAGGACCTCCCCAACGGGGAAACTTCTTTATCGACTCTGCTTGGGAGTAAATGGACCTCCCCAAAGGGGAAACTTCTTTATCGACTCTGGTGTTGGGTACTTTTCACCACGTAAAGCTATACTAATATTCAAGGCGGTGGCGTATCCATGGGGACTGGAAGCTTATACCAGAGTCGATAAATAAGTTTTCCCGTTGGGGAGGTCCCCCAACTCTCTATACCGCCCTGGGTTAAATAAAAAGTCGGTTTTTGGCGTTGGGAATCTTACGTTCCGTGCGACTCTGTGTGACGATTGATGGAACTACTTCAATAAAAGTACGTCACTTTTCTACTAGTAGTTAATAGTCGATGACGACAAATGGCGAAAACGTCAAAATATTAAATACGATCGAATGTTGGCGAATGTTTTGGCATAAAGCAAACTCTCTTTATTAATGAGGATATTTCTGATGGAGTAGACCTAAGCTTAGGAGCTAGGCCGACAATATGTATTGTTCAAGATTTCGATTTGAGTGCCAAAGGCGTACTTACGTCTGAAAACTGTATTGTGGCCTTGGGACTAGGCTACACTTACGTCCTTTAGGCTTGAACAAGGCATATATCAATTATTTCGCACGAAAATGTCAGTGACGCCTGCGCAACACTTTATAGTACAATAATAAATCAAAAGTAAATCGCTTTAAAAGACTAGGGCCCAGGGCTAATATGATTGAAATAAAATTGAAGTTTGACGTTTCGTCTGTTGTTTGTTGATTTCAGCGTCACTGCACATCGATAATCTACTGACCGTATTTAGCGTGCAGTGCTTTTATTAGTTTCACATTGGAGCCGCTCTCAGCGCGCAGGACGTTAGATTCCGTTTTGACTTGGGAGTAAGGGGACCTCCCCAAAGGGGAAACTTCTTTATCGACTCTGCTTATACTAATGGAACACGCAGACTCAAATTTAAAATTAATTGGTAAACGTACACCATGCGAAACATAAACACATCCAGCAAGAAGTGTGCACCAGTATCATGCGGTACACTTCAAAATTAGCCGAAGGACACGGGTTCTATCTCCGATCGGGACCAGTGTTATGACTAGATAATTGATTTTTATCCAGATAAAGATAATAATTTAAAAAAATCAGATAAGATAAAAGATAAAATGTGAAAACATTATCTAGATAAAAGATAAAAATAATTATCTTGATAATTTTGCTTAGATAAAAGATAATAAATATCACAGAAAAGGCTATTTTTTCCGACATTTTCAAATATGCAGATTCTATGAAAAACATTATGAAACTAGTATAAGTAATTTTTATTTTAAAGTGATTCATTATTATATTTTTTCTTAAGTATTGCTACCTATCTATTTTATCTAATAAAGATTATCTAAAAGCATACAACGCTTAGATAAGATAAACTTTATTTTATCTAGACAAATGAAAAAGATAACCACCAAAAACTTATCTAGACAAGATAATAGACAACAGATTTTGTACCTAGATAATTTTATCTAGATAAGTCACAACACTGATCTGAACAAATATTTTCGAAAAGTAATATCACTTAATCTAACATCCTGCTTATCAGCATATTTGTATCTAGCTGCAATCTATTAGGGGAGTTATGATTTGGCGGGTGGGGGGGGGAGGGGGGGGGGGGGGGGGTTGAAAACAACCAAACCACATTACTGGCTCACTTGTGTTTGAGTGTATGTTCTTATCCCAGGTGTCGATGTGTTGTGTTACGCTTTAGTATATAGACTATAGGGTTGAATAACAAGCTGTGACTTTGGAGCCGTACTAGCATACGAGCACAATATAATATAAATTCTTGTTAAAGCACCTCAATGCTTAATTAAAACTCAGTAGGACAGGGGCGTAGGAACTATTTTTGTGGTGGGGAAGGGGGGGGGGTCAGATAAATCTAAGAAAAATAATACCACATAAAATAATTACTTATTGGTAAACAGTCTTTCGTGGGTAAAGTATGTGACTTTGCACAATGGGGGGTCTGGGGGGAGGCCCCCGGATAATGCGGGTCCGGGGCGCACAGTCCCGAAATATTTTTCGATTCTTAGAGTGTGATTGGAGTATTTTAACGAGTTTTAGGCATGTTTTGCTATGATATGTTAGTGGTGACTGATAATGATTGTTGTGATTGCAAAATTATAATATTATGTTATTGGTTAGCGAGTGACACTCATACCCGAGTGATTCGATGGCTTGACCCCCACCACTAGGGGGGGGGGGGGGGGTGAAGGAGGTGAAGTTTCCCTACCGCCGTTCTTACACCCCTGACTATTAATTGTCTATTAGAGAAAACATTTAAAGTAACGTCAATCGTTCACCCACCCCAAGTTTCTCCTGCAACTTTCGAGCAGCAACCTTTTAGTTATAAACTGATAGCTAAAGGAAAACACTTATCTCATGCTTATAACATTTTCGAGAAAGGAAGGTGAAGGCAATTTTTATGAAGAAGATTGACCTTATACATTTTAAGACGTATACGAATCGACATTAGATGTTAGCAAGACGGTTGGTACAGCAGGAGGCAGTAGATTACATTGTCAAGCACTGGACATAACGGAAGGAAGTTTATTTTATTTGTTACTATCGACATGCCGTAGTTTAGTATCGATACGCTGAGTTATGGAGCGCGTTATCTCGCTCGTGTTTGTTTGTGCCGGTTTTATGGCCAGTTACCGATGTGGAGGTCGGGCTATCGCTACACACATCGAGGGAGCCACACTTACAACTCTTGGCTTGGTCAACCCCCGTCCCGTCTCAGTCTAGATAGACTACGTGCGACGAACTTTTATACCTTATATATATCCATCTACTTTACTTTTTACGCCAATGACTTGGCTATTACATCGAAGTATAAATGAAATCTCTCGGCAAAACCATTTCAATGTAAACAACAATCTCAAACTATCTCATTTTGTAGTTAGTCAGATTTAAAGCATAATGCATAAAGCAAAAATGCATCAGGCATCAAGCATAAGTCGTAAAGTGTAGGGCATAATGTATAGCGTGCAACGCATGCCATCGTTTACGGCTAACAGCTAGGAGTATTGCATAATAAGACTGTACCCTGGTGCTATAAAGTTTTGGGGACACGAGTACGAAGCACCTCACTGTACGAAAGAATTCCAATTTCTGTTCTAATTGTGGATAAATAATTAACCTTTCAATCCAAAAACTTCAAGTACCGATGTAGGTCCGTATTTATGTCCATTATAGTGGCAAGTATTTAACTGCCACGTATAACTCATCACTATGCAACCACCAATCAGAAGCCTTATAAATATTTAGACTAACTGGCAGATAAATTTTAACTATAGTCATTGAAATTCTGGACCTAACACTTGGGGACTACGGTCAAAAAGGCTATGTAAAATGACCTGTCTTAAACTTTATAAATCGTTTGTAAAACTAAATCTATTTAATTTTTTGTATTTGGTCTTTTATTGTTCAAAAGACAAACATATATTTCTAGTCGTTATTTTAACGTGGTATTCATAAACACAATTAAATGGTGACATGCGCACAAAATGCGATCTATAATAACAAAATATGTCATTCTGTGCTATTTATCTTCTAAAAAAGATATGCAAGAAAAACCTGAGTGAAAAGACAATAAGGGAAGTCGCCTGTCCTTTGCTAAACTACAAACCTCTACATTTCCAATTCGTATTGGACGGTGAAATATGAAATTGACAAGTTACATTTCATTATAACCAATTTCTTAGCTCTATTATATTTAAATAGAGGTCACTGTGCGCGTATACTCATTAAACTACGGGCGCTAAATGTCTTGATCCGACCATTCATATGGCATAAGAAATGAGCCCAAAGCCACAGTAAGACATGAATGGCATAAATGTGTAAGTGTGCTGGGTTTAGTTGACATACTACGTGTATGAATATGATAAAATTAGAGCACTGGTTAACTTTTAATTATGACATTGGAAACTAACGTAAAGAATTACTGGACTCTCCTCGATTGGAACAAAACGACCAAACATTTGGCTAAGTGTATAACTCTTGTGTTTTGTTTTCGTTAACCTCCACACTGTTAACCTTCACTCGCAATATATTTAGAGTAAAAGAGTACGTTGCCCTATTACGTGCGGCGAAGCCAAAACAATCCACACGTCAAATGTTTGTCAAAACAGTCGGCACGTACATAATCGAGTGACCCACGCCTCAGAGTCGTAGTGGAGTGCCGTAGTGCACAGATAGTGTAACACCGGTTAGATTGGTGTAACCGTGCCTTGGAGTCGTGCACGTTCCACAGTGCTAGTCGGCCTTCATTGCTCCCTGTAGCTACTCGCAGTTTTATCACTGATTGGGGCTGTACAGTGACATTGGAACAGCCTCCCCCCACCCCCAACCACCCTACGACAGAGCTCATCGATAAAACTAGTTTTTCAAGGCAAGTCCATTTAAGGGTGGCGAGACGATAAAATCCGGTCTTCCATTTGAGTTCCATGACTTGTGCCAGGAATGTCCAGGGAATTGGTGTGCAGCGGGTAGCGGCAATTACAGGAGAAGCTGCTATGGGCCTTTCTTCTTTGTGACAGGATGGACAGTGTCCATTCTACCCCCCTCCCCCTTACCCCTCCTCGACCTCTTCTCCCCCACGTTTATCGCGGTCTTAGACTGTTTCTCTATCATTTACTCCCACCCCATCCCACTAGACCCCCAACCCCACCCACCCTACAAATCCTACCCCGATTCATCGATTTGCTACAAGGCCCACTGACTGATGGTGCCCCAATCACCCCACCCTAACGAACTCAGGAAATGGAACCTCGTTTACAAAACACCCGGTACTTTACCCTAACTCGATCCCCGAAGTTATTAGACGGCAATTAGTCGTAGTGGAGTAGTTAAAAAGAAACTATGAATAATAAACGAAATCGTTTCGAAAATACTTAAAGATTTAATTTCCATGCAATTCACTACTCCGCGAATTGTCCTGGGAGGGTTCTAGAGCTTGTCACCCGCCGAATTCCAGTGATTAAAAACAACATGCATCATCATAAAAAGATTCAGAGAAATCAGTAGGTCTCTTTGTGGCGCTTATAAGAACGCTTACAAACAAGAGCGAGCTGTATCTAATCAACGCAGAAAACGCACCTCTGCATATCGTGAGACATGACGCTGCGCATACCATCAGCGTATCATAGCGCGCGTGCATGGGCACTAAACTAAAACACGGCTATCTGCGATGTGGGCGTCTAGGCGTGTTGATCCGGGAGTAATGAGTGCGGTCTTCGGACGTCGTCGTCGTCGTCGTCGCCCCAGGGGTCGGGGGTGTTTGCGTCGCGACGCGGGGACTCATCGTGAGCAGGTTAGACGGGTCGCGCGAGCTCCCTGGGGCCTCGTCACAAGCGCCTCTTAACGTAATCCAATCACAGGCGCAGGAGGCGTCCGAATCGCCGTCGTCCGCATCACAAGTAGAGCGAACGCATAGCAGTAGCACAGAGCTGAAACGTAATACCATTCTACCTTTAGAGTATAGAGATTATTTTATCGGGGCCATTGGTGTTATCAACAATGAAAATTAATGAGCATACAAAAAATATTATATGCAATATGAAGAACGAAATATGATGGGTGCAAAGCATTGAATGAGTTTGTTGTGCTGCAGAACTTGATTCACGAGATAAAGTTAAGCTTAAATAATAAACTAGTATTTTATTGTAAGATAATTTGCTATGAATGTTGAAGTTTTTCCAAAGTAATTAAAAAAAATACATTTTGGGGCGACTGCCAAGTAGAAATTGATGTCTTTCACATTTTTTATTATTGTCCCGATTATACAGCTGTTTTGATGGCGAAGCGTGCCGTTATTGTACAAAGTAGAATGGTGGAGGTGCCGGGTTTATGATATGCATGATTTATGACCTTGCAGTGGGGCTAGTCCCATCCTTTCACCCCCACGGTCACCTAAAATATCACGTCACTTATGTTGAAGGGCAGTGTATATAAACGCAGTCAATCGAAGTCATGTTCGGTTTTTATCGTGAGACGAGACACACCCGCAGATAGACGGATAGATAAGTGAAAAGCAAAAAAAGTAGGTAAAATGTTATAATAATAGAACATTTGCTACGGTTTTGGAAAATAATTTCTCATTGATTTTCACTGCAATATGTCAGACTCAGCCTGTAACTCTTTATTAGGGAGTGAAAGAACGTCCGTCCGTCTGTATGGCTGTGCCACGTCTTACGATTTAAAAAAAACACCTCCTAACCGAATGGCTTGCGATATTTTTGGTTGGAATTGTCATACAACAAGAATGATCCAGAATGTCTTTGGTTACCCTGGGTATCACGGGAGCTGTGCTAGCACTTTAGGAAGTAGAAATATGTATGTCTTCGGCACCTCCACCACCTTTTGGAAAATAGAATTGTCTAATTATATATCGGTAACTTCAGTATGTGTATGTCTTCGGCACCTCCACCACCTTTTGGAAATCGAGTTGTATAATTATATATTTCGGTAACTTCAGTCTAACTGTACATACATTTTAAAAGTTATACAGACCAGCCGCGTTGGTCAGAATCACCGGACAAGGTAATTGACGCATTATGCCATTTTGGAAATACCATTGTGGGGGGAAGGGGGCCTAAGTTAATGTAGCTGCATTATGCACTAGTAGAGTAAAGCTTGTGTTAGTTTATTCTATATTGGAGGAGGAAGAACTAACAGCATGAAAGTGATTTGGAGTGAGTTTCAACCTATTTTTTCACATCCCCCTAAAAGAGGAAACATTGTGTTAGGTATTTATCCTCACGTTTTCAAATCCATTCCACACTTCATGGAGGCTGGAAGTGGATAACACCTTGAAAACGCTTTTTAGCTTGGCTGCGAGACTATACGACGCACTAAATGGGTACCTACATCTGTAGAATTAATTTCTAGTCTTCGACTGTAATTGAACCATTAGCTCTCCTATCGCCGTCTCGATTCACCTGCGACGACATGGCTTCGTGTTTTGATCGGATTATGAAGACATGGTCTGAAGCTTCGTCCAGGACTCGAGGCCACGGTTCATTAGCCACCCCTCGTCCCCGCCCCCTCGACACCCCGTCCGTCTTCCTGGCTGCGGCGAGGCGCGGTGCAGTGGGTGCGGATGTTTATATTCCTCTAACTTGCATCGTCGATAGATCAACCTGTGACTGTGTCTTGATTGTGAGTGTGACAGCAATAGCCAAACAAATCTTCATGGGTCGTGTGTGCTGCGTGTGCACTCTATCATATACACACTCAGCCAACGTCTGTTCTACACACGTGCGCGTGTAATTAATTTTGAGTATTTATTTACTTTGAACAATCTATTAAATGTAACTTAGTCATTTTGACATCGATAAGATTTAAGCATTCAAAACTTGCAGGCACATCGTGATTGTAGAGTAGATCAGCCTGCACGTGGAGCGTGGTCTAGTGTGCTGTAATGAGACGAGGGAGCATAGCGATTGAGTCTTACAACTCAAGTCGATTGGTTTAATTGATTGGATATATTGCTTAACGTCTCACATTAATGCACTTAGGCTATTCGAGACGATGAGTGGTGAATGTGATAGATGAGGATGAAGTATGAACAGAAGGAAGGAGGGGAAACCCGGTACCGGCACGTAGCCTACTCCTTTCGAAAAGTACCTAGGAAACCAACGGCTTAACGTCCCATCCGAAAGGACGGTGTAACTTTGACAGTCATATAGGTTCCTCCACTACTGCCGAACAGACGTCGAGGAGAACGAAGCCGTAACACTAGCTCTCGAACCCTCCATCTGCTCTAACCAGCGGTATACGTATACTGAGAACTGCTAACAAAATGAGCAAAATTCGTTGCGATATAAACCTACAAGAAATTTGAAAAATAGTCTGGAGATGTGTAGGATTTAATTTAACGACGATGCTTTTGTTCTTGAAGAAATCACTGTATCAAATCATGTTTTTTAGGCGGTGAATGAATGCAGTGACCAAGGTGTACCGAATCTTGCATGCTCAAGCTAACCCAAAATTCCGCTCGGGGATTGAGTAAACCTTGCAATCTATATTCGTATTTAGTCCTGGCTATATCTCGCATAATACTGTTATATATGCATTTTAAAACACGTTCTTTAATTTTTTTAATACAATCCAGAAATAACAAAATCTAACCCGACCGTTGTTTGAACCCGGGTATACCACATTCCGGGTTTACATATGGCGTCTTAGCCAACTACAGACTAGGACTAGTTTAGTTGATATAAGGGCGCGTCAACTGTAAGGCCATAATGCGCCACTCTAGCCTATGATAGGCTAAAGGGAGGAAAGACCCATGTTGGATCCAACCTTTGGGTAGGGGGAGGAAATGGTATGTTACCGTATACTCAACACATGACTCGATCACTCGTCTAGCAACGACTTTGGCGTTTTCCTAGTTACTCAAAGAAACATGCTGCAACCATGTGGCACCAGTATTGTCAACACAGAGATTACAGTTGAAGAAGATATCTGACAGATTATAGGGTATATAAATAAGCAGTATCGGAGAAGAGGCTGGAAGGTCTTCAGGTCGTCAAGGGGGCAAGGGTCGTACGTACCGTACCGTCCTAATGAGATTGGCCCACATCCACATAATATCCCCTGCTGCAATGCGTGTCGACGACTTCCTTCAATGCACCACACAACTCGACTCCGTCGCTTTCCTCGCGACATTGTTGGCGACGCGGTCGTAAAGAGCCGCAGGGAGTTTATCTGCGACAATAGAGGGAACAAAAGAACGCTACTCGAGATGCGCTCTCTCTGTCGCGCTCACGTACCGGCGTCGCGTCATTGTTATGCATCGCGACGATTGACGTCGTAAAGCGACGCTTAAACACGCGCGTAACGCCCACTTGTGACGTCGGCGGGAGGAACTTCCGACGGATATGCGACGTACTAGCTCACAAGGCACATTCGGCGTTCAACTTCCTACAGAAAACGATCGGAACTATTCACAATACGAGAACATTTCGATTGACTCAATAACATTAGTTTTAAATAAAGAGGAAATTACGTCTGTTCGGTGCAATTTAAAAGCTACAGATCTATATTGTTTCCTAAGGTTTTATTTAACTTAGAATAATAGAATTGCATTTGTCATTTTTATAGCTCGTTAAAATCGAAAAAACTTTCGCGATATTGCACAACAAAATACATTGGATAAAATCGAACAAAAGACTTTTGCCCATTTGACGAGTGAGCGCAGCGAACGAACTACGAAGTCATTATGGCAAGTCTGACGGCACTTCGTTGAGTTTATGTCTGTATGTCTGTGAGTTCGATGCGCAGGGGCCAATCTATTGGTCCGATTTTGATGAAAATTCACACCAATGTCTAGGTCCAATAGAAAGAGTGATGTTAAAATGGACAGCAAAATCTGCAGGAATCCAATTTACAAAAATACAATTAAAAATTACTACTTTTTTAAACCAAAAGTTTCATCTGAAAAAAAAATCATCACCAATGTTACCACTATGAATGTTGACAACTGACAAAATTTTCAAAGACAAATCTTGTCCTGCCAACTTACAAAAAATGAATTACTGCAAAAAAACTTTACCAAATTGGATTTCATTTGAGGAGCATAAAAGAAGGATGCAGAACATAATATAAAGTCGAAATGGGTTGCATGAATGGAACTTTTGAAAACATATTTTGAAAACTTGATAGCTTTAATACTTTGTCGTTGGCGATGTGATGTGATATGTTTCACTCACGGCCGCGTGTACACTGTACAGCGATCGTAGCAGTAGTAACTACAATGGTTTTGTTCTTAAAGAAATCATTTTAATCGAATCATGTTAGTTAGGCGGTGAAAGCATGCAATGACCAAATTGTATCAAATCTTACACGCTCAAGGTCCCCCAAAATTCAAATGGGAGGTTGAGTAAACCTTGTAATCTTCACACGTATTTCGTACTCCATGATACTGTATATGTATTTCAAAACAATTCAAAGCATGTCATGTTCTATAATTCTTTAACTATAGACTAGGATAACTCAGGGAAACGATAACCTTTTATAGATGATGGACTGCGTCTGCATGGTAGTATATCAACGATCTTTTATAGCGACGTCCGTCATCCGTCACCCGCAACAGCATTTCGGTTAAGTCAATTGCAAGTCAGCCTTAATCCTCAAATACACTTGACTTCTTCATCCATGAGAAATAACTTTTTCCGTCTATGGTTTGCTGCCTCCTTTATAATAATAACAAGCAGTGTTTCATGGAATGAAGCTAATCCAGCATAAAACATTGCACTGGATTTACCCCTAAGCCTAACAGGGGTTAAAGGTTATTTCGTTCCCTACGTTAGGTATAAATCAACCCCATTGCACCGCGGAATATGCCCGACTCGAAGAAGGGACGGAATATTGAATCGTGGGAGGGCAGTGGCTTCCTTTCATGGCCTCACATGTCATATTAGCGGCCCGCTACCATGCATCAAATAAAACACAGATCTGGGTATATCTCTCGCTCTCAATGGCCGCCAAGTCTAGACTAAGAAAATATTTTACCTCTTGTACATCCAACTTCAGAGCTTTGCAAAGTTTGTGCTAGATGCAAAGTTATACGATAACAAGTATGATCTACATTCTTCCGTAAGACACAGTAATAGGCTACCGTGACACGGAATTGATTGGTCACCTTTGCTGAATGTCTTTTTATTTATTTCTAGAGTTTCTTAGTAAAAATGTAACTAGAAAATGTTCAGCCTTCAGTTTTCAAAGTTTCTGACAGTTTTTAGCAGGATTAATTTCGACTACCCGGCACCTCCACCAAAATCCACGAAATTATGCATATTTTGTGTAATGTCGATATTTTGATATGAAGTATTTTGAGCTTACTCGCGTACAAACGATTATTACGATCTCACAATCGCGTTCTAGGACCCGGCATATGTACCAGCCAGGATTAATTTAATTTCGACTACCTACCCGGCACCTCCACCAAAACTTTGAAAAAATTTGTTTGAAATTTCGTGGCCTAATTCGCGTTTAAAGACATAATTGCTAATTTCGCCACTAGTTCGCGGTATCAACTAAAATATCGCGAAAATTCACGAATTGGAAATTGGTACCATTGAATCACAATTCAGGTGATTCATGTGCAAACTGAATTTGAAGGGGTTATTGCAAATTTTAAAAAAATCGCGAATTTTGTTCTCACCATTTTTGCACATCTCTAGTTATAGCTACCACGCAAGTCATAGTGACTATTCATGGTGGCTTTATCCAGTGTGTATGTATTCTGTTTTTAATAATGATTATATTCGTACCATTATGGAAAGCAATATCAGGGAAAAACTCACAAATTGAATGTGTTTGTCAAAATATATTTTCTTTGTTCGGTGTTGTTTTTGTTGTAAATTGTACATCAACATCAATACCCACACATATTTTAATATATCACATGTCTCTCACTGAATCATTAGTTTGGTTCGTTATTGGTGGTCTTCGCCTGGATACGAATACGATGCATCCCGAGAATAAAGTATTTTATCTTTTCGGCCCAAGTTGCTTTATCTTTTATTCCTCTAAGTTTGTGATTCAGGACAGGAACCTGAATTTATTTGGTTATGACAGCATTGATAGACACAGTGATAGTTTGCCAGACATGACACGAGGTGTTGCTAAGAATTTGTAAGGGCGTCACTCACTCAATCAACTGTCGGCTCTACTTTACTCCATCTGCTCCAGAACCCGACGAAGATTCGACGTCGGGGGTGACCAATATGAAAACACCCTCTTTTTACACAAACGGAAAATTTATGTTATCTTAAATAAAGTAAAAAAGTTGGCAAATATTATTGATCATTGGGGTTTACAATGTAAAATACGATCATACTACGTCACTATTAAGTAAATGAAAGCAGCTTTCCATCCAAGAACACAATATTGACCGAAATAATGAAGAGACAGACTTGATCGAATCGAAAGTAAAACAATGCTGTAACTTGAAGTTGAATTAAAAATATATATTAATTTTATTGATAATCAGTTTCAACCGACATGTCCTATCAATTTGTTTAAATATTTACAAATACTCTCTATTTTATTCATTTCCAACCATCTTTTAGACATTTTTGTAATTTTTGTAATAAACATTACGTTATTTTAAGTAAGCATAAGAAACCATATTATAATGCATTTGGAAGTGAGAATGTTTCTTATATTATGTCTACCGGTACACATTATGTGCGAATGTGTATAGTGGAATACTGTGCAAATACCGCACACCTACTTCAATTAGGCTACTATACTTAGCATCATGATTTATTTAAAAGAAATCGCATTTCTTTGGTAAAGATGATGAAATGCTCGAGCGGCATTGAGACCCCTGTCAGTGGTGGTCAGTGGTGGCAAGTTATTGGCTCGGACAGTTCAAGACATTGCCATGCTAGGGGTGTCGCCGCCGTCCGGTAACTAGCCGACAATGTCATTACTGAGGACGCGAAGAGAATCCCCGAGCAAATCACCGCCACCGCCACACCAGGCGATACCCTGCCGACCCTAGGAGCTAGATGCTTACGAGTACGACAGTCCACTGGCGACATTGGAAGGGTGCTGAAACTACCCGAAGTATTGCTTTAATTTATTAATTTTGTTATAAAGAACATGATAAGCCCTAAAATTGTTTTTACTTTCATAACTTATTCATATCATGGATGTCAACAGTCACAACAAATAACAATTTGGTGAAGGTGTGTCTTGTGTCTCGATAGCTCAATTGGTTAGAGCTATGGCGCGTTAAGCCAGAGGTTCTGGGGTCGATCCCCAGTCGGGGCATACTTTTATGACAATGCTATCATTCACTAATAATGTCCTCAAAGCGGGCTTATGCTTAGAAACCTTATAGTCATATACTACCCAACTCATGGGAGATGAGAAATGATTGGATTTTTCCATGTGTACTTTCAGTAATGATAGCTACATTGCAGTATACTGTTCGATTCCTATCATGATGTCAACAGTCACACCAAATAGCAATTAAAAGCAATTTTTTCTTGTGTCTCGATATATAGCTATGGCGCGTAAAGCCCGAGGTTCTGGGCTCGATCCCCAGTCGGGGCATACTTTTATGACAAATTGCGTTCATTCAATAATAACCTAACTGTTTTCACAATCTCAGTATTTGTATTAACAACAATAACGTTATTTAGTTGAAGTTAAAGCGAAACCGTCACAAGTAAAATTACCAAACCGTTTCGGAATCATATTGAGGAAATTGAAACAATTTCCAGAAATTCAAAATAACAACACAATGTATGAATGGGTAATTAATCCATTCTCGGACGAAGCAATTATACCAACGCTCTCGGGTGTGTCTGAAAATCAGAAAGAACAATTTGATTGAGGTTTCAACGGTCAACCTTTTAAAAGCTCCTGCAGTTTTTATCAACATATCTCTGTGAACTGCATGGCTTTCTCCACGTTGACCGCATTGAAAATGAAAACCCGAAAAAGACTTAACCCCGAAAACGACTTAATAATGGCCATTAGCACCCTCATACCCCAGAATTAGCCTATACTGATGTCGAGAAAGCAAGGCAACGTTTCACATTAAAATGAGAAGCTCGCTTAGTATGATGATAACAAAGATTTTTTTTAAATACCTTCATATTGTTTTAAATGAGCATATAGCCGAGGGAATACGTCAGTTTTGACTGACTTGCTGTTACTAGACCAAAAATGTTTGAGAACCACTGCCCTTCGGGATATGGGTGTAATATATAGGGGAGTATGATATCAGGTTGTGATCCTACGGGGTATGGTTGTAATGCAGGGTTGTGGGGATCAGGTTGAGTTCCTACGTAGTATGGGTGTAATGAAGGACTCGGGGGAGCCTTTAGCCCCTGATCTGATGAGCGCATTAGTGTAGACAGATTATCACAAGGCGCTCACACAATTCGTCACGGTCCCGATATATAGGAAATCCAGAGCTTTTCATCGACTCAATTCGCTCCTTAAAGTTAAGTGTTGATTGTTCAGTTGGTGTTGTATTCCCTTGCTTCCCATCACTTTTATTGAGGTGATGTCGGTAGGAAAGTCGACGATGTTGTCCACTCTCTATCGCTGTCGCACGAGGGGCTGAATCCTCGTTTACTGGCGTTTTTACGACAGATTCTTAACATTTATGACTCTACTTATTTATTTGTACTAGGACGTCAAGTCTACCTAGGGGTGCGTTTTTTTTTTTTTTTTTAGAAACGTGTATGAAGTTCACAAAGAGGAGTGAAATAGAATGGTGATAACAGCAAGAACATGAATGAAACTTCAATAAATTTATAAAAAAATGTATCGGGAGCGTATACAAGAGACCCCCCACCCCCCCCCCCCCCCCGATAACGGTGGCAAAGAAACAAAAATCATGTTTTCTTTAAACATAGCAAACCTGCACAGCACCTGCCCAGAGAAAATTTGTGTGCCTCTTCTAGGAAAGTTTAAGTCAGGATTATCGGCGGAATTAGGGCCAATAAGTTATGTTTTAAAGATACAGCATTGTGATTTCGAAAGATTGTACATTGCTATAGTTATTTTGCCTATTTCATCCCTGTTGCATAGTTTATTGAAGCGTATGCAACATAATAAATTAAATATACGCTGTAATATAGCTAATTGTGAACGTATCCACAGCGTAATCACACCACTGCGTTGTAGTGGTAGGCTGGCTACAATCCGTTCAACAAACGAAATAAACTCGTGCTAGTACATTACAAAATGTTTAAAAAAATAGTTGTGTAACTTTTGTTCAATTTGCAAGACTCATTTCCAATATTTATTTATATAGTCAGCCATCAAACATTCAGAAAACAGTGATGAGAAATAATGTAATTTGAGTGTTATTATTTCATTGGTCAAGGGTTGTCAATTGGGACGACAACAATTAGCAAGATCAAATAATATTATAAATATCTGAAGCTGAACTGAAACAAGAATGCGGTACGTTTCTATGGCATTGGTATGTAACGAAAGCTCATCTGGTAATGAATGTAGATGGATGATGGTCAGAAGTGGAGGAAAATTGCTGACTAATTTTCGCATTTCGTTTGCAAAATTCTGTGAAAATTTTGCATTTTGTAGCACGCTGTTTTGTTTCTATCAAGATTCTCATATTATTTTTTAAAGCTTCTAATGGGAAATTATTTCACATAGGTACATTTCAAAGTGGATACAATTTAATTTTTGACACAAAAGTTGTAAGAATACAATGTTCAATTCATTCTCAATAATATGCAACGTAATGTGAACTCTGATTTTTTAAAGTATTAAACATAGTGATTTCAAAAACAAATATTCACTGAAATTATCCTCTTATTAATACTCGAATCAAATATTTCACGTAGAATATACCTCTCGTGTGCGTTATGATGCCGAATACACGAGACATTCCAACGTCTTAGCACGACGTCGACGATGAAATAAGGATGGTTTTGCAGCCATACGACCTATAAAACTGAAAATAACGCATTCTAATTTTGAGACAATAGTTTCTTGATCTTTACGTCTCATCTTTCTAAAATTGCACCTCAATCTCAATTTGTAAATCGTCTATTCACTTACTTATTTTATATTGCCTATTTGAATTAGTAGAACAGTCTTACCTGATGATTATAACTGGCCGCAGTAGCGTTTCCTAAGTTGGTCAGCTCAAATACTCAATCTAGTGACAATTAACAATGAAATGACTCAATTTATACTTACCAGCGATGTCTTAGGTTCGCTGATAAATGCTTTTAGTTATCCTTACGAGGAAGAAAATATTAATAGCCTCTCAGTCTGATCAACGCAATAATGCTGTCTGGCTAGAAAGTCGTCTCCGTAAGCACCAAGACTGAAATCAGTGCAGTGCACAAAACGCTAGAAGATATGACAATAATATGAAACTATTTGAATGCATTATTTAATTTAATTCCCGTCAGTTCGCAGTACTATTGGTGCTGAAATCGTGTTGAAATGTGCGTTTTTTTTTTTTATCAAATATTATATATGATAAGATCCCCTCTGCTATTATCTATCGCCAGCAACCAGGGTGAAACCTTTTTTAACACAACTAGCTAACCATCTATAACAATATTTGGCATTTTGATAGGGTTTGTTGTGACTTCTTTTTATTTCTTTATTATGTTGTGTAGATAGTAAATTGCGCTGGTGCGACCAAAACACAAAATAATATACACGTGACAGTCCAATCTATTCAGATCTACAATGCACTAACTATCCAGATGTTATGAAGTTAACTGTCTAGGTAGCTTAGGTGTAAAGCACTCGACCGGCAATTGGGAGACCGGGGTTCGATACCCCATTGAGATGGATTTTGTAATTTCTGTATTGATTTCCATACAAACAATTACCTAATCATATTTTCGAAGTGACACTCATCTAGCTTCCGATCCTACAAGAACGAGGTGCATCATTCCTCGTAGTTTATTGAATATATCGAACACGGTGCGCCAGACGGTCATTACGAAGCAAGAAGTAATTCACTTGTGGCACCATCCGACTGTCAAGATTCTAAACACAGATGTGAGATGTTGTCAATAGGAACTGATCTGTTCGCCCCGTCTGTCGACTAATGACCGGACCTTGTCCGCGGATCATTCACCTTCGTAGAGCTCCCCCAATCCCCCCCGAGAGAAGGGAATCGCTCGTTTTCCTGGCAACTGGCCTAATAACACAAACTGAGGGATTCCGATCCCCCTTGCTGGGTGTATCAATAACATACACTGCATCTTCCAACTGACCGTTTCGCCTTGACATTGCAATGCTTACAAACGGTCGTTTAGGGAGACTGGTCGTAGAGCGCGGAATCAATAATAACGTTTAAAAAATGTTGGAACAAACTTTTGTCCAATATTTTGTTCATAGAGTCGGGATCTTTAATTTGTGGGCAGTGCCTATTTAGACTTACGTTGTAATTCACATGTTTTGAAGAATAAACATCATCTGAAACAACTCTGAAAAGTAATTATTGATGTGTGTCGTAATTTAAATTCAGATATCCAAATAAATAATCTAATTGCGGGGGAACACACGTCCCGTTGCCAATAAAGAATAAATAATAACTAGAAAGTTTTTTCGGGCCAGTTGTTGGATGAGCGTAATTTTTTTAAACGAAAAAAGCGTAAAATTGCGATTTTCATGAGAAATAGTTTTTCGATTCCCCGCTCCAATTTCTCACCAATATATTAATTCTTAATATTAAGGTTCTGTGAAAAAATCATAACAATCGGATAAAGCATGTAGGTGTTAAAAGTCGAAGAAAGTTTTAAAAAATCGAAAAGATAGTAAAATTGCAATTTTCATGGGAAATAATTGTTCGATTGCGCTAAAATTTCACACGAATATATACATTTATAAAATTAAGGTTCTGTGAAAAAATCATAGCAATCGCATAAAGCATGTAGGTGTTATAATTAAAGACATTTAAAAAAATATCGAAAAAATCGTAAAATTGCGATTTTCTTGAGAAATAATTTTTCGATTGTTCTCAAAAACGTGGCAGTTCTAAGTTCAAAGATTTCGAAGGCCTCCAGAAAATTTCATCGCAATTGGAGTATCGGTTAAGCCGGAATCGTGTTAACAGACACACAAAAATACAAAAAAAACATTCCGGAATTTTTTCTCCAGTGGAGTGAAATGGAAGATTTGCTTCGCTCGCTACGCTCATCCAATAATACAAATGAAGTTTAACATCATACATACATCAAAACTAACAATAATTGACATCATCTTCAGATTAATTGTTTACTCAGTTTAAAAAGGGTGACAATGAATCTACCATCAAGTTCAAATACAGGCGCATGCTATCTTGAATAAATTAATTGAACAATAATTGATTTATTGTTCTCCTGACTTTAAATTAATAAATTCTTGTAATGAAGTTGATTCGGCACAGTTTATTCGTTTGTCTTTTTAAATATTTCTACATCGGCTAGGTCCTTTCGAGTTTCGAGGTCTTGTTACGGATATTACGGAGAGTCTTCTAACATAGCATTTTCAATAAAATAGTCTTGAATATAACAGGAAAAAAATATATTTTTGGCGGGATGTAGCGTCCCTGTCAGCCATTATGCAAATTTTGGGACAAAAGTGTAAACACTGAGCTAGGTGTTACACAATTAAAAAATATCGTTTCTAACCATCATTGCCTTCCGCCTATTACTTATAAGGTTTAACAACTTTCTGAAATATCGTTCGGTCGGTGTACAATTTGTTTCGTCCGGAGGTACAAAACTCTTATTTGTTTCGTCTAACAAAAAATCGTATATCGAACGTTTTTTCAGAAAATGTTTTTTTTTTTTTGGGGGGGGGGGGGTTGTTAGAAAGAAGTATTTTTAAAAGGAGGTGGAAGGCAATGATGCGTAGAAACATTAAAAAAAAATCATAGCTCTATATTAAGTGAAAACCACCTATCTCAGTAAATATTTAATATTCAGAAATTAAAAATACTTCCCGACTTGGGTTCGAACCCAAGTCTCTCACATGCGCTTTAGCCAACTATAGACCACCGAGACGGTAATTTTTTAACTTCTGAATTGTAGTTGCATTACAGATCTGAATTGATGGAAGAGTACTGCAACGAATATCTGTTGCCTTTGAACTGACCAAACGAACATTATTCTATGTCATGACCTAACGATCGTACCTGCGTTAGGTAATGATTATAAAATCATGTTTGTTTGGTTAGTTCAAAGGCAACAGATATTCGTTGCAGTTCTGTTCCTTCCATTCAGATCTGTAATTCAACTACAATTCAGAAGTCAAAAGGTTGTCGTCTCGGTGGTCTAGTTTGCTAAGGCGTCTACCTACAATGTGGGAGACCCGGATTCGAACCCCGGTCGGGAAGTATTTTTAAATTCTGAATTGTATTAACCCTTTCTCGTCTGACGGGACTTACAAGTCCCACAGTTTTATTTTGGTATAGCATTAACATGGATAGGATCATAGCTCTATAAGCCTGACGGGACGTTTGAGTCCCACTGCTCCTGAGCACATAGAGCTATCGCACGTTCACATAGGATAATATTTACGCCTTGTACATAATTTTTAAACTCTTTTCGCGTAAAAAATTTAAAATAGAGGATTTTGGAAAATAATATACAAAAATCTGAAAAAATTATAAATTGGCCATTTTTTAATCCGATTTTCATTTTTTTATTAATAAAGATGCTTGTTCTTGAACTAAAATCTTTTAAAAAATTAAAAAAAGTTGGTAATTGCGGTACATATTCAAAATCCAAATTTTCCCCAAAAAATCTAAAATACTCAAAAAAAAGAAAAAAGTTTCAAACAAAATCTTTGTTTGGGCATGTTTGTTTGATGAATAAGTAAAAAAAACAGTCATTTTTTAAATTTTTTCTAGGTTTGGGCAAGACCTACGGGAGTGTTTCCCGACCAACCAATTCGAGAAATAAAACCAAGCTCAGTGTTTACACTATTATCCCAAAATTTACATATAACGGCGTAACGTCCCACCCCCAAAAAATAAAATATGTTTTCCTGTTGCATTCAAGACCCTCACCCATTTAGCTATGATTGCAGTCATATTCCTCTCATCTTAAAATATCGGTTAGAGCAGTGTTTCTCAACCTTTTGTTGCACACGGACCACCTTCACAATCTCATAAATCGGATGGACCACCACAGTCAAAATTAAGCCCTATAGTTATGGGGAGGGGGGGGGGTCATATTTTCTTGTTAAAGTAGGGTAGGGCATCGAGAAACTATCATTAATTGTCGTAGTTATAAAACTAATTGTTTTTTAAAGCAGTTTTACCTCAAACTCTCTCGGCTTGCCCCCATTGTAAACTATTTTTTTGATATACGTACCCTTACAAGAAAATTATTTCGGGCATCTTTAATGCATCTTTTACAAACTAATACATCATGATTTTGCAGGTTTCGTAGTAAAAATCATTGCAAAAAAGTTTACACCTGCAAACATTATACTTTGAGGATTTGGTGCCTGCTGTTCCCATGGGAAATGAAAAATTATTTGACATATTATATTCAGAATTTAATTTTCTTTTAGCACTTTGTTTAGTTTTCCATCAGCAGATTATATAATTTCTTTATTACTGATCACTATGTGCCCCTTCACCTCCCTTTATAGTGACGATTCTCTTCTCACAACACATGGGATAACAAAGGCATTATTTTCTTTGATAAAACTGTAATAAATTGATTATTAATGTTTTCTTTATTTGAAACAAAATAATACTATTTAATAAATAAAACCACAATATATTAAATACTGGTACGAGGTATACGTGGTGTGGTTTGGCAAAAAGAAGGTTTTAATTTTTCATCTGTGCCATACTATGTGTGTATCAAACCTATTACAAAGCAGACCTTATGAGCTATGCTAAGATGACAATGTTCAATGTTATGTTCTGTTTGTAATTTGCAAGTTACGCGCAAAGAGAAAATGAAAATAACAGGATGTTAAAAATGTATGAAATTAATAATATAAATTTATAATGTATAACATACATAAAAATGTAATCTGTCCTCTACCACCGCGGACCACACCACTAGTGGTCCGCGGAACACCGGTTGAGAACCACTGGGTTAGAGGACACAATTGAAAATAAATTAAAAATTGAAATTTGTGTTTGGGCCATTAAAATAAGATGTGACATGTAGGGGTGAGTATTTTTCGTTTTATTTAATAAAACAATGGCTATATGGTAATGAAACCATATAACACCTCCATATGGTAATAACACCAAATCTTCCCTTATTTGCTAAATAAAAACATATTTTGCTATTTCTTTCACATAACAAAATTACTTCAACTATTCTCACTTTTTACCGTAAACTTGCTGATAAATACCAGCTTAAATGAAAACAATACAATACGTATATACACTATAAATTATTGTAAATTACTTTCTTCTGATCAAACTGTGCTGTGATGTTCCAATTTTTGTCAGCAAACGGCTGCAGGAGAGATCACTTGGTGGTACACTTGAATTTAAAACGGTGTGATTTGTGCGCTTATTGCAATTTCCTATGCATTTTAAGTAATATTCACCGTTTTGCAATGCGAGGAAGGCAAAAATAAAATAAAAACGTACTACACTACTTCTTGCAATTTAAAAAACGAAATTATGGAAAAAATAAAACCATTTTAGCACACCTCTAGACATTGGTAATAAACTCATATTGAGTCACCATAGAACGAATGGGAATGGGATTGCTTCCACACTGGAAATCGATACAGCTACAGCAAGCATATCAACAGACGCAAACTGGCGGGCCAGGCGATAAGGAAGGTTAATTAATATAACCGTATAAGAGAATCAACAAGTCATGCCCACATTGCTACCAAGAAACTCTCGTTAACATCGGGAAAATGTTTGTTCAGCGAAATACTTCCAGAAAAAAACAACATCTCTTATTTTGTGCGTGACAACATAACAATATTCCTGGGAACGACAATCAAGAACTGGGGACAGCTATACAAGCAGAACATAACGTCACTTACCAATTCTACTGAATTAAATTTCAGCTCGGTTCGTAAATACTTATTTTTTATTTTCGTCGCCTTCTGCATGAGCTCACCTTAATGATGTCACCAAGAAAACATTTGGAGGGAGCACAAAGTAGCTATTTCCGTTTCAAGGAATGCATTGAGCATTGTTTTAAAAAACAAATGTGGTGGTTTATACGGTGTCATTTGTAGGGTCATTCACCTGTTGTAAGCCTAACTGACAACGCAGGTTTTTCTATCGCGCTAGAAATTACCTTAGGTCTGTACTTCTTACTATAGATACTTGTTGGACTTCGTACCATAAAACTCTGACCAGCGATTTAGTTTTACTGATAAAGGAAGCACCTGGCAAAAAAAAGAACGCAGGCCCGATACCAGCCACAAACAATCGCGACTGACAGTTTTACTGAAGTTCGAGCTTCTACGCGGACATTTCTACGAAATAATTTTCTTATAGGTGTAATCATAATAATATTTGTAATTGAAATATATTTAACATACATAATAATTAATGATTGTCCATTGTGGAGTTATAAAGAAAGGCGCAAATTCTAAGTACGTGTTTTCGAATTGATTGTAGATATCAAATGATAGCACCACTACTTCGCGAGAATTAGTGACTACCGATGACTGATATTGAACCATTACCAATCATCATCTAGTCAACTTGAGAGTTGCAAAAATGTGACATAAATATTTTTCACAAAAGTCGAAGTTATGGGAGTATGCATCTGCAAAACACAATAAAAAAATAGTTTTGATATTTTCAAAAAAACACTAGCACCGTTTCTTTATTTATATAGGAAACATATTTTCCTGACCATGCGTTAATTTTAATTTTGTTCAGAAAGTCAGAAGATGAGGAGTTCCAAAGAAAACACGCCGTCATAATCTTTGTGGCTCGGGCCTGTGTTGCATACATAGACTTAGCATACCCTTGAAGTACCGCTGCCTTTAGTACAGCAGAAAATTACACCAGATTCCGTTATCTTGTCTGCCCATTGCCCAACAATTGACAACAACAACAAGCGATCTTCGCTATCCAGCTTGAGTGCGATTGTTCCTCGACAACAGATAATAAGTCGCGTTGAGGGGAAGACAGCGGGAAAGTTTGGAGTTGATCCCTCGTTATGTACTGTCCTAAGAGGGCGATATCTTACGTTTGATTGTGCGATCAACACTGCGAAGGGATCACGGAGAGCAGAGCTGTATTAGCTAATTGATGAACACAAACATCTCATAATAGAGATTAACTCCCGAACTAAAAACAATAAAAACAAGTTAACTGATTATATGAAACAAGTATAGATGTCGATATTATTTTCCATGACAAATTTATATTGAACTTTACCGAAACAAGTTCTTACTAGGAAATTGCTCTAAAAAAATGAACAAAGGAAAAATAATGACTGTAATATGTTCTTCTTCTAACCTATGTTCTTACTTTGTAGGTGAACGCCTATTACTTGTGTTGCAAGAACCTAAAAGACATAACATTATAATATATTTTATTTTGTGTAATCCTTGAGTTCACATGTAAATTGTTTGAAAATCGAAAAACTGTAAGTAAAAGTAGCTTGTATCAATTATTTCTTGACTTCCATTACAATGCAGAATATTTGTTATTTATCGCATGTATACACTTCAGCAATATTTACAAATGAAATACAAAAATATTTTGTTTACAATCATTTTGTGCAACTTATATTGTCGCCATTTGTTTGTAATTTATAGCATTTTATTTATTTTCAAAAAGTTAACAACTTTCATCAGAGGAAAATAATCAATTTAGTCTAACTATAGAAGGCAAGTCTCTAGCACAATATTGGGAGGTTTTGTGTTCAATATGCCTTAGAGAGCTGGAGTTTTATTATTTCTTCTGGTTTCAACACTGCTCAAGGAAATAGTATTTGTCATCCCAAGCACCCGTATTAGTCCTCCTTGCCAGCTTTAATCTCGCAAGTTGACGGTGAAGACCGGACGATAAAATATATCTCTGATATTGATTCCTACCTACCGAGATTCAAAAGAAAGGGATAAAGCTTAACTCAGTACGAATCTTCATAAGCCAAGGCAGTTGTCATTGGAATGGTTGTCATTGTCAAGTCAGATTGCGAAGAATGACTCGTGTTTATTGTTGGGTTTAGCGCTTGTTTGGCTGTGACTTAGCTGCAGAGTTTAGCGGGTTGATTGCTCTCGTCTTGTGATTGTTCAACTTTCAATAAGTCATCCCCCGGCAAGAGTGTCACGCGACCAGTGCTCCCCTCCCACATCGGTCACGTTGGGACTATAAACAACGCTAAACAATATTTTGTCGAATAAGTGGAAACTAGGTCTCTCTTTGACTAAATGGAGTTTGACATCTTTCGCATAATTTCGCATAATTGTTCCATTTCACATTTTATAGCATGCATTTGCGTGGTTAAGCACATGTTAAAGACCATTTTCTTTAACAGGAACTGGATAAGTACTAAATGTCTGCTTTTATTCCTTCTACAAGATTTAGTGCGGCAACGAATACAAATTTCAAATTACAATAAGATTTTTCTATTTTACCAAGTAAAAAATAAAAATAAAAATAATTATATTCAACATATCATACACTTTTACTCAATTTATTTTCCATATTATACTATAAGTGTAAACTTTACCATATTTAAGAGTTTTATCCACTAAACCTAAAAGATTTTATTAAGGGGAAGGTAAAACCACGCGAAATATCCTTATTTTAGAGTAATAACTCACATAATAATAAGTCTAATAATTCATAATTATCGTTCTAAAACATAAAGCAGAGAGATGAAGTTTATATTCCAGATAATGGCCTTCCTAAACAGCTACAATTCTCAATAAAACATTGTGTCTCCTAATTTATAGCGATATTACGCTGGTTCGCTCGAGTACTCTATCATTTCACCACTCTATGCTAGTTACAAGTACTCGATCATTTCACCACTCTATGCTAGTTACAAGTACTTAATCATTTCACCACTCAATGCTAGTTACAAGTACTCGAACATTTCACCACTCTATGCTTGTTACAAGTACTCGATCATTTCACCACTCTATGCTAGTTACAAGTACTCGATCATTTCACCACTCTATGCTAGTTACAAGTACTCGATCATTTCACCACTCTATGCTAGTTACAAGTACTCGATCATTTCACCACTCTATGCTAGTTACAAGTAGACATATCGAGCTTTTGAGAATATTTGGATGAGCGTAGCGAGCGAAGCGAGTGAAGCGAAGACTTCAATTTTACTGACCCCCCAAAAAATTTAGCTCGGGTGTTTTTTTTTTTTTTGTATTTTTGTCTGTTTGTTCGCTCTCTACCGGGCAAACGGCATATGCGATCTTGATGAAAATTTGACAGGACCTTCGAAATCTCTGAACTTAGACTTGCCACGTTTTTGGGTACAATCGAAGAAATATTTCTCATGAATATCGTACTTTTACGATTATTTTCGATTTTTTGTGCGATATTTTCGTGCCATTTGGGCCAATTCTGACCAAACGGGTGGGGCTACAACGTTCATATTATACATGGACATTAAGGTTATGGTGATGAAGTACCTTTTGAAAGAAAAAGTTGAAAAAGTTAGCCAGAATCCATAGAAATAAAGCTTTTAATTTAAGTTTTTTACGGTAAATAATACCAATTGACAAGCAACAATAGAAACTTGACTAAAATCACCTACAATGCGTAGGCAACAAAACAAAGCACTTACAAAAGTAAAATCCCACGCAAACTAAAAACTATAAAAAGCTCATCCATCAACGCGGCGGTACTTTAGCGTTTTCCTAGTTTTAAGAAATCCAATGAGTCGTAACAACCTGCTCTCCCCATTGATACTTGGTAATTCGAATTTAAACTAGGAAAACGCTAAAGACCCGCCGCGTTGATGGATGAGCTTTTTTAAAGTTCTTAGTTTGCGTGGGATATCTTTACTTTTGCAAGTGCTTTGTTTTGCTGCCTACGCATTGTAGGCGATTGTTGTCAAGATTCTATTGTTAATTGTCAATTGGTATTATTTACCGTAAAAACTTATAATAAAAGCTTTATTTCTATGGATTCTGGCTAATTTTTTCAACTTTTTCTTTCAAAAGGTACTACATCACCATAACCTTAATGTCCATGTGATAATATGAACATTGTATCCCCACCCGTTTGGTCAGAATTGGCCCAAATGGCACGAAAATATCGCACACAAAATCAAAAAACTTATATTAAAAGCTTTATTCTATAGATACTGTCTAACTTTTCCAACTTTTTCTTTCAAAAGGTACTACATCACCATAACCTTAATGTCCATGTGAAATATGAACGTTGTAGCCCTACCCATTTGGTCAGAATCGGCCCAAATGTCACGAAAATATCGCACTCAAAATCGAAAAAAATCGTAAAAGTACGATATTCATGAGAAATATTTCTTCGATTGTACCCAAAAACGTAGCAAGTCTAAGTTTAGAGATTTCGAAGGTCCCCTCAAATTTTCATCCAGATCGCATATGCCGTTTGCCCGGTAGAGAGCGAACAAACAGACAGAAAAACAAACAAAAAAACAAAAAAAAACAAACAAAAAAACACCCGAGCTAAATTTTTTGGGGGGTCGGTGAAATTGAAGTCTTCGCTTCGCTCATCCAATAATGAAAAAAGTCCAATTAAAATATCACTTAAAAACTGAATTCATTAATAACTAGGAAAACGCTAAAGTCCCGCCGCGTTGATGGATGAGCTTTTTAAAGGTTTTAGTTTGTGTGGGATATCTTTACTTTTGCAAGTGCTTTGTTTTGCTGCCTACGCATTTGTAGGTGATTGTTGTCAAGTTTCTATTGTTACCTGTCAATTGGTATTATTTACCGCAAACATTTCTCTATGCCGTAAACAACTTATATTAAAAGCTTTATTTCTATGGATTCTGGCTAACTTTTTCAACTTTTACTTTCAAAAGGTACTACATCACCATAACCTTAGTGTCCATGTATAATACTAGGAAAACGCTAAAGTCCCGCCGCGTTGATGGATGAGCTTTTTAAAGGTTTTAGTTTGCGTGGGATATCTTTACTTTTGCAAGTGCTTTGTTTTGCTGCCTACGCATTCTAGGTGAATGTTGTCAAGTTTCTTTGTTTCTTGTCAATTGGTATTATTTACCGTAAAAAACTTGTATTAAAAGCTTTATTTCTATGGATTCTGGCTAAATTTTTCCACTTTTTCTTTCAAAAGGTACTACATAACCATAACCTTAATGTCCATGTATAATATGAACGTTGTAGCCCCACCCGTTTGGTCAGAATTGGCCCAAATGGCACGAAAATATCGCACAAAAAGTCAAAAAACGTATATTAAAAGCTTTATTTCTCTCGATTCTAGCTAACTTTTTCAACTTTTTCTTTCAGAAAGCAAAACATCACCATAACCTTAATGTGTATGTGAAATATGAACGTTGTAGCCCACCCGTTTGGTCAGAATCGGCCCAAATGGCACGAAAATATCGCACTAAAAATCGAAAAAAATCGTCAAAAGTACGATATTCATGAGAAATATTTTTTCGATTTTACCCAAAAACGTGGCAAGTCTAAGTTCAGAGAAAACGAAGGTCGTGTCAAATTTTCATCAAGATCGCATATGCCGTTTGCCCGGTGGAGAGCGAACAAACAGACGGAAAAACAAAAAAAAACAAAACAAAAAAAACAAAAAAACACATCGAGCTAAATTTTTTTGGGGGTCGGTGAAATATAAGTCTTCGCTTCGCTCATCCAATGAACGTTGTAGCCCCACCCATTTGGTCAGAATTGGCCCAAATGTCACAAAAATATCGCACTAAAAATCAAAAAACTTATATTAAAAGCTTTATTTCTATAGATTCTGGCTAACTTTTTCAACTTTTTCTTTCAGAAAGCAATACATCACCATTACCTTAATGTCCATGTGAAATATGAACGTTGTAGCCCCACCCGTTTAGTCAGAATCGGCCCAAATGTCACGAAAATATCGCACTAAAAATCGAAAAAATCGTAAAAGTACGATATTCATGAGAAATATTTCTTCGATTGTAACCAAAAACGTAGCAAGTCTTAGTTCAGAGATTTCGAAAGTCCTGTCAAATTTTCATCAAGATCGCATATACCGTTTGCCCGGTTGAGAGCGAACAAACAGACAGAAAAACGAAAAAAAAAAACACCCGAGCTAAATTTTTTGGGGGTAGGTGAAATTGAAGTCTTCGCTTCACTCGCTTCGCTCGCTACGCTCATCCAATAACAAATTAAATTAATATATAATTACTAGGAAAACGCTAAAGTCCCGCCGCGTTGATGGATGAGCTTTTTTAAAGTTTTTAGTTTGCGTGGGATATCTTTACTTTTGCAAGTGCTTTGTTTTTCTGCCGACGCATTGTAGGTGATTGTTGTCAAGTTTCTATTGTTTCTTGTTAATTTGTTATTATTTAACGTAAAAATCTTACATTAAAAGCTATATTTCTATGGATTTTGGCTAACTTTTTCAACATTTTCTTTCAAAAGGTACTACATCACCATAACCTTAATGTCCATGTATAATATGAACGTTGTAGCCCCACCCGTTTGGTCAGAATTGGCCCAAATGGCACGAAAATATCGCACAAAAAGTCAAAAAACGTATATTAAAAGCTTTATTTCTCTCGATTCTGGCTAACTTTTTCAACTTTTTCTTTCAGAAAGCAGTACATCACCATAACCTTAATGTCCATGTGAAATATGAACGTTGTAGCCCCACCCGTTTGATCAGAATTGGCCCAAATGGCACGAAAATATCGCACTAAAAATCGAAAAAAATCGTAAAAGTACGATATTCATGAGAAATATTTTCTTCGATTGTACCCAAAAACGTGGCAAGTCTAAGTTCAGAGAAAACGAAGGTCGTGTCAAATTTTCATCAAGATCGCATATGCCGTTTGCCCGGTAGAGAGCGAACAAACAGACAGAAAAACGAAAAAAAAAAAAAAAAAAAAAAAAAACACCCGAGCTAAATTTTTTGGGGGGTCGGTGAAATTGAAGTCTTCGCTTCACTCATCCAATTATATCGAAGCGAACCGTCATCTGACTTACAAATGCTTGCTTATTACCCGTAGAACATTCTTAGTAACGTGCCACTTTTAGTTAACGCCTAATAACGAATTGACTGTTTTCATAATCATACAATTGCATAAAACATACCACGTTCAATTAATAATAACATTATAGTGTTTCCTAATTCGTGCTGCACTCTAAAGCCAATATGTTTCTTCAACAAATTAACAGTTTATAAATACACATGTAGAACAGAGTAGTTCATTGCGTAATACGTGCATGTATGATATTAATGGCCATTGGCAAACGACAATTTGTTGATAAACTTAACTTTTGCAACTTTGTAATAGTTTCATTATCTAACTATCTATTATATGCTTTACCAATTAAGATGTAATTAATTCATGTTCGTCATGACCTTGATTAGAGTTTTACTCTAACAAGATAACATGGTCTTTAAAGCCATCTATTTTAAGCAGCTGCTTCTTATCGAAGTTCAAGTTTGTGAAAAGTATTGTTTTATTGGCCGGACATCAACTGTGAAGGCAAAGGAGAAAGGTCACAAAACAGGCACGCGCGTATGTTTCTAAAACTAAATAATATTTTGTTGCAAGTCACATCGCATGACTTTATGGACATGGTATAAGGAAAAATATAGTTGGATCATGATCCACTGTATGGACACTGAGCGAGTTCATACTGTACCTACGTTTTAATAACTTATGAACAATAAGTTGACAAACCGTCAAAGTGTCAATTAGTGTGTCCAAAGCCACACAATTATACATTTTAAAACACAAATATTTCCCCCTCTCCCAAAAACATTTATAATAACAACAATCCGCTATTGATTGATAGCAAATTGTCGAACTCAAACCCAGAATTGCTATCATACAATAACTGTATGTCCTCATATCATCTTGTGTAATCAACATAAATAAAGGTTTCACACGGTTTCACAAGGTTTCACAATAGTAAAATTGATCCTGGCAAGGACTAACACAGGTCTTCCGGCCAAACCAGTTCTCTTCTCCTGCCTCAATAATTATCCTGTGTGCGCCAGTTGGGAGGGAACGTCCTTGTCCGAGCTGGGCCTCGGACCCATTTTTAAGCGAGCGAAGCGAGCGTTTCCATTTGACTCTGCCGGAAAAATTAGTCACTGTTTTTTTTTGTTTGTTTGTTTGTTTGTATGTTTCGCCATAACGTTCGAACGGAGGATCGGATCGATTTGAAATTTTGACCATCCGCAAGCTTTGTTCTCGATTGAATGCCATTAGTTTTGTGGCAAAATCGTTCAAAAAGTTAAAAAATTACATTAAAGTTAATCGAAACTTTTTTTTCAAACTAAACGGCGACAAAATCTGAGGTGGACAAATCATTTAGAATGTCCGTCCGGTCACGAATATGTTAATTTTATTTTGATCCGATACGTAGTGTTTATGTAAATTACGTTATAACAAAAGTAACGTTGCCATGGCAACGAAAAGACGCGCAAAGTTTCTAATGCACTGCCACCTAGAAGTAATCAAAATACTTTCGAGGAAGAGTGTATTATTTGTCACCAAAGAGTTTAAATAGTTTTCCCAAGAAGTCAAGGTCCTCTAGATGGCGGTGGATTTTATCCACAATATAAAGGTTTACACACGGGTTTACCCAAATACCTTGGCAATAATAAATAATATTGGAAACATGGCCCTGTGGACAGCGAACGTCGCAAATTTTAAAATTTAAAAAATGTGCAATGTGGGTCTAGCTATAGCACGTGCTCGCTTATCAACGCGTCCAACTGAGCGTTTCCTAGTATATAAGAAATCATCTCCCTTTATACTGATGCAAACCTAGCAAACATGAAACAACCATCAGTCATCATCGGTAGCCGATATCGAGACGGTACGTCCCGAATTATAGTATCGCGTGTGACAACTGACAAGTAAGCTTCCAGCCTTCCACTGTCGGTTCCCTTGTAATTGATTGATTTTATTATGTTCACAGGTAGAATTTATTGAGTTAACCGTTGGAGCTCTTTGAGTTTAAGTATACACACACATAACAAAAACTTGTAGAAATACAGCCAAACCTTACACACTCAAAAGGAATGAGATCTAAAAAAAGGGCCAAGCTCATCTACCCTTCCACATAAACGTACAGTGTCCCATAACAGCATCCTCGAAAAGCTTGGCAAAATAGAATTTGCGATTATTAATTTAACGTAATAGTTTATCCAAGTTCTTTTTTTCTAATTAATTTAAACGTAATAACATGCAAATTCTATTTTGCCAAGCTTTTCGAGGATGCTGTTATGGGACACTGTACGTTTATGTGGAAGGGTAGATGAGCTTGGCCCTTTTTTTAGATCTCATTCCTTTTGAGTGTGTAAGGTTTGGCTGTATTTCTACAAGTTTTTGTTATGTGTGTGATCTCATTACTTTTTCAAGTTCCATTACAAATTATTTGCTAAAATATAATATTTTTATCAAAGTTGATTTAAATTCTATGGTATTAGCAGTAACAATATAGGATGTAAAATATCTAGACCCGGATTCATGTACATCCTGGGTATAGGTGGTATAACCATGGTATAACGACGGTATAAGGACTGGACCCCAATTCTTGAGTTCGTGGGAGATGAGTTGAAAACGCAATTTGAAAACGAAGTCGTTTTCGTTTTCGAAGGAATTGGTATTCTTGAACGGTATCGTGGAAAACGTCATGGGTTGTGAGTTGAAAGCATTGATATTAAACCCCTATAGTAGGCTAGATTAGCAGTCTCCTATACCTCCGCACAGGCGCGAGCGTAGCAAATTGAAGACTCAACCGGCCAATTTCAAGATGGCGATTTGGTGTTTTAATTTAGGCCTATGCTTTTTTAATGCAATAAAGTATTTTACTGGATTGTTTGATATGGTTTTAGCTTGTGCAGCATGGTATTAAACAAAAGAAACAATACGAAGTGATTGCATAAGGGAATTTAGTAATCATTTGGTGTTAAAGGCTAGTATAGAGAGGGAAATTAAATCCAAAAGCCTTCTAGAAGTCAATCGTACAACATTTTTGGGGTAGAAGCTGCCAACATGGTTTTTTATCTTCAGGCAATACTTCTTCACCTACCTAACAATGTTGGCAAAGTCTACTTTGAGTAGAAGTACCAAAAGGGTACCAAAAACCAAATCTGGTACCACTTATTAAATATTCAATTGCTCGTAAAACTAGGAAAACGCTAAAGTCCCGCCGCGTTGATGGATGAGCTTTTTAAAGGTTTTAGTTTGCGTGGGATATCTTTACTTTTGCAAGTGCTTTGTTTTGCTGCCTACGCATTGTAGGTGAATGTTGTCAAGTTTCTTTTGTTTCTTGTCAATTGGTTTTATTTACCGTAAAAAAACTTGTATTAAAAGCTTTATTTCTATGGATTCGGCAAATTTTCCCCCTTTTTCTTTAAAAAGGACACAAAACCCCAAAACCTTTAAATTTAGTAAAATAGAACGTTGACCCCCACCTTTTGGGTCAAAATTTGGGCCCAAATTGCACGAAAATACCCCAAAAAAAGTCAAAAAACGATATTAAAAGTTTATTTCTCTCGATTCGGGCAATTTTTTCAACTTTTTCTTTCAGAAACAATCATCCCATTACCTTAATGTCCATGTAAAATAGAACTTTAAAAGCCCCCCCGTTTGTCAGAATTTGGCCCCAAATGGCACGAAAATTCGCATAAAAATCGAAAAAAACGTAAAAGACGATATTCATGAGAAATTTTTCTTCATTGTACCCAAAAATGTAAAAGTCTAAGTTCAAGAAACAAAAGGTCGTGCAAATTTTCATCAATCGATATACCTTTTGCCCGTAGCGGAAAAAAACGAGGGAAAAACAAAAAAAACAAACAAAAAAAAAAAAAAAAAAAAAACAAAAAAACCCCGGAGCTAAATTTTTTGGGGGGGGGGTGAAATGAAGTCTTCGTTCGCCACCCAATAACGGCGAAAAATTTAAAAAAAATTCACAAATCGTAATAGAATCCAGGTTTAAGAAGTGTTACCTACTTTGGCCCACGTGTAGTTTTAGGGATTTAGTGCCCTTTTATGTAAATTTTTTTTGTTGCAAATTTTTGTCCCCAAAATTTTGTACATCAAATATCTCCTTTTTGGGAAAAAGATTTGGGATAGCAATATTTTCCAAAACTGTCTATGTCTATGTAGAACACGCTTGCCAAATCGGGCCCCAGTTTCAACATCCAATCGCCGGTTTTTAATTGTTTACTGAACAATCGAAATAGTTTCTGTCGCGTAATCCCCTGCGGGTCCCGGGCCATAAACCCCCGCGGCGCTGATTGGCTTCGCCTTGCTAGGGGCCTTTGCCCCCTAGCCCCCCTCCGCGGCCCACTCCCCAGTCGTAAAAAATCTTTGCGATTAGCATTTTTTTTAGGGGAAGTGTGCGTTGCTGACAAGGTTTCCGTTAAAAAAAACTATGGGTATGTGATATACCTGCACTACGTCTACTGATTTGAAGTATGAAAATCATTACATATTAGGCTTAAAATATTTACCCCTACCTAATGTGCTAGTTAAAACATGGAACAAACTTAATTTTTTTCAAGAAGACCTAATATAAGAGTGGCGGAGTAGTGTGTTGTGTTGGTGCCAGAAAGCTCAGCCACCCCGTAGTAGACAGAGTGGTAGGCTTTTTACGCTTCTAGGTTTTTGGAGAACTGAAGTTGCCCCGCTTTGTAATTTTTGAACAAATAAAAAAATTTTTTGTGGGAAGCCTGCGGGGTGCAATTCACCCCCCTCTTCAGGTGTCAAACAGGTATGTTGCGGATGGGACAATTTAAAGTAAAGGGGATGCCCGGGGGCTGTTTACGAGACTCAACCCCTTGCATTGCTTTAACGAGGGGGAAAAACCGGGGGAAAAAAACCCTTTCATCAGGTTTTCCCGGCCGCGGGATTGCCCCCGGGGACCCCCCGAATCAGAGTTGGCGCTTAACGCTCGACCCAAACACTTGGTGTTTTTAACAATCAAATCGAAAAGAAACATGGTATTATTTACTACAATTCAGAAATTAAAAAAGTCCGCCCCAACCCGGGGTTTCGAACCACGGTTCCCGCTTTTCCAGGCGAGGTCTTAACCCTAGACCTCAGGAGGGTTAAAATTTTTGAAATTTTGAATTGTAGTAAATAATAAAATTACCCCTACGGAGTGTTTCCGTTTAACCAAATCGGAAAAAAACTTTGTGTTTTTGGGTCTCCGGGCCCACCAAGTTTTACACGTAAACGTCGTATCGAAAACTGAACCCAAAGTCCATAAAGTCAGCCCTTTTTCTCTTTTCCCAGGGGGTTTTCAGATATTTTATTAGAGTATTTCAGTTTGTGATAGTCTTTCATTTAGGCCCTAATCAAGAGTTCAATTTAAAACAAATAATTTGTTAATTTTTACAGCTTAAAAATTGGGTCATTTTTTTTTAGGTGGTTTGAGCTTTATTATGACTGCACGTTGTTTCGACAATCTTTGATAACGATTGAGCCTTTGGGCTAATCTGTCAGTCGTCGAAAAATGGCGATTTACAGACACCCTCAGAAAAAGGAAAAGGGATATTTGTAAATGCTTTGAGACAGAAAAAGTCAACATGGAATACGAAGTCTCGTTTTCTCGCATAAAAAAATGCAATATCTAAAGGTTTTCATAAATTCTTGTAATATGGTTACTCTAAAAAATAAAGCACTCCATATTAAGAAATGCACTACCAAACTTTATAGGAAAAATACAAGAAAACCCGAGGGTTTTTTTATGCTAGTGTTATTTGTTTTACATTATAATTATTTTAACACAAGTATGTGTATAAATTCTCATTTTCCCCCAATAGGAAACCAAAAAAATAACCCGCGCAAATTTGTGTGGAACATTTCTGGGGCGTACACCCTGTTCTAATGACTACAGTACTATTCCGTTGGATTGGGGCCCAAGTTTTTTCTTGAGCTGCAAAATTGGTTGCTCAAATAATAGGTGTGGGTGTAAAAAAAAAAAAAACAGGGATGCCGCACTGAGCTGCAAGCATTTTGAAAATAGAAAGAGGATGTTTGAATATCAAGCAGAGTGATAAAAATTTAGACATTTTCATTACATTTACATGCATTTCATGCAACCCACATGATGGAATAGAATAACAAAAGTAAATTCTACAATAAATGTCAAAAAAATTTAAAAATAAAATTTAATATACCACTAACTATTAAATGGTTCGGAAAATTAAAAGATTTTTCAGCGAGAGTTTTTTAAAGATTTTTTTAATATATTACACTATAATATACAAAAATATAATTCAATATAATTTTAAAATGCATTTACATAACAAAAAAAATGTAATTCTTTATGTGGTGAACCTAATTTATGCAACTCTTTTTTCCAGAAATGGCGATTTAGATTTTATCGGCGCCCGTGTTGGGTTAAAAATTTTTTAGCAAACCCTTTTTGACCCCTTTGTTTTTTTTTTTTTTTTTTTTTTTTTTTTTTTTTTTTTTTTTTTTTTTTTTTTTTTTTTTTTTTTTTTTTTTTTTTTTTTTTTTTTTTTTTTTTTTTTTTTTTTTTTTTTTTTTTTTTTTTTTTTTTTTTTTAACGATTCAAAATTAATTTAAAAAAAAAAACCAAAAGAAAAAAAAAAAAAAAAATTTTTTATTCCAAAAAATTTTTTTTTGAATAAAGATTTTGGGTTTTTAAATTGTTTTTTAATTCAGATCGAATTATTTTTAAAAAACATTTTTTTTTTAGTAGAAAAAAAAAAAAAAAGGGTTTTTATTCCAAAAATTGGTTTTTTAATGAAAGGGCCCCTTTTTGGGTTTTTCAAATTTTTTTTAATTCGCATGGCGAATTTGAAAAAAAATTTAAAGCTTTACGATGAAAACAAATTTAAAAAATATTTCTAAATTCCAAATTTTTTTTGAAGGGGGAAGAGCCATTTTGGGTTTTTCCAAAAATTGTTTTTTTAATCAGTGCGAATTAGTAAAAAAGCATTTAAATTTCTTCACGATAGAAAAAAAATTTTTAAAAAAATTTCTTAATTCCAAAAAATTAGTTTTGAAAGGGGGAAGGGGCCATTTTTGGTTTTGCCAACATGGGTTTTTGAATTCAGCATGGTCGAATTAGTTTAAAAAGCATTTTTAATTGCTTCTACCCATTAACAGCATAGACTTCGAATTTTGCAGACTGAATTGCCTATCTAGTATGCTTACCTGTCAACCCTGGCGGCAATCTTGAGAACTATTTGGCCACAAATCGCTCCCATTTGATTAACATGTAAACTGTCATTTTAAGATGGCTTCTAATTGTAACGGAAGTGGACCACCGACTGCTGGTCTAGCCAATTATATAGGATGTCTATGGTTGAAAGAGTATCACGAAATCCAAACACTTTAAAAAGATTTGCGTATAGCAAAGAGCTCGAAAAAGTTCTATATTTATTCTAGATGGCAGTGCCTTCATAAACGCGGGCCAATCGAAAGACAAGTTGTATGAAATGATTTGATTGTTACAATTATGTAAACAAACAGTTGAGCAAGTTCATATCAAAAACAATGTTGTGCTGGCATAGGGTGGCTAGGCTTGTCAAACATGTAATGTAAGTATGAATTTTACTAGTCCTATAGCCAAATGGAACTTTAGGACCTACACTTTTGCATTATAAATAATTTTCCACATCTGGGCCTAGGCCAGGGACGGTTTCTGATTTGTTTTATGAGAGTATAATGACACCTTTTCTCGTTCCACACAAAGAAGAAAAATTTTAAATGTCCGCTATTTGTTTACGTATCGCACTTTCCCGCCTAACTCTGCTTATACCGTCAACAAGTGTCAAGTAACTATGGTTACTTGTGATTGTATGCCAAGTGTTTAAGGCTTATTTAAAACCTTTATTTGGAAGCCTTCCAACAAACTTTTTCAACTTTTTTTTCAAAAGAGGACTATATTTCTATAACCTTAATGTCATGTAAAATATGAACATTGTAGTCCCACCCGTCTGGTCAGAATCGCGGGCCGACGTATTAGATGTTAGCAGTAGTAGGCAGTAGTAGGCAGTAGTAGGCAGTAGCTAACATCCTTAAAGTGATTTTGAGCATGTTTCAAGCCATTTTTTCACCAAGAAGGAATAATCGTACCCCAATAAAATTTGGCATGTGTTGGTCAGGTACCTAAACCCCCTCGATTGTGATAGTTTCAAGTTAACAGTTACATGAGGGGTGGGTAACACCTCGAAATCACCCCAACTCTGTTGTGTATAAGGTGTTGAGTGTGTAGCGCACCGCGGTTTTGGCGGGGCGCCCAACGGGCACCTAGATAGTTTGAAACAATTAATGCGTACACGCGCTTAATTTTTTCCACCCAAAGCTGTCTGCGGTGACCGACAGTGTTGGCTCGGGCGAAAGCGCTCGACTTGATTGGGGGGTTTCCCGGGTTCAAATCCCGTCGGACGGCAACCCTGACTGAAGGTTTTCGGGGTTTTTCCTCAGTCGTAAGGCGAAGAAAGGGATGAGTCCCTTAAAAGCCTGGGAAAAAAAATCCCTTCAAATTTCCTACCGCAAAATACTAGTTCACCTGAAGAGGGCAATTGCACCTATAACGGGTTTTCCCCGATAAAATTTAAAATTTTGTCTGCGGTGGCATAGATAAGGGGGCGCGGCCCAAACCCTTTTGGAAATACGAGGACGAGGGTTCGAATCCCGCACAAGACAAGGTATTTTTGGAACCGTCCTTCATCGCCATCTATCACTCATCGTCTCGAATAGCCATTGCATTAATATGAGATGTGAAGCAACCAAAATCACAAATCATTTAAACCCGAAAAACTATAGGATACCGATCCAGGGGTTTTCAGTGGGCCAACTTTTATTCTAGTTTAAAGCTTTGGTACATTTTTAGACACACGTTTTTAATTTACAAGTAAATGCAAAAGTAAAGTTTTACTAATTTGACGCGCCGATCTAACAGGTTTTTCATGGATTGGAGTAGGAGTAGCCAACACTTTGTGTCTGGTTTCGAGCTTGACTCCTCCAGCTAGCTAGGAAGCTAGGAGGGGAGTTACTGGCCAGAGCGGAGTGGCATAGGCCCACGCTATAAAACTGTTCATCTATGATGTATAGCGGGGAATTATCAATTATCTGTAATAATGAAGCAGTGAATGATAAATACATGTTCATTGACGCGAGACCTGCTCCACTAGGACACCGCACCGCACCGCGGCGCTCTCTGTGGCAATTATCTGCGCGACGCCAGATTTATGCGCCAGCGACGTACAGTCACCGGCACGTGGAAGAGAACACTCACGTGTACAGCAGTCGGCATTCTATACTGAGTAGTAGTTCATACTGATACACCAACACACATTGCACGCGAGGAAGTCGGATTGATAACAGACACGAAAGTACTATGGGGCAAATGATCTTTCTGTTGCTCTTGCATTCAAATATTTTCTTTTATAAAACTAGGAAACGCTCAGTTGGACGCGTTGATAAGCGAGCACGTGCTATAGCTAGACCCACATTGCACATTTTTTTAAAATTTTAAAATTAACAACGTTCGCGTTTCCAATATTATTTATTATTGCCAAGGTATTTGGGTAAACCCGTGTGTAAACCTTACTTTGTGGATAAAAATCCACCGCCATCTAGAGGACCTTGACTCCTTGGGAAAACTATTTAAACTCTTTGGTGACAAATAATAAAACTGCTTTCTCGAAAGTATTTGATAACTTCTAGGTGGCAGTGCATTAGAAAGTTCGCGCGTCTTTTCGTTGCCATGGCAACGTTACTTTTGTTATAATGTAATTCCATCTACACTACTTATCGGATCAAAATAAAATTAACATATTCGTGACCGGACGGACATTCTAAAAGATTTGGCCATCTCAGATTTTGTCGCCGGGTATTTTGAAAAAAAACTTTCGATTAACTTTAATGTAACTTTTAACTTTTTGAACGATTTTGCCTCAAAACTAATGGCATTCAATCGAGAACGAAGCTTGCTGATAGTCCAAATTTCAACTCGATCCGAGCCTCCGTTCGGACGTTATGGCGAGACATACAAACAAACAAAAAAAACAAAAAAAAACAAAAAAAAAACAAAGCTAGTCACTATTTTTTCCGGCAGAGTCAAATGGAAACGCTCGCTTCGCTCGCTTAATGACATGTTAGTCTGTTAAATTATATGAAAAAAATGAGTGCGAAATATTAATAAAATAAAATGAATAAATAAAATAAATCTCATTCAAAAATTGAATAGTGATATAAAATCATATAAAGCATATATTTGATATTTATTCCCTATACCCAACATCCTTTCACCCCATTCCCAGTTTGTATTACCTTATCGGGACAGATTTTAATTTCTATTGAATTTTTAACAACATTATATGGAACTCGTAGAGTGATGTCTTTTCTCTTACACATTGCTGAACATTTCTTGTTATATTGTTTCTTGGGTTGTTTCTCATTGTTGCAAATCTTAATACGGTGCTTTATTTATATCCTCATGGTGACACTTTGATGTGAAGTTTTCTTGTCATTGGCTGCATTCCCCGTTGAATTACTTCAGTCGTGGTTGCTATTATGTTGCAGGATGTATAGTGGTTGTTTTTGTGTTGGATACAGTGACTGCTATTCTATTACTTAATATATCTTGAAATCTATTGAGTAGTTGCACCTCGATAATGTTACAATCTACTTTCATTGTTATAATGAATGAATGAAAAAATCAAATAAATACATTCGTATAGATAGTCTACCCACCTAGATCTAGAAGTGTAAGGGCAGAATTTTTATTGTTAAATTTTTCCAAGCAAGAAGAGTTAAATAAAAGATAGTTTTTTCTTGACCCTGGGAATTTACTATACTATATTGTTGTACATATATGTGAGTCGTGAATCGAGAAATGGTATGTTTATAACATGTTGGGATTGGAAAAGCCACTTGTGTATGTAGGGAATCTTAAATACAATTCCAAAGAGGGTAAGAGGTACGTGTGACTAGGTTGCGCGTAATAGCTGGAGTGTGGTCCTGGGATTTTCAATATTACTATTATTTAGTAAAGTAGGAAATTAGGGCAATTTTCATGGACAATTGTAAGTTATGAAATTGATTCAATATTCACCCTCGACCATAAAGAAAACAAGGTCTGCATGGGTGGGCATATAGGGTAGATACAACTCGACCCTTGATTTACTTATGTTCGATGGTGTATATGTAAGAAGAGTAAGGATACGTTTTATGTTGAAATATGCGGAGGTTGCTCTTAATTTTCTCAATTTCTCGTGGGGTGGGACACCTATGCTGTTCAGGGTGAAATGTATGCCCCTCTTCATGTGCCTAACTAAGTGTTTTGGAATTTGCATTGTGAAATGATTGTATGACTCGCCTCGGAAAACTTTCAGGCAGGTTTGCTGGGGGTGGGATTCGAAGCCTGGACCTCTTCCGAATCAGAGTTACGCTCTTTACGCTTGAGCCAACAGAACACAGTCGGTAAGGTTGCTCTTACATATTATACAACAAAAGCAATCTATTGCATTGCCAGAGTCATCTTTGTTTCCGTTCTACAAGGCACGTAGATTACAGATGCTCATGCAGTGTTATAAACTAAATCTTTCAAGTATTACCAGCGCTATTACAACACACAGGAGACAATGACATGCATTTCATTCATAATCATAAGGCTGCCCAGTGTCATGTCGATGACTGCGAGACGCGTATAGCTGTGTTTTAAATGACGTGAAGACCCTCCCTTCAAACCCCATCACCCCTTCCACAATTCGTTTTATTCGCATTCAGATTCACAAGTACATTATGTTGACATATTGCCTCTGGTTCTGCCGTTTTATAGGAGTTGTCAATGTATGTTTAAAATTTAAAGTCTAGAAAGTAGAAACAGTCGGTAAATTGCTCGAGTTATCTTCTCTTTTTGGCATACATTTCGATTTTAACGATTGCATATTTTTTATAATACTCATGCTTTTGTAATTCAGTTGGCCAAAAATATATTTATGAAAAAATAATTTTAGAAAAAGTATACATTTGCACACATGATAAAAAAAGTGGGAAAGGAACGGAAAAAAATAATTATACATGGAGACTAAAATTTCTGTAATGCGATAGAAATTATTGTTGTAATAATTTACCCCGATAGGGGATCGAACCTAGAACCTCCTACATACTCTACTTATCGATGAGCTTGTAAATTTGATTTATTGGGTTTACAACGATGAAAAAATTGCTCTTTGTTTCATTGTTGTGCTGTGTGAGCCATTATTGAAATTGAATTGCGGGATGCCATAAATATGTTCATGTAGTTTTAGCCAATCACTCGTATGTGACTGCTCTGCGGAGTCAAGTATGTAAGTTGAAAATACTTACAAATTAGGACTTAAGCAATTCGTTGCGATATGCACTACTAGGAAAACGCTAAAGTCCCGTCGCGTTGATGGATGAGCTTTTTTGTAAGTTTTTAGTTTGCGTGAGATCTATTTAATAATCAAAGTGCCTTTTGAACGCATTGTTGGTGATTGTTGTCAAGTTTCTATTGTGACTTGTAAATTGTCATTATAAACCTAAAAAAACTCATATTAAAACCTTTATTCTATGGACTCTGGCTAACTTTTTCAACTTTTTTTTTTCAAAAAGCAATACATCACCATTACCTTAATGTCCATGTGAAATATGAACGTTGTAGCCCCACCCGTTTGGTCAGAATCGGCCCAAATGTCACGAAAATATCGCACTACAAATCGAAAAAAACATCGTGAAAGTACAATATTTATGAGAAATATTTCTTCGATTGTACCCAAAAACGTAGCAAGTCTAAGTTTAGAGATTTCGAAGGTCCTCTCCAATTTTCATCCAGTTCGCATATTCCGTTTGCCTGGTAGAGAGCAAACAAACAGACAGAAAAACAAACAAAAAAACAAACAAACAAAATAAACAAACAATAAAACAGCCGAGCTAAATTTTTTGGGGGGTCGGTGAAATTGAAGTCTTCGCTTCGCTCATCCAAAAAATGTAAACTTAAATTGGGCATTTCCCATAGCAAACCGTCTGCGATGTCCCATCCTGTTTGGGTATAGGTCCGGAATTCGTAACTCTATAAGGGAAAAAAATCGAATGTATTTTTCAATTGTATTTCATATACTTCCTCGTATACCACCAACCACAGTAAAGAATATCATAATTTAATAAATATATAAGGTATACGGAAATAAAAAAATCAATCAATCAAAATGTTTTCCACTCTAGTTTCTGAACTTTTTTTGTCATTAGGTCGCACTCGCGTCAACATTATCTTCGTCCAATCCATCCACCCACGTCCTGAATCGCGTCCTGAGCATCCTGACAGATGAAACCTGTAAATTAATTCCTCCAGGTAGTGTGTAAGAGTGAGTGAGAGAGTGAGAGAGAGAACCGTGTTTGTGCCCTAGAACGAGTGGGTTGCATGGTGATTAATGGAGCGACGCCACCGCCGCGCGCGTCCTCTGACGGGTACTTGCTGAATAAGGAGAATTACGATATGCGGTGCGCGCAACAAGGACACAACGCCCGCACTAATTACCGAGCCCGTAAAGAACCAGCCCGCGGTGTGCTCTCAGGCGTGAGCCATCCACCATCCTAATTAAGACACTCTTCCGGATTATCTCTGCCGCAACATTGAAACATCGGCCTCCTCTCCTCTCCTCGTCTAGGGTAGGTAATTCGCTTTATTTCTATTACGCGATATTTAATCAGCCTTTTCAATGTTCGGCGAACAAACCCGATGTTATATCGGCAATGTTCGTGTATCTTTCTGAAAGAAAACTTTGGACGGAAAATGCAACGTACGCAACAGCTTTCAAGTAAAAGTTTTGGATGACACATGACAACTCATCTTTTATACGAAGTTGGGTAAAATATCACCTCTTGTCATTTCATTTTCCTGCACTCCTTTAACCCTGAATGAAGAAGACAAAACATTTTAATCATGATCATGTTATTCTAACTTTAGTCGCCAACCTATTAATAATATCTCAAGATCCAACAGTCCAACAAGTAACAATAATAAATAATGTTGGTTTGGGAGAAGAGTAATGTCTGCAAAAAGAATTTGCTACTTCTCTCAAAGAAATTATTATCGTCAGTTGAATCGGGTATAATCTTTTGTCTTCAAATTATTCTAATTTTTGCAGTTTGGTGTAGTTAGAATATTATTTTTCAATATTCAATGGAGTACTCACTCCCAATAACTTTGAACTATATACAATAAATCATGTTGCTTTACCTTGTCTTGCATTACTTTAGTTGGTGATCCTATTGTTTGTTAATTATTTCTCACCATCAAGCTTGGTTTCAAACTTTGTGGGCTTAACTCCTTTTCTGCGTGTTCATATTTATTACGGAATGGAAACAGTTTTGTACAAACATGCGAATTTGAAAATAGTAGACGATTATGACGCTAGTATGATGATAATGATGTTGATAAAATTTAGACATACATTAAATATAAAAAAATATGTGAACACAACCAACAAGGACAATTTGTAAGGTGTATTTATAGCACAGTTAGTTAGAGCATATGCCCGGACAGTAGGGGTCCCTGGTTGAATCCCCGTTAGAGCTAGTTTTGTGATATCTGTCTAAAATACAATCACATTATTTATTCATTATGTTATAGACACATTATATAGAATACAAAATTTACTACTTCCAGAATACCTTCGAACTTGTTGACAATGTATAACGTCTGTCTGGTGTTCATGACCATGAATCTGAAGATTCTGATAAACTGTTCAGCTATTTACCTGGGTGTTCAAGGAGTAAGAGAGAGCGAACATAAATGGCGAATATACATTTTTTAATTTTCTGAAATCACCCAATACAGGTACACATGTATAATTAAGTTTTTTATCTACATAAATAAGCAAGCTATTTTACGATAATTGATTCATTTTGGCGTAAAACATTTCGTGTTAAACCAATGACATGAATTATTATTGGGTGCGGCAGTCGGAATTTTTTGTTTAAGTTATTTTATAATTGATTTCACAGTTGAATGTTATTTCATGAATTAATTTCCGTTTTGTAGCATGCTACAAATAAATATTACGTTACACCAACCTTAACCCGGCGCCTCCACCAAAGTTGTTTGGAATTTTACACCTTCGATTCCTTGCGAGCGTTTCATCCTCTTCTTGGATGGCCTCACGTCAAAGTCCTCATGCACTTTTATAAGTTGAGGATGGAAAGGAACAAACAAACAAATAAACAATATTTATTTATTTTTTATTTTTAATTATTATTGTTCTTGGTGTGTTGTCAATACTTGGAACATATCGTTGTTACAAATTGTGTAGCTCGTTGGCCTTGTAGTTATAGGCTCTGATTCCAATGCAGAAGGTTAAGGGTTCGATTGATGCTCTAGGCAGAATTTTTCGAACTTCTGATTTGGACTTAAGTCCATCAGTTCTTGGCTTATGAATATGTAAACGGTGACTTTGGAGCCGTCCTAGCATCAAGGCACACAATAAATATTAAGGCTGTTCGGAATTAGCTTCGTTGATTCTGGTGCTGTCCGCGGGTGGAATCGTGTCCAGCTTGATTGATCGGTGTTTCCTACTTAAATATGCCGGTCTCTAGTAGGGCATTGTTAGCTTGTCACCTGCAGGGTTGGCTTGGTCTGCTTTAAATTTAATGTCCCCCACTGAAAATCAGTTATGTGACTGAGTGGGTAGACTCTTAATGCGAATTTTATTTTATTAATAAATTATTAATAAATAAATAATAATAATAAATAAATTATTAAGTGCGGGAATTATTGACAACAACAAAACAGAAGTTTAAGGGGGCACAAATAACCATGAGTGGCCTGACCACATGGACAGGAGTAAGTGCAAATCCACATATCAAAAATATTTGTGAAGAAGAAAATATAACGTTCTTAGACATGTCAAACTTGGAGGGAATAAGTGAAACTGGAAAAGGGGAAACACAAATGGGGGCACAAACAAGGATGTACATAACCAACTTAATGGCAAGAAAGGGACAAGACCACCCAGAAGACCTACAAAAACCAAGTCACAACACACAAAATACAAAAGATATTCATATCTAGGAAACAGGATTTTCACACAAGGTGGGTGTGGAGATCAAGAAAAAATGAAAAAAACTGATGAAAAAGACAAAAAAGCAAGGGGACAATAAATACAGAAAAAATTTGATATAAAAACAACAAATAGGCATACAATGTTTAAAAATGGGCCCCAAATTTCTTACTTTAAAAATGGGAAAATTGAAGAATTAGTGATGTAATATGTCAAAAAAATTGGGGAGAATTAGGACGGGTGCAGCTAAATGGAAGGGAGTGGGAAACCCAAAAGAATAGAAAAGGGATACAAATTATTAGGTGGGGCAAAAATGGGGCAAAAAGGAGGGGGATTTTCATCACCCAAAGGGGAAAGAAACATTGTCCTGTAAAATAAGAGTGACAGAATTTTAAAAAATTAAATTTATAAAAAAAGTACTTTAGAGATCATACAATGCTATGCCCACAAGTTGGGTTAGCGAGGCCGAAAAGGAGGGGCTTGAACAATTGGAAGAAGAAACACAGGAGAAAGTAAAATATGGGAATCTTAACCCAAAGTAGGAGAGAGAGAACGGGTATAAAGAGGTCTAGGGGTCCATGGTAGGGGCCAAAGGGAACAAGGAGAAAAAAATCTATTTGTTTTGGGGCCCCAGGAATGGATTTCAAATCGGAAATAGCGGTTTCATAAAAAAGGATAAACAAAAAAACTCGGTACGCCGGGGATGGCTCATCTGAGTCAGTTTTTTGATTATATTATTATAAGTGAAACAGGGCCCAAAATAACTGATGAAAAATTTTAATTCCCAGTGTTCTCTGATGGAGACCACAACTACTTGAAAGCCTTATAAGGTGAAAAATAAAGCCCAAAAATCATGGAAATATCCCGGGAGGAAGTTCCAAAAATCAAGACAGGGAAACTACAGGGAGACGACTCTGTCCTTTAGAAGACGATGAGGAAAAAGTATCCAACATGATTTTATCAGTAGATGAGGAGGGGAAATTACTTAAGTCTATTTATTAGTAGTGCTAAAGAAATATGCGGAAGGGCGGGTGCTAAAAAAGGAAAAAAGGAAAACTGTGTGGTGAAGGGAAGGTGAAACAGCTTTAAACGAAAAAATGTAGCCCAAAAGGAAAGGAAAAAAACAGACTAAAGAAAATAAAGAAAATAAAAAAAGTATAAATATGAAGCTAAAAAAATAAAAGGAAAAAAAAGAAAATACGGAAAATATTTGGAAAAAAATTAAGAAACTTTGATACAAATAAGAAATTGTTTAGGGACAATGAAACCCCAAAAAAAAAAACAGAAAAAATCCAAGATCCCTGACCAACAAAAAGAATCTCTTTTTAATGACCCAGAAGAAGTGAAGAACATGGGGAAAAAAAATATTTAAAAAACCTTTTTAATTGCCTAGGTTACCTGATACTAACCAAAACCCAAAACTCGGAAAGGGGGCCCCTAAAATAGAAATCTTCAGAACCCCAAATGAGAAAGAAATAGAAAAAATAATGGGAAAATGAAATATAAAGGGGGGAAGTATTTAAACAGTAAAAGCCATAAAAAAGGGGAAAAGCTTCGGGGGAGGATGAAATAGTTTTGGAGATGATCAAAGGGGCAGGGGGTGCAGGCATAGATTGGATTGGGGAAATGACAGTCAGCTTTGGAAAAAAAAGAAGGTACGATGACTGGGGAAAGGAATTTTATGCCAACATTTAAGAAAGGGACGGAAAAAGTGTAAAAATTATGAGGGAAAAACCTGATGAGCCCTGTGCAAAGTATACGAAAAATACTAGATCAAAGCTCACAAAATAGACCAAGTTTGAAGAGAACTAGGGGGTTTAGAGCTGGCCCTCAACCATAATCCATATTTGCGCTCAGACAAAAAATGGAAAAAAAAGGGGGAAAAAAAGGGAGAAAAAAGTTCATGGGATTTTTTGGGTGTAGAAAAGCATATGACAGTGCCCCAAAAGCAAAAGCTTGGGGAAACTTAAAAGATGCGAAAATGAACGAGTCAATAACAAGAATTCAAAGCACATATGTCACAACAAAAGAGCTGTGTTCAAACACCATTTGGGGAAACTATTGGTTTTTAAATAAGCGGTGGCTACGGAGGAGTGTATGTCACCCACTTATTTTCTTGTTTTGGATAACAACGCGTAAAATGAAAACCCCCAGAAAATGAAAATCAAAACTAGATTTTGCGATGATAAGTGAGATGGGGAGATACCATTGAAGAAGTACAGAAAGCGTAGATAGATTGGAAGAGGGCACTGAATTTAACATGAAAAAAAAGCATTGAAAAAGGGGAAAATTAAAAAGTAACAAAAAAGTAAAAAAAAAATCAAAAGAAATAATACTACGGGGGGAAGAGCTGGCCCCTTGCGAAGCATTTAAAAACCTCGGGAAATATACTAACAAAAAACCAAAATAGATGCTGAAATATCAAGGAGAATTTTATTAGCAGAAAATTTTACCAAATGTACTAAAAAATTATGGGAAAAAAAGAAATATCATCCAGGGGCAAATGTTATTGTCAAAAAGTATTTCCTCCCCAAAAATTCAATGTCCGTGACATGGACAATAGGAGGAAAAGGGAAAACAGCAGATTACAAGCGCAGAAGAAATTTTTAAAAAAGTTTTGTAGCCCCTTAAAAAAAATAACAAAGGAGGGCAAAACAAAAGAAACAAACTAGGGGTGGGAAAATTTACGAAATAAATAGGAAAAAAAGACTCAGGGGGTATGGACAGTAAGAAGAAGAAGCAAGACAGAATCCCAAAAAGAAATTTGAACGTACATGTGGGGGGGTGCGAAGAGTTGGCCCGGGCCAAGAATAGATGGCGGGAAACCCAAAAAATGAACATTGAAGAAAGAGGAAAAACATGGAAAGAATTAAAAGAAAAAAAGACTCTGGGAGGATAGAAAGAAAAGGGAGAACTGGGAGAAAAGCCTGTCTAGAAGACCGAAGTAGATGAGGGGGTGTTGGCCCGCTACAAACACTGAAAGTCCCCAGCCCCGAGAAATTTGGGGGATACGCACCCCCGACCCGACTTATGTTGGAACCGGTGTTTTGATTATTATTATTAATAGTATCTTTGTTTGGAATACCTATGGCGCATTAAAATTTGTGCATTGTTGATAATTGCGTTTTTATGTTCCCTTTTGTTTCGATATTATGTAAAACATTTAGCAATACATAAGTGCTTACAATGTAATTGGCTCTGATTTTAGTTGATGTAAAAACCATATTCACCCCAATGGAGTAAAATAAATTGAAGAGCGAAATGTAAGTTGTTACAAAGAGAGATACGACTATATTAAAAGAAGAATACATTGGAATCGTTAAAAAAGTTACTTGTCTGCTTCAGTAGGTGAAACACCAGGAAGGTTTGGGCATAGGCCTACTTTCTTCTTTTCCGACGTAGGCCAACCGTGACTCGTTAAGATGAATAATGATGATAAATTATCTGAGATATTCAGCTATACATCCACTGCACCTCGCCCCTGTATTTTTCCATTTGTAGCAAGAGACTTAAATTATATTATTCAATAATCTGTTATTTATGTCTGACTTTCCTTAATTTTTGCTCAAGAGCACTGGCGGGTGTGTTGCTTGAGGCTTACTCCTTCCTTCCTAATTGGTACGAGTATTTTCTTCTCTTCGACTCCCCGTGGAAAACGCCACCCTGCGCTGATTGTAATAAGCTGTAACTAAGCTGGTGTGATTTGAATGGCTGATGGTTAGTTGTTGCGCTAAGTGGATTGCCTCCCTGCTCGGCGTGCACGGTATCGTCGGTGCACACGCGGAGCGCTCCGTGCACTCTGCTCACTCTCGTGGGGGGAGAGAAATTTGCATCGCCAAGTGTAAGAACCTGGAGCCGATTAATAGAGTGGTTGGGCTGATAACAAGATCAAGACTCGTAGCCTTCTCGTCTCGTCTCGGCTGACATGTCACATGGATGGGGGAAGTCAACTGTACGCCAATCAAAATCTCTTTCCAATAACTCTTGTAATCATTAAGCGAGATTATTTAAAGCGTCAACCCTTCAGCTGTCAACTCGTAATCGGGGTCGGGATGAGATGAGTTCATTAAACGGGTTCTTGTAAACTGTTCCAAATGTGCCAATGATTGAGCTCTTTTAACTCGGCTCACTGGACGCGTAGACATTAGGGACATGTTAACATGTTAACATGCTGCCGTTCCTGTTCTCACCCCTCTCAAGTCTCAACACATCACGGGACGTCTGCCACAAACGAATTGGCAATGTGGTGATTGTATCTTTTAGATTTACCATTGCTAGATCATTGTTTGTATTGATGATGATGTATTCATTTTTTCAAGAGTTTGTTTACCAACTATTTTCTTTGTTGTTCTATGATTTATTTTTCATTACAGTCACACCCTAAACTTGTACTAGTATTAGTTAAACAAATCGTTCAAAAATACCCCCAGAAGTATTCGTTGTTATCAAGCATAGTTTTGTTTGGAATAGTCTCAAAAGAGCAACAAACATCAACATTGTACTATGTAATATGCCTTCTTGACTCTGTTCATCTGGCCAACACAATTTGAATGGATCTATTTATGACGAGTACAGTAACAAGTGCATAATGAAAGGAACCTCACACCAATGTAATCGCAACAAACAAACGCAGGCTAAGCATTAGATTAGAGGAAATACGATAGTGTACAGATAGTTCGCGCAACAACAAACAAAATGCACGCTCAACAAAGTCATTTTACTACGATGACAGTGACAGTGACAACAACTTTGAGATGCATTGCAACTGATAACATTCATTAATGTCACGTGATGTCTGCTTAGACAGAATAATATTCTAAGAGTGATATATTTCTTTATTGTATTCTTTAAAATATAGTAACGAATGCAATAACTATGAGATTAGTTTCTTATTAGTTATGGTGGTTCAATAAAGCTTCTCCCTGATAAATTGCAAATGGTTTTGTGTTCAATCAAAATTCATGTACTTTGCCTTATACCTGTAATATTTTACTTTTCTGGTGTAAATAGAAATATTCATTACGAACCAAACGTCAGGCTATAGAGGGAATGGGACACATTTGGCTGTTAGCATATAGCTATTCGCTCGGCCAAGATGCATCCGACGTATATGAAACTTTGCAAAGTTGTCAATAAAGCATACAAAGACAGCCCTGTGGTCATAGATTTTCAAAATTTTGACTAAATCAGACAGAAAAAAATCGAATATAGTAAGTTTTGGAAATTTTTAACAAAATCAAAATTCGTAAAAACTAATTTAATTTTTATAAATTATTTTAAAACAAAATTTAAAAATGTGTTACTGCAGAGCCCTAATTCCACATTGTGACATATGTTCAAAATTTCAGACACCTGTGGTGTCAGTTGGCTGAGCGAACAGCAATTTGCCTAAAACGCATGTCCTATACTCTCTTAAAGATGATAGGCTTTCCATATTTGTAATATTTACTTCACAATCAGACACATCGTAAAGTGAGGACTAATTGACTATCAAGTTACTAGTACAATAATTATATACCTCAATTTTCAAGGAACGAAAAAACTAATATAACGTAGGCCGCTTCGCTAACGCTTTTTCCAGTCGCGTTGATGGATGAGCTTTTATGGTTGTTATCGTTGCCCTAAAAGTACGATTTCTATGAGAAATATTTCTTCGATTGTCCCTAAAATTATAACATATCTAAGCTTAGTGATTTCAAACGTTCCCATATAGTTTCATCAAGATCGGAGTAGCCGTTTGAAGAAAATCGTAAAAGTACGATTTTTATGAGAAATATTTCTTCGATTGCACCCAAAAACTTGGCAGATCTAAGGTCAGAGATTTCGAAGGCCTCTCCAATTTTCATCAAGATTGCATATTCAGCCCGGTAGATAACGAACAAACGAACAGACAAGAAAAAACACCCGAGCTATTTTCCTCGTAGTAAGTGAAATTGAAGTCTTTCGCTCATCCAATTAACTACATTTTGTGCATTTAAAAATAAAAATAAAATAAAATACGTGAATAAATACAGAATATCATTCAAGATCGTAAATAATTAAATGCATGAATATTAACCTCATATCAACTTAAATAATTACAAACATCATATTAGAAGTGGTTAATTTTGAGTCTTTCTGTGTAATACACAAAATACAGAGTATTTGTACCGACAACGCAAAAAAAAAGTAGAACGCAAGAGATTCAAGATACACAATTCAAAATATAAAATGTGCTGGCCACAGCTATAATAAATTCGCATGCATCAAATCGTGTATATCTTTTGGTAAAATTATCCACAAATCGACGAAAGGAAAAAAATAGTTTTGTTCTTCTCAAAAGACTGTTACTGACGTTGTTTCTCCCAAAACTGCTGTTTTATACACATTCTGGAAAACCGCGTATTGTATAATGTCCAGCCATGCAGCTTGTCCACTCACGTGCAGAGCGAGTGTGACAGACATGCACGGTGCACGTGCGACGCATACATCGTGACCTATCATCCCATCTCACCCCTAATGGTGGCTGGTGTTATCTGCAGCGGGCTAGCTCCTACCACTTGATTTTAATAACCCCATGTATCAGTGGGTCTTGGCCACGGTCCACCGACGTCACGGCCTGGTGAATTGCTTTTAATTATCTCCGAGTGGCTACCCCCGGCAGCGCACCCCCCCCCCCTACACTCCGCCACTACACCCCTCCAAGGACGCATGCAAATATCTCTAGTTATAAGAAGAAGACAGGGATAAGAAGACAGGACGCAAACCAACAAGTGGGTCGGTATTATTGCACAGTTAACGCAACCCCCTCAACAGTTATGCCACATAATTCAAAAGAGATTACCGCCGAAAATGAGAACAGGTACAGTTAGGGCTAAAATACTACGAAATACGTTGTTGCACCACATACAACAATTATATTTAAAATGTTGGCTAATAATTTTACCAGGAGGAATTTCATTGCAAGAGAGGCCTGTGGCCTGTGCCATACCTGAATTGCAAGTTCTTTCTTGCCACCATAGTAACAAGATAAGATTACACTGACTTTTTACATTTATCTTTTGAGAAATAAAAAGGTTTTTAAAATGAAATTGCAATTTTAAAAATAATGTTAATACCTTTCGGGACAGTATTTCTATTCGTTTTTATATAATTTTATTAAACGTAGACCATTAATTTTAAATAAATCTATAATTTCCTTAGGTTGGCTATAGAAAGAATATATTTTTTCATTATTGTATGTCTTACCATTTTTTTTGTTTAAAATCTAAACATGTTGGCCGAATTTTGAAATTACTTACCAGGATTTTTTTTTCGTTTCTCTGTTTTGTTCTTTTCCACCCTTTTGGATTTTGATTCATAAATAGAATTCATGCAAGCCATACGATTCACATGATTGTTTTTGATAAAGTATTTGGTCAACAATTTTTTTTGCTCCCCTAAAAATCCAGGGACGAGTATGAACGAATCTTACAAGGACATGTTATTGAAATATCTGAATATAAAAACAGTCTCTGTTCTTTGCAAATGTTGGGGCAAAAGTTATTCTACGTCATATTGACTTAGGCGAGTGAATAATTCATGTGTAAATAAACCATTATCATTAGGCAGGGGGAGGGGGAATGAGAATTCGATTTTGAAAGGAATTAGAATTGAAACTCGACTGTTTGATATTAACATGTTCAAATAGGTATCATCTGATAAGTGCTTCTGAATGTTGAGGGATGAGAGCATGCACATTTAAAAATTTTAAATAGTGAAACAAGTAAAGAGGCCTACAAAATATCCCAATATATATCATTAACCAAACACAAAGAATAAGAAATACAATTTTATTCTCAAAATTATTTAAAATAATTTTTTTAATTAATACAATTCTACGGTTAGAGAGAATTGTTATTGTGAGAATTATTGTTATAACTACATTGTTGTTGTAATATTTCTATTTCAAATATTTGCTTAACTGCAGTACATTACGTTGTGTCTGTATCTATATAAGTAGATTGATTTAGTTGTCCTCTTTCGAAAATCAGTTTTTTTACTGAATAGGATAGACGTTAAATAAATAAATAAATAACATATGTTTTCCGTTTGAGTCCTGTCCAGGGACAACCGACAACTAACCCTTGAGATAATTAATCAGGGTACACGATGGTATTGATAGGAACATACCTTCACCTTCATAGTGGTTCTCAATCCCATTGACAAGGCAGATGGAAATAATTCAGTCGGGATTACCGGCGGACGGAATCAAAGTGATTAGAATGATAAGAGTCTCAGAACAAATCGCAGTGACTTCTTTTCTGTGTTTTATTATTTAATGTATATTCTAAATTCTATTCGGTTATTTAAGCAAAGTTTTTAAATAATAATATTACGAAAGCAATGTATAAGACAACACATTTTTGATAACATATTCAAATTTGATATTACAAAATGTGAAGTGAAATTAATTAGAACGAATCAAATATAATTTTTTTTAAATAGAAAAGGAAAATACGTCGAAAAAGAAAAAGAAAAAGAAAAGGAAATGATTTCACTCAAACGAATGTGAGGTTTGCCAAAAATCAGGATACCAATGTTCTTGGGGGTTGACAACGTGTCCAATCCGAATCAAGTTTCCCGAACTTTCCTGTCTCCGGTTTGAGTAATAAATTCATCAAGTTATAGGAGAAAGAAAGGAAATCAATCTCGCCAGTGAATTCCTCGCAATAACACTTACGACCCTTTACACCATTGACTTGTCTACAAACTGTGCCAATTGATTAATAAAGACAATTTGTTTGCTATGAGCTCGCGACTGAATGTGGGGTCACGAAGATTAGTGGCGACCCATTCCTTGTTCCAGTAATTGTCTCGCGAGGAACCGGGTCCCCCAGTCAAGTCACCCCTGAGTCATGGCTTGTCACCTACATATCAAGCGTTGACGCTCTACTCGACGCTTCATTACACCCCCAACCGATGAGACGAGGAGGACAGTTAGTTCCACTAGCTTGTTGCGTCGACACTGGCGCGATCTAGGCGCCGCAGCGTGAACTACGATCAACACGAGAACGGGTGATTGGAATAGCGGACGGTTATTTTGGCATTAGCGAATCAACCCAATGCAATTCACTTTTTAAAATTTTAAAATAGTTTTTTTTATGGGGGAGGGGGGGGGGAGGCATATTCGAAAATGCAAATGCAATACGTCGTTGAGAACAAAAAAGTACGAATATAAAAAATAAAAGTAATAATATTTTTCTAAAAGTCTTTGACCATTGATAATAATCTAATATAGGGGCCTCCCATTTGACCATTCCAAAGTCTTGACGCGAGAATAAATTTTATTTTATTGTTATTTGTTTTGATTTTTTAATGAAATACTACTTGATTCATAATTTAGGTGCCAGTTGCACAACCTGTGCCAAATTTAAGACGTAATTTCGAGATATTTTTTCCCTCTTTGTTTTTCGATTTGATCATAATTTGTCAAGTAGTGGTGAAGATTAGTTTTCTGTGCTATGAGCCTATGAACTAAGTGGGTGATCTCGTAATCGTTGTGGCAATGAATGATCTGCAAAAAAGGTTCCTGAAATGTTTTGACCTTTCCCAAAGTATTTATAAGATAATACCATAATCATAAAAATATAAAACTTCATTGTATCATTTGTTTTTGTACCTACTAACACAGGAAAGGTTATATCCATTCCGAACCTAAAAACCTATTCTCATAAGATAGGGTTCACTTTCGCAACCTACACATATCTTCCAAAAAGTGTGCGGCAGCGGATTCTGCTTTGTTAACTGGTATCGTAATATCTCCTCATGTAGACCAAGGATCCTTTCGAAATTTGTCCTTGCAAACTTTGGGGGCTAAAGGCGGCCCGGAATCACTTTTTCAGCGGAATCACAACTCGCTCCACATACCCCCAAACGGCACATTTTAGTAAATTAGTATAAATTAAATTAATCCAAATCATAATTTATATTTGAATATCATATACATATCCCAAGTGCGCACCGGTTTTAAAACAAATTTAAATCAAAAGGTAAAAAGTTACTTTTAAATAAAATATCAACACATCACATTAGTTACATTCTTAACATTATATTTAATTCATATCATCCAAACACCTTCTTTTTCACTGTGGATTCCTCAACAGCTGTAACTGACAATTGACTCAACAACAACAATTGTTCAATTGTTGTTACTGATACAAATAAATCTGTAAAATGTTGAACTTCAACTTTATTTTGAAAATAAATTTATAGAGCATACACACCCCAAACCAAAAACTACTAACAATTGTGTATTGTTCGTGCAATGGTAGTTGGTTAAAATAGGGGATTGCGAATTATTGGATTGGATTTATATTGTAGTATATAGAAGTGGGCCAGATCGTCTTCTTGGGGGTAATTTCCGTGGATAAGCAAGTAAACGTCTAAGAATTATTACTCAAGATCGTATGTGAAAACCATCCAACTTGAATGCCACAAGTACCATTATGTAGGGTGTCAAACGAGATCCAAATTATCACCACTTGTAAAAGTGTAGTATCGGTCATCAGTGGTTTCTTTCTTGCCTTGCCACGTCCCCCTCACACTTGGAGCGTAAGGCAGGCTCCCTTGTGCAGATCTAGCCATGCACCCCCGCAACACCGAGCTAATAAGGCACGGAGCCCCGTGGCATGTGAGATGTATATTAGCCTAGTTTCATATGGAGAGCAGAGCTGCACACGTTTAGTTTAGGCCCCCCTGTTAGCACAGCTCGACCGCAACGCGTGTGGTTCACGGTGCACCTGACAGCTAGCCGGTGCCATGTGAGAGCTAGATATCTCTTTCGAGCTGTACTCAGCACTTACTTGTCTCAGTATTGAGTACCACATCACGTCTCGGAGGTAAGGTACAGTCTCGAGATTCAGTGGAGCTGTACTGGACCGAAATATATGCAACACGTAAGCATTCATCTCAGTTGTATGGATAAAGAAAAAATGTGCACATTTTTGTCGGCAGCTCAGTTGACCAACAGAGTAAATAGTATAAGAATAGCTCAGAGGAAAAATGTTTAGATATGACTTTAGATGTAACATTAATTAGATGTGACGGTCGGGATTGAACCATCGACCACCCGAAACCAAGAAGATGTTACAGGGTTAAGAAAGTAAGGAAAGAGGTAAACTAAGAGGTGTGGTCTGTGGACTGACTGATTTTGAAAGAAAGGTGCAAGTAAATTGCCCACAATAATGTAGCTAGATGCGAAACGACAGTGGTGGCTCATGAGTATAACGTGTGAGACTGATTCGTCGGGAGGTCACAGATTCGAATCCCGTCACCGGCAATCCTGACTAGATTTCCCTTTACAATTACTCGTACACCCTATTAACCTAGTTCTGAAGAGGGTCACGAAAAAGTAAACTGACGTGGTACGTCCAACAGCGGGCATCATAACAAAACGTTTTTTTTTTGTAAAGATGCGTGGAAGATTGTAGGTCTCACGTGGATAGGAGAGTTTGGAGACGCCGCAGAGAAGCTCTGGGATTTTGGGAGTGGGGACCACCTCTAGCGAGAGAGTATTGAGTATTGAGGTTGCTGTTAACAAAGTGCTCAATATTTCGGAGTAACGGTAGAGCGAGTAACCAAAAAAGAACAATAAATATTTTTTTAACAAAATGGAAATTGCAGGTAAATCGAAGCCTATGTTTGGGAAAACATTGCCTTCGCCTCTTCATTGGTGGAAACCTTTCTGATAGACATT